>CM030905.1:47282-477282 GCA_018136845.1 Heterotis niloticus | reverse complement strand
CTAATGTTTCCTATAAATAAATAAATAAATAAATAAATAAATAAATAATAAAATAAAGCAAAGCCAAGGGACTTGTCCTGTCAGACTCACTGTCTTAGATTTCTTCAAACATGGCCTACATCAGTCATGAGATTTCTCATTCAACAGAAGAATATCACAAGTTCAGTGTGATTGTTCACATCACATGTCATCCTTGCCCTGATGACATCACAAGGACAGTGTCCGGTTTCTGAGGAAGACTGCCCTACTTGCCCTTTCTTCTACGACTCCTGTACATTTCTCTCCGGAATATATGTAACAATTGTGTACAGGAATTTCTTCCCTTCCTGCAAGGAACAGACAGGAACAATAACTGACACCAACACATGCACATTTTAAAACTGATTCCAGCTGGCACAAAACTCAAACTCAGTGGAGACTGCAGCAGAGGGCAGCTGATCTTAAGAGGTCCCATAACCCTTGAAACTAAGCCATCATACAGCGCTGCCCTGTGTAATATGTAGATGTTCAAAATGATACAAAACTGGCACATAGTGACAAAGACAGCAACAGCATCAGAGTGCTACTTGAGAAAAATAAAATAAATAAATAAAACAGCGTCAAAGCTGGAGAGGGCAAAAACACTGCAGTTATTCTGGATTTATAGTCGAGCTGAAGGTATGAATGTCATTTTGACAACGAACATTCACATTTAAGGTTTAATAAAGTCTATTATGAGTTTCTGCCACTCTCCACTCACCTTTTGTAATACTGAAAAGTTTTAGCTCAAAGAAAACACATTGACTGAGCATTCCTTAGCAGACACTTGAGAGGTGAGCACAGAGTACGAAAAGAGACAAACCCTCCTACAGAAGGCATACAGTGAAGCCATTTGGTTGTGAGTCTGACTGAAAGGTCTTATACCATCATTAATCCTACACAGCACCCAAATCATCTGTAATGAAAGCTCAGAATTAAGTTTACAGAAGAGAAACCCTCACTGTTCATATTTTGCTCATCTATGGCTCTAACAAACCTACAGCAGACAACAGATGTCTGCTGCTACAGAGACATTCTTTTTCTATGCCATATTAATATATACATTCCATACAAAATACAATAATTCAGCTCAACCATCTCATCCATTCAAAAACATAGAACCAAACTTTAAAAACGAACATATCCACCATACAGACAACTGCCCACCGTTCCTGGAAAATGGCAACTGCCCACCGTTAATCATGGAAAACAGCTCACTATATGTGAATGTCATACCACAGGGATGTCCAAGAGATGCCATGTTGCTTCTACCTCCCTGGGTGTTGAGACACAAATGAGATGATAGGCAATGATACAAGGGCCCTGTGGGACAGCTCCAAACAGTAAAAATGGTCTGTCCTCTCAGACCCCCTATGATCTTTCTAGAATGTGTAATGAGCCATATGTGACAGTAGCCTACCATGTATCATATATGCTTGAGTCTAGAAATATGCATGGAAAACTGTAGAGCTTTGTTCGCTTTGCTGGAAAGGGGTCTGAAGGCCAGGTGAGAGAGCAGGAGACCCAGAACAGGTAATAGCCTGAATAAAACAAGACTGTCTTCTCATCACCCATCTGTTTCTCTGACAAAGAGGAAAAGGAACACATCCTGGAGAAAGCAGTCATGCATTGTAGCACTGGCAGCTGAGTCCTTCCAGAATGACTTGTTCTCTTAACTATAAAAAATTCTTCCAAACCACAGAGGCTTTTCTAATTCATTCAGTTGCAAAACAGCTGGGTAGAGAAAAGTATACAGAACAACTCAAAGGGAATCCAGTGGTGTACAGTCACTCCCTTTCCATACATTAAGCAGAACAACCTCCTAATCACTAACTAGTTCCACCTGTTCATCGAAACTGGGTATAAGTGATACTGAAGTGGAGGCCATACTCAGGTGCAAAACTACCTGTTGAGGGCCTATTGTTGCAGCTCTTCAGAGGGATGAAGAAAACAAAGTTGTGAAACGGGGCCACAAGCTTTGCATGTTTATACAGCATGAAAGAGAATGGGGCAGTGACATAAACAGCTGAACGTGTCACATGTTGAGTACAAGAACAGCACACCATCAGGCAGAATACACCAATCACTTTCAGAGCAGTCTAAGGCCATTAATATTTTGTGTTATTATTGTTTATTACTCATTTGTATTAGAGAGCCATTGTGCTATATTTCTGCTATTAGTCAATGCAGTTAAACCCTGGCATACACAACCTTAGGACATACAATACCAGCTCCCAGTGTGTACAGTTGATGCCCTGCTGTAACAGAGTCATAATGCAGCAAAGCATTCCATCTACAAAAAAAAAAAAAAACAAAAAAAACAAAAGTCAAATGATGTGATACACAGTGTATGGGTGGGTATTATGTTCTAGTTGACCAACCCCATGGCCACATATATAGAAACATCTTCTGTTGTTCTACTGTAATGTCCTACTGCAGTTCTCCGTCTGCGCAAAAGTGATACCGACAGCACAAATGAGGTTAATATTTCACCACACTCCTTTTCTCACATTACTCACTGTACCTGCATGAAGAGATGTTTTGTGGTCAGATGAGTCCAAGACAGAGTTTTTAAGCAAAAAATTAAGGCACTATATGAGACAAAACTTAATACTGCCCATTCCTCAAGAAATACCATTATTACAGTGAAATATGATGGCAGTAGCATCATAACATGGGAGTACTTTTGAGCAGGGATGTGGCATCTCCTGAAAACCAAAGGAGTAATGGATGGAGCAAATTAGAGAAATACTGCAAGAAAATCTGCTTCAGTCTGCTAAGAAATTGAATATTGGAAGAAAGTCCACCTTTCAACAGGAAAATTTTCCAAAGAAAAAGGCCAAAGCAACACTGGAATGGCTCAAAATCAAAAATGTGAAAGTGCTACAGTGGACCAGTCCTGACCTCAATCCCGCTGAGAATCTGTGGCACTATTTGAAAACTGCAGCCCATATGCATCATCCAAATATCGGGAAAACATGCTATAGACTTGCCAAGATGAATATGGAAAATTTCAACTGAACAGTATGCAAAACTCTTACATTCTAGCTTCAAAAGACTTCAAGGTATTACTACAGCAAAAGATGGCTCTATCAAATATTCATGTGTGGCGTTTAAACCCTTGGCCAAGCAGTGGCAATTTTATCTTCTTATAAATGCAGTATCTGGAAACAAAATTATTTTAGCTATGAAAATTTAGCATTAGATCATAAGTTCACAATATGAATACTGATTGGGAAAATATGTACAAGCATAATTTGTAATTCAGGAAATTATGATAACTTTCAAGGCATCTGTATTATCAGGTAGAAAGAGGTGCATTCTCCGCAAACTAGTGTCTTTCTTTTATGTGAGTATATAATATCGCTGCAGTTGGGAAGGCTACAGTAAAACAATGCATCCATGATTTCATCAGAAACAATGCTATTTAACTAAACAGTTCTGCTTCCATGTAAATTGCCAACCACATAGCTTCAGCCACATACTCAGAACTGCTATAAAATAAATCCAGATTTTTTTTCCACCATTTGAAAAACTATGGAAATGTCGTGGTTCTCAATTCTTAAATTCTTCTTCAATTTCTACAAATGTACTGGTTCCACCATCAACAAGAACTTACTGACTACAACACTGAGCTGGAGTCCATGTACAAACCCAGTGTTTACTCAACACAGTTGTACAAAACAGATCACACACAAAGAGTTCTGGAATGATGGTGTACACACCCAGGTGCTATGTAACAAACAAAACTGAAACATGGAAGTTAACTATGCAGAACAAGTAAACTTTGAATGCAAAAGCAATAAGGGCAATTTTGCAACGTAGAGTACTGCAGACACAAAAATGGTTGACTCACTCTTTTAAATGTGTCTCTTTATCATTAATTTATTGCAACAAAAAGCTGAACACAGTTCAAAATTTGAGTGATCTGAGAGGACAACTGTGAAGTTTGGTATAAAGATCACAAATAAAATAGGAATCACATTATTAAATCAAATCTATTAACAAGGACCCATTGTTATGGTTACATTAAGCTTATACCTACTGACGTTCCTTCAGGAAAGGAAATAATCATACAGGTTTCATATCTTTCAATGAACAACCATCTTTTTTAGAATAGCTCCCCCCGCAAAAAAAAATAAATAAATAAAAAACAAAAAACACCCCCCTGCAGGTTTAAGTGACTGCTGGTTGAGAATCAAGAGACATGAAAACTGCCCCTTCAACAAACTCTAGGTCAAATTAGATGCATAAGACAGCAGAAATCACTCATTTCTAGGGATGTTTTTCAGAGATCTCTGAAAACTTTCTTGATGTTCTGGTTTTGATGGTAAGATCCAATTGACGAGAAGAGCCTTTAGCAAGCTCCTTTCTTAAGGACTCTGTACACAAAGGACCCTGCCGACTGCAGAGTGAGCAACCTCAAGATATGGCACAGTGAGGCACACCACTAAACATTGAGCCACTTCCAATTGTGTTAAGCCAGAAGAACCAGCTGTGAGGGCTAAGAAATAACTCTTCCGTTTTCTGCACCATAAATTCCAGCAATGCTACGTTCATTTGGTCATGTGATAACTCAAGAAATTTTAAGCATTTACTCAAAGGTTTTTGTTTCAAAAAAGGACATTTTATAGTACAGGAAAATGTAGCTCAAGTGTGCATGCAAAACAAAATGGAAAGAAGGTGTTACTGCAGCTCATGCAAATCACCCATTTCATTTGAAAGCAGTGAACCATAGAAAACTTGACTGTGTGTGCTCACGTGACAAAACTTATAGAACCACACCTTATAGGAAGAAGGAAAGCTTTTAGAAGAACCTGTGTGCATATGGCTTTAAAACAGCAAGTAGCAAAGATGGCCACCATCTCTGTAACAGCATCTTCATCGACCACCTCGAAAAGCAACAGTATCCCTAACCTAGGGTCTGCAATGCTGCTGATGGACTGTTAGTATGCACGATGTTACTGTTACCAGGCCTTGCTACTCATTTGTTAAATAAAGTGATTAATCCTCTTTGTATCAACACACAGAATCTAAGCCAAAAACAACTTCAGAACAAGTCTATTTTGGAAGTTCTCCGAACAATCAGACACTTACTGAAGATGCCTACCGAATCATCAGCTAAAACTAGTACATGAAGACACTTTAATCAAAAAGAGGATAAGAATAGACATTGAAAAGTGAAAGTACTTGTTTAATGTCAAAGTGCTAAAATACAAAAAAAAAAAAAAAAAAAAAAAAAAAAAAGGGTATGGAATTTTCTGAACGTGCCAGAGGTTTGCCCCAATGTGTCTGTTTTAGCTGTTGCATAACTGCTATTTAACCACTGGCTGAAGTCAACGTTGGGAGTCTACATCTGAATGCTTGAGAACAATTGTTGAGGTCAAATGTCTCCAGGATTCAAGACATCACTACAGGCCTAAGGAATACCAAACGCGTAGAACAAACTGGATTAACAGGTCAGGTCTACATGCTCCTAAAATTCTCAATCAGCATTTTCTTTCTGATACCATGTACAAGTAGCAGGATGACTCAAATGCAAGCGAATGGGGGTATCGCTAGCTGCTTAGTGATATAATCAGTGCCCCTATCTGTGAGAGATTAAAAGGGAAAAATGACAGAGAGAAGCGCCACAAAGATAAGACACTAAGTATTTTTGGTATGCTACACCACACAGCATATCCAACCAAGCTAAGTACAACTGTCACAAAAGTGTACAGGGAATAATTAATAAAATATATACATTCCCCAAAGAAACTAACTCCTTGGGTTAAATGTAAGCACTCCAATATATTTCTTTTCATTTTGTAAAAAGCATTCTGTGTATACAAGGTCAGCTGAAAGGGCCCAATAAAACACAGTCAATTTGAATCAGCATGCAAGACCACCTTAATTCATCTTTCTTGAATATGTACAGTCTGTATCTTGTTTTTATGTGCACTGGAGTTTAATATTATTAGACATCATTTAGCAGATGTATTCCCAACATGACTGCATATGGTTTAAAACTTCAGACTAAGTTTTTTTCCAGTTTATACGGATGGGACTTTTTTCTGAAGCAGTACAGGGCAAGTACCTTGCTCAGGGGCATTACTTCAAAAGCAGGGATTCAAACTATGGAGCTTTGATTTCAAGGAAAGAGCTCTAGCAGTTATACCACCTGCTGTTCTACTAAGGTGAGTAACAAGAGATGTACTATTACTATGGATACCAAGGTGAAGACAAACAAAGCTGTAAGTGGCAACAGAAACATGACACTTTTCCCAATCAGCACTGAAAAAAAGAATTTGTAGAGATGGCATTTTACTTAATTTTAAACATTGGGAGCTAGAAATTTTGTCTCAGTTGCATTTCTTTGTTGAGTAGCTAGACTACTGGAAAAAAGTTCATTACTAAATACTTAGGAAAGTAAAAAAAATGGAAATAATGTTTATAATGTTATTCACAGTATATGACAGTGTCCTTGGACTAAGTACATTAAACAGAATGAACTGCTGGCTGGAGGTAAGCTTCTGAAATGGGATGGGCTATGAACTGTACACTAAATTAGTGCTACTGCTGGACTTGTGACACTGATGTCTGGAAACAGCTGATCATGTCTGGTTATATAAATCATATGGTCGTGCTGCATTTTCTGGGTGCTGCCCAAAATTACACCTCCAAAGTGACCATTATCTCAGGAGTAATGCCAGCAGAATTGGTGCTGCGAGTTAGCAGAAGCCCACCCTTTCATTAGAGGGCAACCCAAATCCCATGTAATTCTGGGGTAGTTATGGACAACCAGGGCCTGAGGCTTTAAAAGTTGATTTGGGAGGGGTGCATTCAGAAATCCAGTACATAATTACCTAGATCATGGAAAATGGTGTATCATGATGCATGAGAAGACAGAAAATCGTTTTCTTCGACTGTCAGACATTCTCAGAATGCCTGCTCAAGCCTACCTTTTCCACCTCTATCGTGTAAAGGGTTTCATTATCAGGGTCTTTTAAACTCCTGTCTTATTCTGATAGAGAATCATTTTTCCAAAGTGGACATATACAATCACCATGACAAAGACTACGGTATCCAAATACATTAGTGCTACTTGGAAATTTACACCAACAGCGAACTCATTTACACTCAAAAGAGAGCAGATGTTTCCTCACTGCCTGAGTTATGCAACACTGCACAGGGTTGTGACCAAGCCACCCTCTTCCTATACTAGTATACACCAATCAGTCACACCATTAAAACCACTTGCCTAATATTGTGTAGGTCCCACTTGTGCCCCTCCAAAACAGCTCTGACCCATCCAGGCATGGACTCCACAAGACCACTGAAGTTGTCCTGTGGTATTTGGCACCAAGATATTAGCAGCAGATCCTTTAAGTGCTGTAAGTTGCGAGGTCGAGCCTCCAGAGATCGGACTTGTTTTTCCAGTGTATCCCACAGGTGTTCGATCAGA
Source organism: Heterotis niloticus (assembly GCA_018136845.1). Taxonomy (NCBI): domain Eukaryota; kingdom Metazoa; phylum Chordata; class Actinopteri; order Osteoglossiformes; family Osteoglossidae; genus Heterotis; species Heterotis niloticus. The sequence continues at coordinate 469,820 of CM030905.1, read as the reverse complement.
TTGAGATCTAGGGAATTTGAAGGCCAAGACAACACCGTTGACTCTTTGTGATGTTCTTCAAACCATTCCTGAACAATTTTTGCAATGTGGCAGGAAATACTGTTGCCACGAAAGGGTGTAGATGATCTACAACAATGTTTAGGTAGGGGGTATGGGTCATAGTAACATCCACATGGATGCCAGGGCCCAAGGATTCCCAGCAGAACATTGCCCAGAGCATCACATTGCCTTCTTCCTGCCATCTTTTCCACTGGTAAACGACCTACACACACCCAGCTGTCCACAAGATCTAAAGGAAATTGATTTGTCAAACAAGGCCACTTTCTTCCATTGCTCCATGGTCCAGTTCTGATGCTCACGTGCCCATTGTAGGCACTTTTAGCAGTGTAAAAGGGTTAGCATGGACACTCTGACTGGTCTGCAGTAAAGCAGCCCCTTCTGCAGCAAACTGCGATGCACTGTGTTCTGATAACCTTTATGCCGGCCATGATAAAAAGGTTTCAGCAATTTGTGCTACAGTAGCTCCTCTGTGGGATTGGACCAGACAGGCATCAATGAGCCTTGACCGCTCATGACCCTGTCGCTGGTTCACCAGCTATCCTCCCTTGGACCGCTTTTGGGACTAACCACTGCATAAGCGGTACCACCCACCCGACAAGACCTGCTGTTTTGCAAATGATCTGACCCAGTCATCTAGCCATAACAGTTTTGCCCATGTCAAAGTCCCTCGATCCTTATGCTTGCCCATTTTTTCTGCTTCAAACACATCAACTTCAAGAACTGGCTGTTCACTTGCTGCCCAATACCCCCCCCACCCCTTGACAGGTGCCACTGTACTGAGATAATCAGTTATTCACTTCACCTGTCAATTGTTTTAATGTTATGAGTGTATAAATAGGTCTCTCTTGTGACACCCACAACACCAAGTCGACAGTACTATGACTTCACCTTGTGTGGGGAACCAAAACTTCCAAAACAATGAAAAATATCTATCATTCATGATGGTCTACAAGTACATCAAACAGGAGGAGAAGGTTGTTTTTTCAGACAATGTAACAAGTCATTTTGAGAAGTTTATAAACCTTCTTGGCTCTTTCAACCTGGCTCTTTCACAGCGAAGACATGTTGGCCTGATAGAACAGTACAAACTCTGAAAGGAGTGGCAAATATATTGTTTTACTGGTGACCTCTTTTTCAACACTCCCCCCTCCATAATCAGCACATTGTTTGGAGCTGTGAATCCATTACAAATTGACTTCATTGTGAATTACATATGCTCCTCATTTAGTTAAAAAGATTAAGAAATATTAAAAAGTATTACATCATTACAACCAACAAAACAAGTTTCGCTGATTAATAACATTAACATTTAAGCTGGCTTTACAGCAGGTAACTACAAGCTTTCTGATGGTAGAAGTAATATATATAGTAAAGTTATGAATCTGCTCATTTCCAGCTTTGCCATGATGCTCCAGGAACCATTTGTACGTCACAGCTCCTGGGCTTTGGACCTGAGTTTCAGCGTAGTTTAGCCTGTGTGGAGTTTACATGTTCTCCCAGTGTTCACAAGGGTTTCCTCCCACAGGTCAATGCCATGCATTTCAGCTGAACTAGTGGCTCTTTATTGACCACAATATGTGCATGTGTGAATGAACATGTGTGCCACTACCTTGCAAATGACTGGAATTCTGTCAAATTCCAGGTATTCAGGATCAAGTTATTATGATCCCAAACAGCAGATATCAGAACAAAAATAAGGGTCTGAACTGTTCCTCCAGTAGAGACTCCTCTGTGTGAAGCAGCTTAGAGGAGCTCAGGTTTATAAAATGCTGAAAGGCTGTTCTCAGGGAGCAGATGCAAAGAGATTCTTAGTATGCACATATATATCTCAAAATGACTTGTTACACACACACACACACACACACACACACACACACACACACACAGATAGATATATAACTACCCCATGCTGCACTGACCTCATGGCATGACTGCTGTTTTGCCAACTAATACTGCTTCAAGTGTGACATTAGTGTGATCAAGCAAAATGGCATCATAGCTAGTCACCCTGTGGAGGTGAGGGCTCAAGTCCTTTCTCACAAGTGTCCTTTTTACCCCCCCCTCCTCTTCTCTCATGAGTCATCAACATTTTGGGGTGTCAACAAATACCAAAAGCAGGGAGTCACTTCCATCCCAAAACATACTTAAGACTACTGCAGCCCCAATAAATAAAAATATATAACTATAAAAGAATTCTGGGGACAGATGTTAATTTATAATTCTGCTAATGTACTGAATCTGTTGCCTTTATGTTCAAAAATGCACATCACCAAAAAAGAGCACCTCTTAAATTATACAAAACACAAGACAAGAAAAAGAAAATTACTTGACCATACAACCACTGTCATTATTGCCCCATCAACGCATGGAGAAGCAGCAGACAAAATTACAATCATCATTTAAGATCAGCCTTGCAGGAGGTGGCAAGCTTTTCTGCCAAAAATGTCCTAGTAGCCATCAACTTCTGTGCAATTTGTGTCCTAACTACAAGAATGGTTGTTTGTCAGCCAAATCATAAATACAGGACATATACAGACATTTCTGCAGTAATTTCCAAGATGAGGCTTTTGTTCTGCTCAATGGGTTGTGACTTCTTTCTAATGGCTGCTCCAGCTGCTCTGATGAATACTGTAGCTGCTGCTACTGTGTTGGAACAAGACAAATTCAGAAGCAGGGGCAGCAGATAGTTAGTGATAAATGTTTTCACCTTGTAATCCCCAGGTCCTCAGTTCACACACTGACAGCAAGAAAATCCCATTGTAGAAGCTGTTTAAATACATTTAAGTCATTTATTTAACATATCTGTTGAAAAAATGCTTAATAAAGGTTAATAAAAGCAATGCCACATGTTAAGGGATCTTGTCTGTTTCACATTAACCTAGAAGCATTATCTTCACACCCTCTCTCATCATTGCATAATGACCAACATGAAATGGGAAAACAAACACATCCCTGCTGATCCACTGGGACTATGCTCCCAGGGTGTCTACACAGACACCTCTTTGCAAAGCACCTTAGTACTTCCAGTAGCAGAAGTTCAACCTTACTTTCCATCCAATATCAGTCTACTTGCAAACACTGTTGATTAAATGAAGTATCATTTCTTACAACTGGCGAGTAAACACTTTAAATCCTAAGCCTAATGGCAGTAGAAGTGCACAGTCGTATGCAGGGTCTGTTCTAAACAAGCCGTGCACACACCCATAAAACATAAAACAGATTGCCAACGCAGTTCTGCTGCAAGCTTTCCCACCCTCCCTACATGCTACAAGCACTGGAGCCTAAATAGGACTTTGAACTCAACTCCACCTCTTCTAAGCTAAAGAAACAAAGATTTTTGATAACTGCAAAACATTACTGGGATAATTTTTGGACAAACACAGTACACCTGATTCAAGAGCGTATCATGTGGACCAGGAAATGGCATAACATTAACTGTGACGCAAGGGACTGCAGGTGCAAGGCACTGAATGGCTACAGGTTGTTAATATGCTGACAAAAAACAAAACCATACTGCACTGCTGCAGATCGAGGTCCTCTGCTGAAAAGATAATTGTTACACAACCTCAAAATGAACCTTTCTTTATCATCTCTGATGCTATGACTAAAGCAGTCTGTTAGTTTGGCTGAAATAAAACCAATAAAACCCCAAGCATCTCTTTAAATGGTGCACTACTGACCAAGAAGCCTACTTGGCTATTTATTCCTGCGGTTCAGACAGCCATTCTACAATCCATAGTCTTGGACCATGTTGGATGTAAAGCCCAAGAGGTAAGCACAACTCAGCTATGCTCCTCCATACGCTGACCCTGCCCAACTTCCCTAGATATTAATTTTGGGAGTCTCCAAGGTGGGCCACATAAAGCGGGTCTGACCTCCCACCACAGGTCTGTCAGCAATCACACTGGTTCAACAAGAGGCCTGACAAGTGTGTTACGAGTTGCCCCTGCTGGGAGTGAGACACACGGGAAAGCAGGATGCCAGCAGGTGGGTGTCAATAAAGAGTGTGGAGACTTTGACAGCATATACAACTCCCACAGTGGTCAGATTAAAAATCAGAAATGTGTCCTGCAGTGAACCCCTTATCAGGTTATTTCTCTTATCAGGCTAATCTCTATAGACTTGCAGCCCAAGAAGAAGCAAGCACCACTTCTGCAGCACATCCGGTATGAGCAGCTAGGGGACTTCAGAAAGTAGGGGTTTGGGATCAGAGGTTTTGAAGGTCATTTCTATGTCACTCCTGCAGGGATGAGGCTAACACTCTGACAGCGGGTGGGGTAGTGATGGGAGACAGCAGCTCAACAGGGAGCAATGGAGAGTGTTACAGCAGGAGCCTTGGCTACTGTGGAACCCTGCCAAGAACAAGTACAGAAGGTGGGCAGCGGGGATGAGGAAACAGAACCAAGAGGGATGCCAGTTAGGTGAGGGGGGACAAGGAAGAATATAAGAGTGAGCAATAGAGGAATGGAGAACTAGTTTAGGATGAATGCTACAGATGTCAGGCAGCCAGTGGAGTGGGGGGGGGGGGGGGTGTAGAAAGGAGAGATGATAAAAGGGCATCAGATCACACATCCCTCTCCCTGAATAAGTTAAAGGTAAGGAGGAGCTACCAGATATTGCAAAGGTATAAAAAGAGTTTTTAAAAATAAATAAAAATAAAAAAATAGGATGGATGCTACAAAAGGGAGTTCAGGACAGGTTTTTGTGTACATACAGGATGTTTCCACTGGTGCCATCAGGCCCCTAATATACTAGTCTATCTCATACACATCCGAAGTGCTGTAACAGAAACTGCTGTCATATGGTGGACAAGCTGCCACGGTGTACTCTCAGAAGAGCTGTTCATTCGTGTTCATGAGCTGTGTTCATTCGTGACCATCCCAGGAACAGTGTGGGTCAACGACAGCAGTGTAAGGTGAGTAACAGAAGCACAGAGGTAATCCTCACAGCATTGTTCAGCACCACAATATGCCTCTCCACCACATTTATTTGTGTGTGATTGAGAGAGGCAACCTGACCCAGCATGCCTCTAACACCACCCATTTCAGATACAGGGCTTTCGGTTTTGCAACATCTTTTTTGCCAGTGTCTGAGGTGTCAAGTGACGCACTTACTGCACAGCAACCTTCTGCTACAGATCTGGTTATCAACTTGCAGCAGGAGCAGGGCCTGCTGGACTGGGTGGCGTTCACCTCTAGGTATTGTCCAGGGCACAGCAGGTGGCGTAGCAGTGAGCACTGCCAGGATTAAGGTGGGTGGTTTGAATCGCCCTACTGCTTTATGTATCTGCTCTGAATGGATACAGCAAGAACACCCTGCACATACAGACTTTGTAAAGGGAACCATGAAACAAAATCTGGCATCTGAAGTCCCCAAAAAGTTTGAGCAGAGAGAACACATGGAACACCCAGGTGTAGCTAAACTGTGTACTTTCGCCGATGTTCTGAAGAAGCGATTGTGTGTTGATAACTTAAGGTCAAACCTCTGCCTTCTGGCCCAAGGGGATCAGCCGAAGGCCTCTTCCACCTGACACCGTGTGTGTCTGTGACAGAGCGGGCAAAACTCACCGAGCTTCATGAAGGAGGCCAGCAGGACCCACAGGGAGATCTCGAAGGGCATACGCACGTTTTCGTAGTCGAACGACAGCACGGGGAACAGCTTCTTCGTGCGGTTGACGCCATGCTCCACGGAAGCCTCATTCGCTACGCAGCCCTTCTGGGGGCCGTGGCCCCCACTGGACGTGCCGGGGCTGCCGGACGCCCCCAGCGGCGCTACGGCCTCGGAGAGCAACAGCAACGTCAGCGCGCACACAACGGGAAGCCCGCGCCGGCCCGCGCCGACGGCGCCAAGCGCCAAACGTCCAGGAAGCATCGCTGGTGGCTCAGTGCGGCGGTGGAACTAAGGCAAAAAGCCGGGCAGCGTCTCATCCACGCACTCGCAGACGTCAGGAAAGTCGTCACGCCACAGGGCTGCAAAAGTCCCCACGTATTAAATCATAAAACGCGGGCTAGGCTACAAGAGCGGGCGCGACAGGCGTGTACGTGACGCGGACTAAGTTGCTAGCCGCGCAGCAGCGCGCAAGAGCCACTAGTTGTGCCATCGCAAACGGGGCGCGGAGCCAAAGGAAGCCGGCAGCGAGGATAGCGGGAAACGGTTACACACTTCGGCACTCAGCACAGGGACGCAGGGCAGAGTCCGGGATACAAAAACACGCAGACTGTGAGGCAGTTCCGGTTAAGTGGACCGGACTGCTTTCCGCCGCGAAGCACTGCGGATCAAACAAGCGAGCTGCATGGTGGCGTCGGTTTCCAGGCGGACGATGTGGCTGTGCCGTGCCGTCCCCCACTGTCCCGTCGAGCCCTCGGCTCCCCTGGACTTGGGACAGCGATGTCACCGTACACCGGGCTGCGACTCCGCTTCCTTCGCACCCCACGAGTGCGTGTCCTCAGCAGCCGTCACCCGAGGAGTCCGCGGCGGGCGGGTGTTATTAAATACGGCGTCCAGCGAACGCACACCCTTGAGGGCAGAGCTTTCACGCCGGGAGGGAGTTGCACTAGACCGGGGCGGCAGCACAGTTACTATCCACTGCAGCGCCATCTGCCGGAGAGGAGGGTCAAAGCGCCGGCAACGTCCTGCCTTAGGCCCACCATCCCGCGTTCCGGCGACTTCCGCGCTCGCTTCGAGCCGCTCCCGTCGCTCTTTGTGGTAGTCGCGCTGCCGCTGTTTGGGACAAAACACACAAAAAGGTCTGCAAAATGAAGGATAAGACAAGTGTGCAGCCTCAGAGTCCGTCTGCAGTGCAAATAAATCAGGACAGCGACCAAAGCCATGCATGTGCGAATGTTAAGGTTAAGGAGAAGCTTTTTTGTGCGGATCGCACTGTGTTGGTTATGTTCATACGCAGCTCTGTCACTCGTTCGGGATGTTGGCCGTATCCCTGCTTTTTCCACGCGATCTTATGCGCAGATTACTTTGTCGTTTTGTGCCACCGAGTCGACCATCGGCTGCAAATAGATCCACAATTTTCTGTTTCCTCTATGCTTAGTGTGAAAGGGCCATGTCCATTGTTGCTATGATGAGTTTTTCCATGTGTCTGCGTGCTGGCTGTCGTCTCTTTTTCCTCCTGCTTTTGCAAGTTTTCCAGTCTTTTCCAGAGAATGCATGACGTCTCCAAAGTATGATGACCTCAGTGTCAGCGTTTGTGCTACTTTGCACAGGGGTTTGCACATAACTGGCTTTATGATGCCATCCAAACAAAGCTTTGCGTTTTCATTCCAGGACAGGAGATGTTATGGTGAGCGCTTAAGCGACTGCAGAGCAGAACTGCAGCCTGAGGATGGGTCATTTTTGGGGTAAGCGGCGTAGACCCTGACCTTTGACAAAAGGCTCACTTGACAATGGCAAAATGCTTGACCTGGGGCACTGTGTTGCTATTCAAAGGACAGTGCTCGTGTCCAAATGTAGTAATGCAAATGGCTGGGAGAATGGAGATGTGTAGGATGTCAAGTAATGCGGTGCAGTGCTTTGCCATGTTTTCAGTGACCACTCTTCTGGTTGTGGTGATTTCATGCTAGTTCAGATCATATTGTCTCACAATGTACAGCACTTGTTCCACTGGACAGCCAGTCCAAAGAAATTCAGAATAATGGTAGTGGATGATCTGTTCATACTTTGTTATCCAGGAATAAAAGACTTTGGCAGCTTTAAAAGTCCTGCATGTCCACAAGATACATTAGCTGAAAGTATGTGAATGTCTTGTAGCATACAGTAGTTCTGTAACTGTCCCATTTTGTTAACTTATTGTACAGGATAAAATATTAATGTTAGCTGCCTGTCCATTCTGACTCAGTGGTCAGGGTGTTTGAAAGTGCTTTGGAAGAGAAGAACATCCATAAAAATACATCCATCTGTCCATCCATTATCATTAACCTTGTTTCTTTCTGAACTGTGGTGCAGAATTTCTACAGAGCCACACCACACTGTCATCTTTTACTATGTTTTGACTAAGCTGCCCACAAATAGTATACATTTATTTTAGTAGGTATTATATTTATATTCACTTGTATCTGATGAGATAACACAGCTCATTACTGATTATATTTTGGGCAAAAAACACTTGTTCACTAGCACAAGTCAAAGAATACTGCGGAATTCTACAGACATCCAGCTTTTCAATGGCCCATCCAGAAAAAGAGCTCCTCCAGTACTGCGATTACTGCCTGCCCAGTTTTAGCTCCCTTTCATTAAACCAGGGTTCCTTGGGGTTTCTCTGGTTTGCCCTCAGAGGGTTTTCTGTGTTGCTGCTTTCAATGATATCACGCTTTATTCCAAAAACAGCTTAGCACCTTCTTCTTATAGATGTTTGTTTTTATGGAAACCAGTTGCATTTATCTCTGTCGCTTGAACCCGGCTCAGTGTTTAATTATGGAATGGAGGAAAGGGCTGGTATAGTTAGGTGTTTCAAAAACCACTTTTAAAATATAGACATTTCATCAGCCAAATGATGCCATGGCACACCCAGGCATCCTGCAAATATGCTAAGATTACTGGCACTTTTGCAGTACAAGCAGACTATAAAAGAGTCCAAGAAAATTATAGCTGGCGATATACGTGAGATATTGCACAGGTCATAGTGTCTGACAGGTGAAGTGTCTGCAAATGGCTGTGGGCATAAAGTCACATAACTTCCTCAGTATATTTAACATTCACAAAAGGGTACAGAGCACATTAGAACAGGTCAGTCAGAAAAACACATGTCCATTGTCTTTATCAGTGCAACACTATGATTCCTACAACACCATCAGTATTTTACAGCTTTCTATTAATATTTCAGTCATGGGAGTTAATAAAAATATAGTAAGTAAATGCTTAACAAGTTATGTTTTAGCTTGTGTTTTTCACACAAAAAATGCAAGTGTTTGGAGGGGAAAACAGAGGTTGCCTTGTTTTACAGTTATGACATTTTGCAATTTCTCTGCTGGGTGTCTGGTATACACAGATTATTTGATACAAATAAATAATAGTTCATATTTCTACAACACACTAATGGTAGGTGTACTGTATGCTGTTACATATAAAAAACCGAGTTTCGGCTGCTCCCATCAGGGGTCGCCACAGCGGATTGGCTCGTCCGCATATTTGGTTTGGCAGATTTTTACGCCGGATGCCCTTCCTGACGCAACCCTCCATTTTGCCCAGGCTTGTTACATATATGGCTACATTTTTTTTAAATCAGTAAGTTTAAAAAGCAATGAAATTTTATAAAGTCTTGTGTTTTGCAGTTATTTAGATTTTGTAATGAGCAGTCCTTTGACTTTTGTTTTGTGCTTCTATACTTTTTAAATTTGCATCTACAAATAAATGTTTTTGTCTCCTTTTCTGATGGAGGGAACTATAGCAGGAGTGAAGAGCAGACATGGGTTCAAAAGATGCAGCCCTAACCCTGCCACCTGGCTCTCCACAAAGCTCTAAAGGTCATTGTGTAAACCTGGTGGCTGCTTTTTCTAGGTTTGATTCTCCTGAGGAACTTGGCCCTGAAAGGCCTGCAGGGGCCATTTTTTGGCATAGGTGTCACAGACTCACAAATCTCCTGCTCCCTTGCTTCAAGTCTGTGGCCTGGTGCTCCTTCTGACCTTTTTCCTAGCTACATGCTGGTTGTCTGTGAAAATAGACCAAAGATGTTCTTAAATATCTTACCTTTTGGAGTGGAATACTGTGATGTCTGTATTTTAGTAGGAAACAGTTTCGGAATCCTTTGTCAGAAAGTGTTTTTTTATGAATACAGAATATGAAGAAGAAGACTGGGTACTGATGTTTGTTCCTGGAGTGTATTTTTAAATTCCTTTCTGTAGCATAAACATAATCATACAATTTTTCCCTGTGCCACATTTTTCACAAACACTATCCAGTTACAAAGAGACATCACAAAAAATTCAATAAAAAGCTGCTTGTACTTTCCAGCAGGAAAGAGGAAATGAAATTTTAAAATATGGGTTATTTTTTCCCCTCACAGTGATCAGGCTTATGCAGCTTTCATTGTTTTAACATAGAAAGAATGACAGGAGGAAGTATTAGGTCTGAAGCTCAGCTGCAGAAAGCAAGACAAAATCAACAACAGTGCCAATCCATTTTCTAGATACTGTAGGGTAGGTAACCTGACATGGAAATTAATGAAAAACTGCTTTAGTACATTTGTAAAATCTGTTGGTTTTCTCTCAGGAGAGCAAGTGAATAAAATGCCAAAGTAATTCTGTCTTCTTCAATACAATTTAAGCTTTGATGCAATATGGGCCTTTTTATACTCTGTAAGACAGCGTTGCATTTGATGAGTGCGGTCTGGTTTACGACACATTTCATTAAAGGGTTCAAACATGCAAAAGCAGAGTTTTTGTTGGAGGTCTACGGTCAGCACTGTTTTCAGAGTGGTGTGTCACCTGTAACCGGATGCTCTTTTGTCTTGTGTTGCATTGTTAATTTTTGGGGACTAGAGAGGCCCAACAAAATCACTAGTTCAGCAAGTCACTAGTTTGACTGGACCTTGGCAAGGTCCTCTACCCTGATTTGCTTCAATAAGTAACCCTGCTCTATAAATTGATCCATTGCTATGAAAGGAGCTCGGTGTTGTCAGGTGCATTGGAAAAATGTGTGAGCACTTTACACTTTGCAATATCAAGGTGTGCTATGTCTCAGTGCATTAATAATGTTTTATTCAGATGCTTTTTTCTAAAAAAACTTGTCTAACATTGTCATAAAGTATTTATGAACATTTGTGGAGCATCAGTTTCATTTGGGGTACTTCTCATAGCCTCCATTTTACACATTTTTTATGATGTAGTGCCTGAGAACTACATCACCTTAAGGATTACATCTCAGATTTACTCCATTCTGCCAAAAGCCCAATTATTTGAACATGTAGGTTTTGAGTGGTCCTGATGATGTGATTTGGTGTGCACACTGGGAATCCAGTCGTAGGAGCGACCAGGCATGAGGTGGTGTGGGGTACACTTACTGAGAATTTATTGAAAACTTAAAAGCAAAGAACGCGCCAAACACATAAGCGAAACACGGAACAGCATCTATGCCGAGCTCCTCAGTGCGATGCCTCCCATCCTCCCTGTCTCTTTACACAGCATCACTGCACCTGACCCTCTTCAGTCAGGTGAGGCTGATAAGTCGGGATGTGGGTGTGACTGCGCTCCTGTGTGTAAACCACATGCGTGTTTAGCGATACAAATCAGGTTCAACCGCGCTTAAGACCCTTCATTGGGATACATTTTGCATCTACGTACATCAGCTGTATGAATCACAGTGGTCAAGAGAGGAACAAATGTGTTCTGTTATTCGTTTGTCCCAGAAGGGGACATTTTTGAATCAGGTTTATTGTTTGAGCTACTACGGTAACATACACAGGTGCAAAAATACAATCCCAACTCGGAAAAAGTTGAGACTGTCTGGAAAACAGCAATACAAAAAAGCAGCGATTAGTAAATGATCATTTTTAGCCTGAAAACAATACAACAGTCCATTCTTTGACGCTATACCAAATGATTTGTCTAAAATGGACACCTTGACTGTGGTACTTGCAATATACTCCAAAAAAGTTGGGATAGCAAAGAATTTGCCACTTTGTAACGTTGCCTTTCCTTCTCACAACACTTAATAAAATGGTGTCTTCAGTACCTAAACATTTATTGAGTATTTCAGGTGTAATTCTGTCCTATTCTTCTTGCAAACAAATCTTAAACTGTTTTGCATCTCAAAATTTGCCACACGTTCTCAGGTCAGGACTGCAGGCAGCCCCGTCCAGCACCCGCACCCTCTTCCTGCGCAGCCATGGCTTGTAATGTGGTTTTGCATGTCCACTGAAGAGATGTCGTCTTGAAGGCAGCAAAAATTGCTCCAAAATTTGTATGTACCTTTCGGCATTAATGGTGCCTTCACCGAAGCGCAAGTTGCCGTTGCCCAGGGCACAACCCCATACCATCGCAGACGCTGACTTCCGGACTTGTAGCTGCTAACAGTCTGGCTGGTCCTTTTCTTTGGTTTCCAGGACGCGATGTGCATTTGCGCCAAAAAAGACCCAATATATTGATTCATCAGACCACATTGTGCATTTTTCCGATTTGTCCGACCACAATGCACATTTCCACTGTGCGCTGGTCCATCTCAGATGTTTCTGAGCTCAGACAAGTCGAGGGCGTTTCCGGACACTTCCTGTTGCTATGACCCGGTCTAGCGTCAGGATGCAACAAAATGGATGTGATATAGGAAACGAGGGCGGAACAGAAGAAAAGCTCAGGGATACATATTAGAAAAGTGGAACATTTTTGCTTATTTATGTACAAGCGAGGCACCAAAAGTGTTTCTACAGCACCCAGGCGAAAATAAAACAGATTAGGTGAAAACAAATCCCCACTAACTTCAGCTACGCAAAATAAACAGGACGGAAAACACTGTTGTGTCGGGCGCTACAATGTTCGTCGTATGTGCGTTGCTGCCGAAGTGCGCCCTGGGAAATGGGGCGGAGGGTGCGCCGTGGCGGGAAATAGAGAGTCGGGCTGATTGGTCAGCTGCTGTGTGGGTGCAGGGGAGGGCAGCTCTTCCTTCGCCCTGCCTGGCTGTTCAACGAAAGGTTGCGCCTTATGGAGACCGGCGTAATGGCCTCGTTCCCTCCATCCGAGCCCAGACCGGCGCTCGTTACAATACAAAACTACTTCCATAACAGAGAAACAGCAGCCACTCCTTACATCCGGTCGAGACTGCTCTAAGAAAAGAACAGCAAGAAGCCGCGCGTTTTCCACGCCTTCAGGCGACAAATTCCATATCGTGGATTTCGAAAAGAAGTGGAACGGGAGGCGATCTTGGGACGTGAAGCACACGGGAAAGCCAGGAACTGGAGTGAGGAATGGAGTGGCGGACCTGAAAGCAAAGCAGACAAACGCAGCAACACTCCGCCCGCGTAATTTTTTTTCCCACTGTACAGTTGTAAGCGCCATTTGTGCATGTAACTGCGCATTGGGTTACTTGATAAAGGTTTGCCAAAGTACTCCTGAGCCCATGTGGTTATTTCACTTATTCATGAATGATGGTTCTTGATGCAGGGCTGCCTGAGGGACCGGAGATCACGGGCAGTCCAGTCAGCCTAGGCTTGCACCCTTGTCCTTTAACACCCAAATTTCTCCAGATTCCTTCAACCTTTATTATATTATGCACTGTCGAGGGTGAAATACCCAAATCCCATCCGTCCCGTCTTCGAGAAACAATGTTTTTAAACTTTAGAATGATTTTCTCAAGCACTTGTGGGAAAATTGGTGATCCTTGGTCTGTCTGTGCTCCTAAAGGATGAGGCCTCTCCCGGATGCAGTTTTTATACCCAAGCATTATTACAATCGCCTGCCAAACATCATCTGCTTCTACCCACATCATTATTTTCTTTTAACTCATTATTGGCCCTAAAATGGCCTCCTCCCAACTTTTTTTGTGTTGCAGACCCTCAATGGCAACAATGGATGTATATTTACAAAAAAAATGACTAAACATTAAATATCTTGTCTTTATATTCTTTGTGATGGATTACAAGTCAAATTGAATTTTGAAATCACTGCTTTCTGTTTTTGTTTGCATTTTCCATACCGTCAAAACTTTTTCTGAGTTGGGGTTGTAAGTAAATTAGATCAGATTAGGTGGAACTAATCTGGTTTAGGTAAATGCATCTGTCGTGGGGTTAAATGTTTGCTTATAAACTCAGTGTTCTCAACTGTGCAGTTCAGCTGGAGAGATGTGTGACCGTCCGTCATCATACAGTGCTGAATCCTTAAAATACTTTTAAATGCAAAGTTTACTTTTGCTTAAAATGGCCAAAAGTCTTATTTATTTCTAGTTCACAAGCTGTAGTTATATTTATAATAATGTTTCTGTGGCTCCTTTTAAATATTATATCTGTTTTAAAGTGCACCCCAAAACCCCCTGAAGTGAATTAGGTGTAGAAATTAAAAATATTTTTTCAGAACGGCGTCAAAGCAGGTTTGCCTCTGAGAACATAGTGACAATGTTGCCAGCCATTACTTTAGAGATTTCTTCATAAATTAAAAAGCTTATAACCACCAGCTGGAACAGCATTTGCATTTTATTGTGTGTTTTTTTATTTATTTATTTATTTTTTATTTTTATTTTTTTTTGTAGTTTGGGGCAAAATGACAGCACACAGTGATGTTTCTGGAAAGGAGCGGATAACTTTGCACTGTGAGATGAAAGAATGACTTCTGGTGCTGTTAGTGTCGACGTTGTTTCTCCTGTAGATGGCGCTGTTGGCCCAAACGTCCTTGGGGAAATAAAGCCATAACCCTGCTTGGCTGCAGAGCTTCCATGAACTGTTACACCAAGTGAAAATGCCAGGGGACGTGTTTACACAGCCCACTGACAACCTAGATGTTTTGCTCTGTAGAAAGGACAGGGCTGAGTCACATTTGTGCCGCTAGGATGAGAAGAAAGCAGAAACATTTCAGAGTGAATCAGATGGAATTCAGTACATGCTGGCCCTGCTTCCAGAATGGGGCTGAGTTTTGCTTTCTTCAAGGTGTACATCACTTTAGAGAAAAGCATCTGCTGAATAAAAACAAATTAACAAAAGGATATACGGTGTACAAGAGTGACAGTAAAGAGTGCAAAACTAACATTGAAATACCAGTTAAAAAGCTGCGTCCCCGGGCGTGTTATGTTTAACTGTTGAGGATGTGTAATAGGTTTGAGAGCGCGGCCCTGTTTGCCCTCTGGCTGAACATTCTCTAATGCAGTCTGATGTAAAGCAGTTCAGTTTCTTACAGGTAACCTGGTAAACTTAGTAAGAACATGCATTCTACGGTAAAAGCAATGTGTCGGAGCTCTTCAGTACATTAGTGCAAAAACTGAGTTTCAGGCGTGTTTTTCTCATGCTTTACAGGTGACTTTCACTAGTTCCTGTGTGGCCACCACTTCTCCCCGGTTCTGTCCCACATGGGCTTCAGCCAGGCCTCCTACTTCATTACAGCTACAGGTCTGCTTCTCAGCAGTTCTCGTATGTCACATCTGGCAAAGCCCGGAAAAACCTACTAACCAGAAAAGACTTCAAAGAAGTTCAAAGAGAGAGAGCTAAACTGCCACAGAGCTTTCGCTAATAAAAAACTGCGTTTGTTAAAGTAAATCTGGCCTTTGACCGCTAGAGGACTGGTATATCTTACTAGTCGAGTTACCTGGCCGCTCGGATAACAAAGATGTGGCAGCAGTGGAAGGGTAATAAGTGACAATGCAATATATAAGTGTGTGTGGCATCCGTCATTGTGTTTGTGTGTGCGTGTGTGTTGCGAAAAAATTTACAACGTATGTACACTCTATGTGTGACATCACTGCTCTTGCTCGTCCAAGCTTTGTCAGAAACTGAATTTTTACATTTTTAAAAATAGTAAGTAGTCTTCCTGTTCTGTAGGAATTTAATGAACTTAACTATGCAAAAACCTTACTTAGGGCGAGCAGTACCTGTGAGCCAAATTTCAAATCTGCGGCTTGAAAAACAAAGCCGTGCCTAAAAAGCAAACAAATAGACAGTGACTGAACTTTACAGACACAGATATTTAGCATTTATTGTCAGAAAGACACTCCTCCACCTGTGATTCTCCATAGGGATACACGGATGTGTTGATCCGGTGTTCCCGTAAACCTAATGTTTCATCCCTGATCCCTGACAAACTGTTGCACCACTAAGAAAACATTTTAATGGGCTCATTTTCTTGTTTGTGGTGTCTTTCTTTTTTGGCATTTTAGTTATTTTTTAGATGAGGATTTGTATGTCTGTGAACGCAAAATAAAAATTTAAGCCCAGTATCCCCCCCAATTGGCTGATTTCCAAAAATAAATTTTATCTGGTTAGCTGACAAAGCCTGAATTTGTTAAAAAATTGTCAGAAAAAATATAAAATGTTTCATGTTTCAGTATATCCTGCCTTCAATCACTAACTGCTTGTTCAATGCAGGCTGACAGAGACAGGAAATCCAGGACAATTACACACACAGTCACTCACAAACACACACGCTGAGGGCAGCTCACCTGAAACACAAAGCTTTGTCCTGCAGGAGGAGAGTGGAGCAGGAGGAGAAAACCTACTTGAACATGTGGTGAAAATGCAAATTCCATACAGACTGAGAGGAAGATCATCTGCCTGCTGCACCATTGTGTCTCTCCCCCCCCCCCCCCCATCATTTCAGTGTACTTCTCTCAAAATCCAGGAGAGGGAGCTCTTGGTAATCCCATGGGGAGCAGATAGTAGGGGAAAAGGGCAACAGAGTAAGAGAGAAGTTAGGGGCTAGGAGAATTTAGGAGGCCATTAATGAGAATTTTTAGTAGTTCCAGTTAAAGGAAAACATGTGCTGATCCCAGTCCAAGTGTACAGTTTTATCTTAAGGCAGAAATTGCGCTGCTAGAAGTCAACACAAAATTTCAGTCATGTCCGCTGTACAGCTGCAAATGGAGCAACACCACAGGACAGCAAATTCCACAACATTTCCTCTATGACACATGTACCGGCGCACCACAGTGCTGTTCACTATTCCGGTCAGCGTGGTGTCCGGAGGAGCAGATGAAAAGTAACTGCAGATACAGCCACCAGTGTCCCATGGGTCCTCTAATCTCTACAAGACAGGGATTTTGTTGTAGAAAAACGTTGGAATAATTATTCTGGACCTTTCCATGTTGGCGTATGTCCGCATCCCTGTTCTCTGGCTCGCAAAGATGTCTCGACAACCTCACCGAACAAAATGTGAGCAATTATTCTAGCGCTTTGGTTCACTACCTCACAATCGTCTCTCTACTCTGCACTTTAGCGTCCATTTTGAAAAGGCTTAACTCCTCTTTCTGCCCAAAGAGAGAAAGGCAGAGTACTTAGCTTGCAGATCCTATTTAAAAGCAGAAGCGCTGTGTAATTGTCAACGATATTTTCACCCCCTCTTCAAGGACAGCCTTTCAATTGGGCCACGAGCCCCTTTAATCGCTGCCACCGAGGACGACGCTTGTGCCTCGTGCACCATCCCCTGCCACGGGAGCTTCGGGGTGCCGCCCTTGCGGTGCTGCCAGAGCCCACATTAGAGATGGCCTGGGAATCCGGGCTGCTCCCAAGGGAATGTGGGTAAGGAGAGCGCACCATCAGCTGAGCTGCAGCTTCCAAAGGACAAAAATAAGAATGAAGTTGGGTGCTAGTCTTTCAAAAGGCGGCGCTCAACCGGCAGCACAAGGTTTCTGTGCGGCTCCAAGTGCGTCACGGGATGCTCTGCTCTAAGTTTCGTTTTGTGTACTTTTATATGCACATTGCACAGCAGTACCTCTGTCTGCAAAGCCGAGAGCCTTGTTCCATCTCAGCAGCACCCAGTTCGGAAGAAAAGCCACAAGGATCGTTGCCTGTATGAGTCACTCCACTTAAGCTGCTGATAAAACAGACAGATGACAACACCCCTATGAACAAGGGACGCAGTTCTGTATCCCTGGGCCAACCTAAAGGCAGTGCCTTATGGAAACAGTGAGTGGCCTCAGTAGGACAAGTTCAGCTTAAATAATCTGTCTTGTTCCTTCTCTGTTTGGATGTAAAGCCAATGAAATAACCTTCAGGGTTAGGGTTACCTGCTGACACTACTTTGAAAATGTTCAAAAGAGAAACCTTCTGCCCAAAATATCAGAAAATACATTTAAAGAATCAACGATATCTGCAGTATCGGTTAGTCTATTACGTATAGGTTTATAAAAGCGGTGGAAGAAGTCTGAGTAGGCAAGGAGTGTTTTGTATGCATTCGTTCAGCAGTTTTTTCTACAGACCACAGTTAAAGTAGCATTTATCTATTTATTTATTTATACAGAACTCGGGCTGCAAGGCCATTGGGTTTGTATCATATAAAAGTCAGCATATTACGGAGCAGCTGACAACAAAAACGGTGCGACTTCATAGCTTCATTCTGTACATCATCCCTATTTTTTATCTGAGACACAATGCTGTCGATGAGGACACTTGCATGAGTACATGGGAGAGTTTGCGTGTATAGATTTATGAATGTGCAATAATTCCGGGCCAACGTGGAATTGTTAGCGGAAATAAAGAGTTGCAGCCTCGTGTGCATGCGTTTCATTGATTTAATTTTGGCTACCTAACCCTAAGACGTGAGCTCTGTTAGCAAGCCTGCCCTCTGCGTAAGCATCACTATGGCAACAGTGATCAAACAATTGTTGGGGTTATGCAGTCAAATTCGGTCGACGTATTAATACTAGACGTATTTATTTACAACGAATACTTTATATGTGGTCTGTGTATACTGTTTACATGACATATGACTTCCAAAACAATTGCCAGTAAATTATATGCAATACCAAAATTACAGAGAAATCGCATTGCAGTTAAAGGACATGTAATATAACCATCTTGAATGAGCATTCGAATGGCATTATTAGGATAAAGAAAGCTGCTTTCAAGAGGAAATGATGGCACTTAAAGTACTGTGCAAAAGATGGAATTCTATTGCACCTTCAGTATTTTGTGTGCTGTGTCCTTATGGTATGCAGTGGCAACACATACAAAAAATCTATGGCCCGGCAATTAATCTGACATCTTTTAAGTTAGATCCAAGTTTGTCGCCAGTGAATGAAAATTCCAAAGAGAAGTCATGCATGAAAACAATTTTGCAGATGAAACTGTCACCTTGGAATCATGACTCCATTGCAGCACCGTGGCTGCCTTCAGTCTCTACCACCTCTGTCCCTCGGTGTCAGATATGCTGAGAATCCGCTCTTGTGAAGCCTGGGACAACAACTGTACATTTCCCTCCGTGCATTTCTGCTCATCCTCCACAATGACGCAGTGTGCGTCTCTCTCCTGCAGTCTTACTTTCCCAAGTGGCACGTGACGGAGACAGCCCGGAGCATCTGAGTGGAAACCCTGTGCCAACTCTGGAAATAAGGGCAACGTACGGACGTATGAACAGCAAGCCTAGTGAGCATTTTTGTGCAAATGTTTTGTCGGTAATAACTGACATAAATAATTTTAATGAATTGCTTTACAGTGTGGCTCTATGAAAATGTGCATTATGTGTGTGTTCTGTGTATTGTTTTCCTTCATTGCCTCAGGCAGACCTCAGAAATCTGCGCAGAAATGATACCGTGGGTGGTGTGAGTCACCGTGGAAGGGAATGCAGCAGGACAGTTTTACGGTAGGGGCTTGCTGTGGCATGAGGCGACCGCAGCATCTACTCCACAAATTGTAACAGAGGCCTCGGAGCTCCTCAAATCTCCCCGAAATCCTCGAGGAGCTCAGTGAGTGCATGCCCCCCCCCCCCCCCCAGCATGACTGCGGATGACCTCCCCGCCGGACTCGCAGGGGAGCGTAATGTTGTTCTGTCTGCGGTTTGCCGCAGCTATTGCTCACCAGGGTCCGGCACATGATGATGAGATTAAGAGCTACTGCGCAGACAAGTTAACCGGATTCCCGACGTCTCAAGAGCTTTAGCTTGAGGTTTAGAATATCAGCGGTTGATGTAGGGGGAATGGTGAAGTGACCACAAGAAAGAGCAATGAGCAGTGGATAAAACCGCAAAGCTGTTCGGGTAAAGCTGTGCGGGACAACAGGGACAGAGCCAGGGAGGGAGGCTCAAAGGGGAACAGTGAACGACAAGAATATGTTGAAATTATAGAAAGAGGAGTGAAAGAGAAGAGGGGTCAGAATGTGAAAAGGAAGAAAGGGATGACGTAGACCAGGGAACAGCATGGAATTGTCTAAATAATGAAACTGACAATTATGGCAGATTAACACACAGAATGAAGTGGCACTGCTTTGTCTGAACTGGTCGGGGAGGCGCGCTGTGGGAACATCTGGAAAAGAGGTTGAGTTACGACCGTGTTCTATTGACCTGGACATCAGTCAGCTCCAACGTTTCCACTCCTGCGAGCATAAACACAGCCAAATGAGAGAAGCCACAAAGCGGTTGACTGAACGAGTGATCTGATGTCCTGGGGCAAAACTGAGAGCGCGAGCCCTACAGTTGGCAAGCTGTCTTCTCTCTGAGTCTGTGCACAAGCACATGCAGTCAAACATTACTTCAATTATTATAAAAGCCTGAAAAGGTCATCCCTGCTGTAAGAATTCACTCCCAGACACACAACTGTTATACAGAACAAATTTACATGAACAAGGGTGTTGCGTTTAATCCAAATGGTATCAAGCAAGCGCTACAAATCCTGCAGAAATTTGTTTTTGTTTTCAGAAAAGCTTCAGCTTTTACAAGGAGAGTTTTGGCAATAAAATTAGTTAAATGGCTGAAGAGACATTTGAAGCTGGGGAGGGAGCAGCCGCGCTCATTCGCTGCAGTAGCACACCAGTCCGGGACACGAAGAATCAACAGAGCGCTCAATGCCTTCCCTAAATGGCGGCTTTGTCTGAGTGTAGGTGCAGAACAACAGCCCTGGAGATGGAAGAGAACAAAACTGTAGCTGTTTCCAATAACTCAGTCCAGCAATTGTTTTTTGGTGGGATCAAACCGTAACTGACACAAATGCAGGTTAAAGTCCAGCTCCTAGAGATACTGTAGAAGAGTTTGACTCGGCATTGCCTACGACAATTTGTAGGGTTTTTGAAATCGAGCTTTTCCCACAGTTGTGACAAGGCTTGAGTAGAAAAGTGCATTCTGGGTGCACTGCAGACATGCATGGTAGCCTGACCAGGGCTACCCCTCCGTTGCCACGATTTACTCATGTCCTTCTTAATATAGGAACTGGGCCTGCAGCTCCACCACTTTAGGCCACGCAAGCCCAGTGTCAATGTTTGCAAGGGAGATATCTTATCTTTCTTATTTTACTCTCAGTCACTGCACTTCAGTGATGTCACCCTGACTTATTTGTAAGCTATTTGTTTCCCTGCTAGTCACAATGTTTGTGACATCATGTAGTATTGTTTTGAAATTAAAAGGAAATGCCTCTGGCCAAAGTTGTAACAGTTCCTGAAAGATAGCTTCATCTTTTATTTAAGCACGGCAAGTCGAACCTACCATTTTATTGTGGCTTAACTCTTCCGGATGTTCCTGAAATATTAACTGAAACATAAAAACGAGTGTGCACAGAGCAGAGTAGGGGATGAACTTGCTTATCGCTGGCCTCGGGTTAGGTGGTGCTTTCTGTCCACCTCAGTAGACCTCTTTATTATTAAAAATGGTTAAGTCTAGCAAAAGTTTCAAAATGCAGCATTTCTCACAATAGTGCGAGAACCTGTGTGTTCTTAACCTCAACCACTTTATTCATATATGCAAACATATTTACACCATACAGTAACAGCATGTGCCTTATATAATACAATATCCAGGACACCTAGGTTTTCTTATCATACATAAACACACAGACCTTCTTAAGAATGTTCAGCTTTATTCACATACAAGGTACAAAGAATGTATTCTTAATTGACACCTTTCTACCGATATTTGCACAACCGATACAATGAATTCTTGCTTAAAGGGACCATGACCTCCAGTGCAGTTGCAGACGGAAGAACATCACAAATAAATGGTTTTCAACACTTGAGCAATTTCTTATTGGGGCAGCGTATTTGCAGTCCGGTTGCCTTTGTCTATGAATAAATCGGCGCAACACTAACAAATTCTCTCCCTTCTTCTTGCAGGACAAAGGCTCAAGTCACAGGTATCCTGACGCCACTTCTGCGTGCAAACTGCCCTACTGAACGCAGGGAGTGGACTACCTCATGTCAGCTGTGTTTCTGTGTGTGTCTGCCCTGTTGTCATTTTGTCAGGACACTCACTCCAGCACTGCACTAGAAGAATGCCAACATTGTGATTATTGTGCGAAGAACAATTGAAGGTCTGCCTGCCTGTCATATACGCGCTTGTGTCTTACCCAACGAATGCCTAACAGAACATGGGTTTGTGACAGTGAGTCTGCCTGTGCGTTCTTGTCATCTTGTGTTTGTGAGAGCATTTTTGTACCAGCACACATGCACGTATGAATTTGTATTTGTGTGTGTGTATTTGTTCGATTGTATTTGTTCTTGGTTGTGTGTACGCTAGCTATGAGTGCTTTGGCACCCATCTGAGCTTCTGCTGACACACAGCTTCAGCTCCTGGGGGAGATGAACTCCCAGCACCACAAAGTGAACTCATGTGCCCCCCTCCCTGGAGCTCATACAGCTGTTGAACATCTCCTTCCTGCATGACACACACACCTGGGAGTCTTCCAGCCACCTTAATGCCCCAGCCAGTCCCTAACTGGCTCCGTGTCTCCCAGGAGAGCAGAACAGGGGGAGAGGTGGAAAATGCAGGCAAACACAAACAGAGCCCTCATGTGAACCCTGCATTTCCGCTACCCTCCGCCTCTTATCTCCATTTTATCCCTTTCTCATTTTCTCATCCTTTTTTCTCTTAGTGCTGACACAGCTGCAGCCTATAGCCCTGGGACTGGGATCTAACAAACTCCATCTGTGAGCTCCTGTTGGCAAGGGGGGGGGGGGTTATACAATTCTCCCAGAAGCTTCCAAAACGGGAAATTGTAACAAAATTCAAACAGACATTCTGTGTCCAACCATCTAACCATCTTTATGAAAACATCAAAAATGTGAAGGTGTAGCTGCAGTGACGCCGTGGGTCTGAGGTGGGCACAACATTCGCATCCCTTTCCTGTGGCCATGGCAAGTGACTCATAGGAATTGTTCATTAGGCTGTGTCCAAATTATTGTAAGGTTTTGTTTGCTTTTGTACAGTTTCTGAACGCCCGATTCTGGGAATTGAGTGAGAGCGGCGTCGGTTACTGCTGGAAGGGGCAGGGCAGGACATGAGAACACAATGGAAGGCAATGGCATCACAATTCCTGTGCCACAAATTCTGCATATCCTACACCTTTTTGAACCCCATTATCCAAACAACAAAACTACAGCACACATCTGGGTCAGACCTCTACGAAGAATCTCGTACCCAGGAATTTTATTCTGCCTCAAAACCTCTTTAACGTTTAAAGACATCCCTTTACATGAGATACAGTTTATTATTATATGGCTTGCTGTCCTGAAGAAACTCTGAGCATCTTCACAAGGGTGAAACAAGTGAGAAACCGTCACAGACAACATGCATGGACAGAAGAAAATATGTTAAAGTGTTAAAGTGCAACTCAAATACTATAAGTGGAACTAAAGCAAACAGAGATAAATGATGAAATATGTCACTCACTACAAGACATAAATTCGAACACATAAGCTTAATGCTCGTGAGACTAAAGTCATACTAAGCACTTTATGGTAGCCATGTTGGAAAGAAATGCCGTAAAAATAAACTTGTATATGTTGAATTAAGCGCAGGCCACCAGTGCCTTCAGCTTCCCGCCAGTTTCACAATGTGTGGGTTTAATGCCTGCGTCTGTCACCGGAAGCAGTTCCAACAAAATGAATCCCGGCATTTAAAAATCCTAAAAGCACCTTTTCTCTGGGGAGCCACGTCTGGAGTCACCCTGTGTCTTATCATTCAACGACAGCAGCATTCCTGTTTCTGCCCCCTCGGCGGGTGTTCCTGGGAGAGCAGGAGGTGCACAAAGAGGACCAACCCCTTTCCTGTTTATAGCTGTTAACTTTTGGGGTCCAAAAACGCATCAGAGAAGGCAGAGATTAGAGACCCGGCACGGTGCTGAGGCCTGAAGAGGCACCTGAGTAAATTTAAAGATAAACAAATGTGTGGGACAGGTGGGAGTGGGTTAGCTTAGTGCTAGTTGGACTCTCCCAGGACAACTGGAACCCATGTCACCAATCATTCACTTTTTCAGGGGGGTTTCTTTTGGTTTCAGTTCTACCTCCAGTCATACCCCGCCATAGCACACAGGCCAAAAAATTAAAACAAATGGAGCATCCTAGTGCTACCAATGTGTATGATGTGCTTTAAACAAGGACAGTTTTTTGGCACCACCACTTTTTGGCAGTGTGTTTTCTACAGTTAAGCGCTACAATTTGTTAAGCTCGAGAAACAAATACAGTTCCCTGACAAATGTATGTATAAATGTTCCTGTGCTGAAAAAATGTTTTATACACAGACTTAAATGACCGGGTGGCCTTCACCGTGCACATAAATCCAGCTTGTTAGTGTCTGATACAAATACACACATTAGGATGGGTTCTGGGTGTGGGGGGAAATTGAGTCATTCTCTGGTAACCCAAGAACAAATTCCAGATCAGATTGGGTTTCAACCAAGCTGGAGATAAAACTGCATAAAACTTGTATGAATTACTGTATATGTTCATACATTTAAGTGTTCCCTGCCTGCATGTTCCTCAGTATCCAGGAACAAATGTCCATCTACAGAATTGACCTTATGCCAGCACGCCTTCATCTGAGACTTCGATCCACGTCTCCGCTGTGTTTTAAATGTCGAGCTGCTTAAGCACCTGCATTTTGCTGGGATTGTGGTGGGAGGCCGGCTGTCTGGAACAGCAGTCATTTGACCATTCAGACCAAACATTTCATTTGTTCTCTTTTACTTTCCTGCTAAGCCCCATCCCAAATTCTGTTTTCAATGACATTATTAAATGTAGGGTCATTACTTTCATACATTTGGCAAGGAAATGTTCCTTATTGCTATTATCCATGTGAGAAGCTTAATCCACAGACATATGACTGGGTCAACAGTGTAACTTTTACTGCAAATGATAACATTTGACCCAATTGAGAATTTGAATCAATTCTGGAAAATTCGCTGACCTTTCCCGAACTCGGTGCTACAGCAAGTCAAGCCCTGCTGAATATTGTGACTTTTTCCCTATGTATTCTGTTATGATCTGTGCGGATCTGCAGTTTTGTGATATACCATTTCCATATCAGTGCTGCTGAGAGCCAGTTAAACAAACACATGTTTATGTTAGTGTGCAAATATATTTCAGAGCTGATTCTACAACCACAGCTGTTTTTTTGAATCAGTTTAATAAGCACAAAGACAAAGCAGTTTTGCAGTTTGATTTCGGCAGAACTGAGGCAGTCAGCTTCTCTGGGATAATAAACTGTTCTGAGGGTAAACATTGGAGGTGAAGTCAGTGTGAGACTACGACTTCCCAACAGCTCAAGTGAGTTTCATGGAGGACATAAAACATTCTTTCTTCCTCATCCATCAGGCAAAATATCCATTCTGTGTGAACGTGTACAGAGAAGGTGGTCCTGATAGGCAGGCCTTGCAATGCACTATGGAGTCTGTAGGCCCGTTTCTGGATGTCTTCCTGGTTAGTGATGGCATAATCGTGCCCCTTCAGTCACCACTGAGATCCTCCAGCACCAGGAGGTCATTGTATGTGGAGACCTAATAATGGCCCCACACTGCTTTCACGGTGCATCTAACATCTCAGAGACAGAGCCTTGATCACATTCCCAGAAGTGATGTATTCATGTGTTAACAGATTTTTTACCCGGGCCCCCAAGGTGATGTAGGAGCTGGCACTCTGTGTGGCTCCTTGTCTACCTCCAGAGTCCCCTTTACCTCTGGGTCAACCAGCCTTGAGCGTGACATCACAATGCTGCTCACGCAGCGCTGAGGAGACGTCTCCCTGCTAGGGAGCTACAAGGGATTTCAGGTCCCACTACGGTGACCTCAGACTGACATGGCCTGTTTGCCAAGCAATGCAGAAGCTTCTGGTCACACTAATTAAACTTCAGGACCCCCAAACTTCCTGGAAAATGTAAAGTTAATTTCCCTCCAGGTTGAGGAGATATTTGTGTTCTGAGACTGCTGTGAAGGATGGCATGAACAAGAAGCTCCAGGAGCAGCAACAAAGCATCCCTAAAAGTGACTGACAAGGCGTGGAGCGGGCATTATAACCAATTCACCCTCCGTGGCCACCCTTGTCCCACGTGGCAAAAAACTGAAGAGGAGAAACACAAAAGATCAGCAGCTCCTGTGGTCAAGTTCCCTGGACACCACAGAGGCACGGACATGCGGTCAGTTACTTTGGACGTGGACACGAATGATTTCTGCTGACAGACACTATTTTGCAAGGCTGCAGCCCTTTTCACAAGAGCTTGCACATTAATCTCAGAAAGCCAAATGTATCATTGATCCGTTTGTTGCTTTTATTATTGAAGTTAGAAACACAGAGAGAGTGGTTGAGCCAAAAAACAGTTTGCTGTAAAGAAAATGTAGTGTGGAAATGATCAAACCTCTTCATCTTTATATTTCAAACATAGCTTGCAAAAGAATTCCTCTGGCCTTCTGTAAAAGAAAGGTTGTACCTTTTGCTCTTTTGGAGACTTTTTCTTTCCTTTAACATGTTGTGCTCTTTTGTGTTGAACTGTGCAAAAAAAATTTGAGCTTACTTGGCATTTGGGTGTGAGCCACCTTTGGACCAGCCATGTACTGCCCATCTTTAGCCAACAAAAGGCAGCTCTTGGCTAACACATGTTCTTCAGATGCTTGCTGCCACTAAATGGCAGGTGGTCTCTTTTAGTGTCTGCTTCTCTCTTGGCTGTCAGTGTTTACCTGTGTGTGATGTTTGGCAAATAACCTCAGGGGTCCGTGGCAGAGGGGTCATAAACACACATTTGCTGTCAGGATTTGCTGTGCAGTTTGCAGAGTGCTGCTCAGCACTGGGTGCAAAATGGGCTGCCGCCACTTGTAGCTGTAATGAAGCACGGCCCCAGAATGGAGTCTAAAACCACCTTCATGGATCGCTGGGCAAGAAGTGCATTCTGTTCACAGCCAACGCCCTTCTTCCCAAAGAAGATGAGGCCAGAGGAAAGGTAAAGACTGACGGAATGATCCACAGATACAGACAACTGGTGAAAACAAGAAACCAGTCACCATGCAGTCCACTTGACCAGAAAGGGAAGGAACAGGAGAAAGGGAGGTTCTGACAGGAAGCTCCAATCTCCCCATCTCTGGGCCTCAGAAGGCAATTCCACTTAGTCCTCTCTGTTTTGGGACAAGCTGGGTACTGAAAGATCTAACAGAGGGCCACATCCGCTGGTGCGACTGTTTCCAAAACAACAATTAGATGCTGATGGTACGAGGGGCGCCCATGCAGGTAGAAAGTCTTAGAGGCTGAGAATCAACACCCCACCCCACTTCCTACAGGGACCTTCACTAATGAAGGAAGTGGCAACAATGCCGGCTGTCAAGAAGACGCTTACCCCCTCCAGCGTGTATAATGGAGAACAGGGCTGAGCGGCACTTACGTCCGCCAGGGTCCCCCAGCTATGCCCTGGTTTCAGAGAGCAGAAGAAAAAAGGGTTCCCCGCGGATTCTGGATCAGTACTTTACAGAGAAACCACTGTGGGAGAACCAGGAATCTGTATCTGACTGGGTGATAACTGTGGAAGGAGGTGGTGCAGAAAATGAAAATACTCCTTAAACTTGGGTGGCAGCTGAACACACCTGCCTGCAGTGGGACTGTGGATCAGTCCTTTCTACACTTACATCAGTGCTGAAGATATTTTTCTGCAACCCTGTACAGCACAATGTACGAAGCCAAGTACTTGATGGATCCCTCCTGCTGTAAAGAATAATTTTTTGGCCGACTTCAGCAAATCGTCTTTGATGTCTGCTGCCCTTCCTGTCTGGGACTATGGTGTCCAGGTCCACCCCTCAATGTGATGTCTCCTGTACACAGACAGCAGAAGCAGAAAAATCACACAAGGCCCCTCAAATATTCATCTCTGCCAGATTAAAATCTTTCAGAGTGACCAGTTTATAGAGGCACGTGATACGCAGTTCCGTCAAGGTAGAGCAGCACCCACAAGTGTCTGGCTGTGTGTGAAGTGTGAGGAGCTCACACAATCTCTCGGAGGTTCTTGCACGCATTCAGATGCCCCTAATCACACATTGTTTTGTTATCCTTTGCACGTGAGTGAAGAAGGGATCTCATGTGCGGCGAGTGCTACAAACTCAGACTCTTCTGTAAAATAAATGTTCCACCTTGTCTGTAAGAAAAAAACTCTCTCTCATGTACCTGCTTGGAAAGGTATCTTTGGAACACAATACCTCAACCATAGCTCACAGAGATGTTGTATGGTGCTATACCTCCAGCTCTGCACTGTATGAAAGTCTGTCACAGGCTTGCAGACTCTCCTGGCTGAAGGATCAGGTACCTTCATGGTAAGCATTCTGTAGAGGCCTCTGTTGCAGCTTTTAGCAGTGCCGTGACACAAACACAGGTGCCTATAGGGAGACAAGGACATTTACTGTTTTTTGGACAGCTATTTCACAAGCAGCATAAGCATGTTATTATCTTAAGTTTTTGCTACAAACTATCATCTGCATCACCTGTCACAACACAAATCCTCTCCTTATGAAGACCCTTCTGAAGCAGCGCCATATCCTTCAAGAGGAATGAAGCCCTCCCTTGCGGCCTACTGGAAATGTTTGGGTGTTCCCAGAATGCTGTTTTTTACCCTTTAGTCCAGCACAAATGTTGTTTGTTAGTAAGAGAAAATATTATCCGTCTACATTCCTTGCTCACAGTTGCCCGTGGAAGCATTCAGAACACAAAAGGAATCAAGATTGTGGGCTGACAGGGCCTCTGAGTACCTCCATGTCCAAACATCAGCTGTACGTAGAGCCTGGTCCTTCTCACATGCCTTACATTCATCAAAGCAATGCTGTTCTGCGGTGTTGCATCCCGACAACCAAAACATCAGCATCCGTCAGCTGCTATCTCTACACCTCCAAACAATTACGGCCCTTTTTCATCAACAGTTTGGACATCTGCAGGTCACACAAAATTCTTTGCCTCCATTGCCTCCTCCCCACCCTTCAAAATCCTCCCATCTTTTTTTGAGGGACTAAAAAGCATTAGACGTGAAGACATGGCATTTTGCGCAAGACACAGTTTCAAAATATAAGATGGCAGAATGGGGAGGAGGGAGTGGGGCAAGCAAAAGCGCAGAGCAAACGGATACCCAGCTTATTTACAGCCATGGACGGGGTAATTTACCTTGGCCTTGGCCGGGTCGGTATAAACACCACATGGGCCTGGGCTGATGGTGGTTCGAACGCAGAACAAACCAAACAAAATGCTACCAGGCTGTCGGCTAAAAGACCTTGGTTTAAAGTCAGTCCTTAATGTGTGTTTGTACTATATCTATATTTTATATGCCGACTTGCCAGTTTATTGGGTACAACCCCCACCTTTACACAGACTGTACATTCCAGTAAGTCATACGCCATGTGACTACTGTGTGTGGTGCAGATCAGGCAGACCAGCCTTTCTAGCATCAGTCAGTGTTCAGCTGAGTGTTGGCATGGGCAAAACAACTTAGTGACTTTGAATGCGTAGAATAGTCGACGCTAGGCATACTGGTCCTAGCATCTTCCAAAAGGCTGTTTTCCTGGGCTAGACATGCACAACCACTTAAAGGGATTACGGATATTGCACAAAAACAAAAACTTACCATTGATGGGCAATCCTGTGAATGAAAGAAGCTTGTAAGTTAGAGGGATCAAAGGAAAATGGCACAAATTATGCAGCACACAGATGGGCCATGAGCAGGCAAATCGCATCCAAATTCCACACTGCTGAGGAGTGCAAACAAGTTGCCTGGTGAGAAGAATCCAGGTTCCTTTTGCATCCTGCTGATAGAAGGATCAGAATTTGGCAACATGAGTCCATGGAGCCACCCTATTTAGTGTCAGCCATACAGGCTGGTGGTGGCAGTGTGATGGTGTGGGGAGTGTTTTCCTGCCACAGCGTATCCAAACATCATTGCTGACCACATTCCTCCCCTCGTGGCTACAGTTTATCCACACTGAGATGGACAGAACCAGCATGATCATGCACTCTGGAACAAGGCACGCATCAGTACCAGATGGATGCAGCGAGCGTTCATCGCTTCAGTGACCTGCATAATCCCTGGACCTCAACCCTGTCTTTAGCTTCTTTGGGATGAGTTGAAAAGGGCTGTTTGAAGCAAGACTGTGAGACCATCTAATTTCCAACAACTGTGCAACACAAACATTTCTACATGATACAGCATTCCTGCATAACGCATCCAGCATCCTCTAGAACCCACACCCAGATGGATTCTTGCAGTTCTGAAAGCCAGAAGATGTGCAACATGTGACTAGATGGGGGTGCCTAATAAACTGGCAGCTTCCTCTATACACTGTTTTAATTAAGCAACCTTGGGAACAATTGGTGTCCCATCCAGGGTATTCTTCCTCCTGGCTTTGTGTCCAGCAGCTCAACTCAGTGACCACAGTGACTCTGACCGTGAAAGACAATTGATGGGAAAACACAAGTTAATGTTTTCATGTAATAACTCATAAAATATGTTGAAAAATGATTTAGGAATATTTTTGTATTTTCTATTTTTCCAAAAAGCTCTCCTATTCTTCAGAGGAACACAGTGAAAGTATCATGAAGTCAAACATTGTGATTCATTCCATGTACATCATAAAGGATTCACTGTGGTCCCGTAATTCAGTCAGAGAAGCAGGCACCCACTTTGATCTCTGCGTCCAAAAACATTCCAGAGCAACAAAAATCAATCTTGCAGATATACATCATGGTCAATACATCAAGGATTTATTCATCTTTCTGCACATGACCCCAGCTGGGTTGTCTTCTTCCTGTTTGTCACACACATCAACCCCACCAGCTCACATTTCAGTCACCAAATAGCCACCCCATGGCTGACAAGAGAGCACTCAGAGAATGGGATGCAAACCAACAGTGCAAGTTTAGGTAGAGTGAGAAGATGAGAATATATCACCCTGCACAGGAATGATACAGGGTTGCAGGCCAGGACTGAACATTTTTCTGCAGTTTTAACTGGATCAATAAAAGTGCAAGATGCCAGCATGCATATAGTACACACATCTTACATCTGGTATATTATAGGATGGAGCAAGTTCCTGTTCTTCCACTGAGTAGCTGCACGTGCACATATCTAATGCATCGCAAACAGCCGATTTCCTTATGAAGTTCTGCACAGACATTTCCTCGGCGCTGCTGCAAATCCGGAGTGGCGCAACAGTGTCGCTTTAATGTGAGAGAAACGTTAATAAAAACAAACTGGTACTTGAAAGGAAGATAGATTGAAAGCTCTTGGGGTCGGTACCCGTTTTTATTCGTACAGCTGAAGTGCATGGGTTGGGGGCCTGAGCAAAGGCCATGTGGGATGCGGCCTTCGGGGACACCCATGCCAAGGACAATGCTCAGGTCCCCCTAAAAATAACCGTGTTCATTTACTTCCCGGAACAACAGTGTGTCTACGTGAAGCCTCGCATTGGTCACAACCCGAGAACATGTTTATGCTCTTTGGTGCATAAAAATTCCAGGTCACATGGGAGCAAAGCTGTGATTTCCTATGCCACAGTTTGGCAGTAAACAAGTTTATATCTCACACTGGTAAACATGAAGAAAGCAAACAGAGTGCCGGAGGGAAGAAGCCATGTGCTGGGCTCTGCTTCAAAACTTAACTTCACACACGGCCAATGCGTGCAAACATGTCAACAAGTGCCATGATTCCAACTGGATCCATGAATGGCACTACAGAGGCATAGAAGCAGTGACTTGTGGGTAAGGAGATAAGGAGTAGAGTGGCAGCACATTAGCTGCTTCTTCTGGTCTCACATCCTGATGGAGAGTTTACTTCCCCAGAGGTCAACCCTCCATGGAGAAGGCAGGCTGATATCTACTCCCTGTCACGCTAGAACATACACAACCCTCAAAGACTCTATTTCAGAGGTCTGACAGCACAATTTCCTTCATTTTAGTCGAGTTTGCAAAAGCTTTGAAAATATAAGCAACTACGGTGACCTAACCTTTCTGCAGAACTCCAAAAAAGCAAAATTGCATAGCACGAACTCTGAGTTCAGGCAAAAATGAGAAGGTGTGTGTGCGTGCATGTGTGGGTGCGAGCGTGTGAGCGCACGTGTATGTGTGTGTGGGCGTGACTCTCGGGAAGGTTCCAGGAGGCTCCGTGGAGGCCTGTCAACTCCGTCTGAGTGATGAGGCAGGAATGAGGAACAGGTGTGAGGCTCCCGCTCGCTCACCTCTGCCAGCCTTTTGCTCCAGAGCTGCCTGTGTTATTCTTTGTTAAAGGTGGGCCAGTAAAAAGAAGCCTGGGGGCAGGGAGGGTGAGAACAGCACGCGTCTCTCTCTGTCCCGGCTCACTTCGCAGGGTGGGCCCTGTGCACTTCCGGTCTGTGCTCTGAGCACCCCAGTCATCCGGTCCCTTGCACTTGTTAGCCGCAGCAGCTTCCCTCCTAAGCAAGGCAGTGGCCACTCCTCTTCAGGGTTTAGGAGTCTACTGGCTACTCCCAGCGGACGCCCTGACAAAACGCAGGCAAACTAACTGGCAGTGCTGATAACAATTAGCGACCGATAAACAGTCTGGTATTTTAAAGTATATTTCAAGGTTTTCCTTGCCAGCTGCCAAAAAACATGCAAATATTACTGCTTATTTATTTTGGCTGAACCTGAGACTTTTACAGAAACAATCCAGCAAATAAAACCAGTTACGTACAGTTCTGCGTATCACAATTTTTGGTGGTTAGGCGACCGGATTCCGATCGGCCGCTTCCGCAGGCCCAGCAAAATGCAGCTGTGATTTTAAGGTTAAGATGGTCTCACAGTCGTCCACCACAGTGCATCTTATCCTGCTTTTCTCTGCTCCGGTATCTCTTTGGCGCCAGAAGTGGCCCAAGCTTGCTTGTGTGCAGCAGTACGCAGCACAGTGAATAAACACTGTATATTTGTGGTTTTATTTTCAGGTATTTTAGATTAGATTTAGCTTTGCTTTGTGTTAATAAAAGATAATAACCTGGTGTCCTGTCCACGCTGCATTCTATCTCATGCTCTGTGCTTCTAGTGCAGAAGGACCCTGACACCCTGAATTATATGAGTACTAAAACCAGAATAATTAAATACACGTTTTAAAGCGAACTTCTGACCATCCATGGCTTTGTGTGTTTTTAGCAGAACCCCAACCCACAAAATAAATCAAGGGATTAAGCTGCGTTACTACGCTTTTATTGATCGCGATGCAGTGACGTGTGACTTACAAACATTTCTGCATTACTAACAGACTTCCAGTATTTGTAGAGGGAGGTGTACATGGAGTGAAAGGAACGGAACATGGACGAGGCTGGAGAAGCTGAAATCACACCTGAAATAAATAAGGAAGCATATTTACGCACGTGGAAGTGTATAAAATAAGGAAGTACAAGGGAAACTTGGCCCACTTGTATATAAGAGGTCAGTACACCTCAGAGAGGAAGGGGGCCTTTTAGAGACCCTGATGGCTGCTGACTGAAATTACCTCAGAGGGTGCTCCTTGTAGGAATCCATTGCTGAAGGTGCTCATCTCTTCAACCAAGGTGCCATTCAGACAGTGGGAGTAACTGCCCATAATGGCTAGGAGTTTAGTGTCCTCTTCTGTGCTATTTCCTCCAAAGAAGTCAGCCTGGTACCCAAGACTGAAGCGGCCTTCCCATTTGTGCATTCAGTCCCTGGCATCACCTGCAATATTCACATATTTTTTCCTCTTGAAGGCAGTCCCATGGTCCCAGGTAAAATTCAGATGCAGAGTCTACGGTTTGCTGCTTCCGTGGAATAGTTAACAAGGAATCCCAGATTTGGGACTCGAGCAGACCTCGCAGAGATATACATGTTTCCACCTGGTAGGCTGATCAGCATTCGCTTTGCTCCCATCTCACGCCTAATCTGCAGGGCATCCATAATGTTTGAAGGTCACCAGGAAACATAGGAGAAACACACACACGCTGCCTTTGTGTGGTCCAAGACGGAATAATGAACAAAACTTAGGGGAAAGTAGATAAACTGCGGAAAATGTTAAGAATGATTTTAAAAGTGAAGTTGTTCATCACTACCCTGCTCAAGTGGAAGTTTACAGAAATTATCTGCAGCTGCTACCTTGCTGTAAGGTGGAGGAGCTCTGCATGGACCATCATCATCAGCAACTGGTGGCACACATTTCACATTCCTGCAAGACCGGGTCACTCCAGATGAGGTGTCCTCCGAACATGTAAACAGCGACGAATACCCACAATACAAGGCTGTTCTCCTTGAAGGCGTTACAACAGTGAATAGGTGTGTGTGTGTGTAATACCAGCAGATGTCCTTTTGTAAAAGCTAGAAAGAAACCAGTTACCGTGGTTGACCTGCTAGCCTTAAAGACTGTAACGCCCATTGACAGGACGGACAGGTTAATAAAGATGGAGGAGGTGGAGGCCTGAGGGGCAATAAACTGCATGCTGAATGGTGCTTCCCCCAGTGTCACGTTCGCAGTGACAAAGAATGACATCTTTAGAATGCCCAGAGGGGTGGGCTTCCACTGGCACACGGACCCCCAGAGATTTATTTTTCTCCTATCCTCTTGTAGAAAGGAGTTTTTGTTTTCCTCTCCTTCGTGGCCAGATACAAACTGTACACGTATGCTACCCCTGTCATGTCTGTACAGCGCTCTATGTCACTGCAGTGAGAAGAATAAAATAAAATAAAATAAAATAAAATTGAAGCCGCCCGTTGCCCCCAATTTTACTTTACTGTGCAACCTTTCATGGTCAGAATACATGCTTTTTCTGCCATGAAACAAACGCACCCCCCTTTGTTCCTTAGGCTTTCGTGCCCCCTCCCCCCTTTGGCTCAGCAGGCGCTGTGCCGTTTCGGGCTGTCGCCAGGCTGCTGCGGGTTCGAGTCCCGCTCGGCAGCCCGCCCTGCGGAATGGGACTGCGCCGCGACGTGTGTCAGCGGTGCCGTTTAGCCCGGTTCACGATCGGGCCAATCAGAGCTCGGTTCTGGTTCCTCTCCGCTGCCACGCGATGCGTGGAGGATCCCCCGGAGCCCCCGTCCGCTTGCCCGCCGCCTCCGGGTCCGCCCACTAAGCGCGCCGAACACCGCGCAGCATCGCTCGGCCGAGGACCCTCAGAGAAGGGCAGCCATTCAGTCCCTCCGTTACGGACGAAGTTGCTCCGTCGTGCCAGGAGGGCAGAAGCAAAAGCGGCAGGTAAAGTAAAACGCGGTGCGATGCACGTTTGGAGCTTTGACGCCCGTCTGATGGAACAGAGCCTCTGAAGTGGGAATATATTTAACTCATGAGCGATTCACCCGCCCGCTTGCATCCCTCCGCTGTGCCTCTTTTAGCCACTTGGGCGGCGGGTAGGTTGCTGGGTCGAATCCCGCCGTCGCTCTTCGAAGCACAGCACGAATACCTTGCTGGACGAACCACTGTAAAGTCGGTGCAAGCGGCTTCGAAGGAAGGTGCCCCCCACCCGCAGGTTAGTAACTGCTGTCTGTGAGTGTTTGGGTTCACAGCCGTGGTGTTTATTTTCGAGGTTTGATGCAGACGTTGTTGTGCTTGCTGTTATTTTTGGAGCCACGCGTCGCCGTGTCGTGGTGCCTTCGGAACAGGTCAACCAAAGTAAACCGCAACACAAATAGCCAGAAGCAGAGGAGCAAGGCTGAATAAAACCGAAGGGAGGATTTGCGGCGAGTCGGAGCAGCGCCGCGCTCGGCCCACAAAGGAGTCGGTTGTTGGGTCAGAGTCACCTTACTGTCCCGGTGCAGTGCACCGACTTCCTTACAGGCTCCTTCAAAAAGCTGTCTTTCCTCAACATGTCCCTTGCAGGGTGGAGCGGAGACTGATGTTCCCCCAGCACGTCCTCACTATGTATTTTAAGCCCTGCTGAACTGCGATCCATCTTCTGCCGCAGCTGTTTGTCCACATCCTGTGTTCTAGTCCAAAAAGCTCACTCCCCCGAGGGGTTAAACGCAGCTTCTCGCTTCTTATTTTGGTCATCTTAAATGTTATGAGCTCGCACGGGGTCCAGCCTGGCACACCGAGGCCATTTGTTACGTTGACATTGGCGATGATTAATCTTGGCCTGTGTAAACTTATATGCAGAGCCCGATTTGACACAGCGTTTAAGGTTCCTGCTGTCGGTGGCTCCTTGGATCCACGTGAACTTTGTGCTGAGGCAGGAGGAAAAGCTGAAAAGACAGTCAGGAATCCCATGTTGCCACTGCATAGTTATTATTAAGCTGCATTTGCCTGCACTCTAGATGGCCTAGAATGAGATTTTGGCTACTTTTACAAGCGATCTGCTGTTTTATAAGGCAAGGGTGTTCGCACTAGAGTAATTCAGGGTAAATAACTTCAAGGGTACCACAGCAGGGATGGGGTTCAGAAAACAGGCCTAAGGCTTTGATCCCCTCAGTGACAGTGGACATGTACAAGCTGTGCAAGCTGTGCAGGACTGTTTGTGACACAAGATGGAAGCCTTTATTTGAATTGTGCTGGAGAATTGTAGATGTTAGGAATAAATCAGGACATGGAACATCTCAGTGTGGTGGACTTCCGTGACATTGAGTATAGCAGTTTAGCATCCCTCTGCGATGAACGACGGGGGACTAAACTGTGACTGATCGAACGCCGCCAGTATTTCCTTTTCCTCTAAGATGCATTTGGACAAATATGCACCTGCAGTTGTCATGCCTTGCTTTAGCGGTGTTGCTAGCAGTCGGTGGCAGGGTGAAGCATGGTAGTGTGGAAGGCAGGACTTCTTCTGGTCACCGACAAATGCCCAATGTAGCTCTTCTGTCTGAAATTACAGCGAGGGGTGTGACGCGGAATCTAAGCACATGCTTAATGTGCAGTAAAATCAGAGTAAAACTGAGTACTATCCTATGGAGAGCCAGTGTGAGCACACAGGGATGTTTACTGTGCTGCAGGGAAACACAGGCCCTCCACCCTCACGTCCACCCGGGAGAACGACCCCATCATGTGCACAGCCTGATGGGAGGGGACTAAGTAGTAGTTTTGAAGGTGCCATAAAACAAAAGCTTCTAACAAAGCTTAAGAGTAAGGAATGTGGAGCGCTTGAGAGAGATTTTTAAATGTGTCTGTTCAAACTTCCATGTCTTGCTTAAATGAAAGTGGATGTTGTGCAACATCTTCAACCCTGCTCTGCCCCATCGCACATACACATGCACAGAGGCATGCAGACAAAACACTGCCTCCCAATCCCACCCTTCAGGAGACCATACTTCTCCAATCCAGTCTAAACTACCAGAGACTTAGACCAAACTCCAGGCTTTCAGTGGTCTGCATCTGCAAACAAAGCATACCGTGACGTTCATATGCACTTTAAGCCTGTACGCACACATGCGGTCACATAATACTTATTTAACTGCCCAAAAAGAGTTCACAAGCGTGGATTCAGGTCCTGGGTGGGGTCTCAGGTTGTGGCTTGAAGTTGGTGGCCCAGCCCGTCAGAACCAGACCCCCCTTCCTAATATCTATGCAAGTCAGTGGATTCTGGACCTTAAATGGTTTGTGGGTTTCAGTGTACTGGCTGCAGCCTAGAGGAAAAGCCAAACTCATTTTGAAGTTGAATTCAAGGTGTAGCATCAAGGAGGGACAAAGTTTTTTTTTTGAGACCAGAATTGGAATTGGATTGTATTAACATCATAGGGTTCATGGGCACTAAAGCAGTTTTGGGACATTAAGTGCATTGTTGTACAGACTCTGGAGATGTTTATAGACACAAATTGACCAAAGTTTCATCACAGAAATGGATTTCTGAATGAAACAGCGCTATAAGAGGTCATTAATGTGGTATTTTCCATAAAGGAAGTGAGAAAACTGTGCGATCACAACACAGCTTAAAATAGTTACGTGTTTTATAACAGCAAAAAAACAGAAACCTTTTTTTTTGGGTAACAAATATAAGATTTAAAAATTTGGGTTGAAATTTTTTGAAAAGGTTTATTATCTGGTCAATACTTATATTTAAAAAAATTATTGGAAGGGCTAAACTAGAAGAGTGCTACCACAAAACAGTGCTGTATGACATCAAGGTTTTACTGTACAGTCATTTTACAGTTAATGTCATGGAGTCGAGTACACTCCACATCTGTGCCATTTTTGGACCAGGTTTTCCAATGCCCCAAATGCCCTGTCATCTGAGTGAAATTGTTTCCTAGAAATAAAATATCAGAAGCTGCGTTTGAATACAGGCCACACGAGGCAAAGATCGGGAGCTGCAATACTGTGATATTGTGCATTTTAGGTTTTTGCTCATTTTGCAATGCTACTTTTAGTTGTATTTTATAAAGAAATGTGCACTGAAATTATTATACATTGTAATTTCCCCAATTGTGAATGCTTGCAGCATTGACCCCAACCGCCTGGTTAGTGAATAAGTGGTTTGGTCCCTAACCCTGACGTTACCTAGGCAACGAGTGTATATTTGTCACCATGTACCTTTTTCAGTTTTGTCAAGGGAAATCGGCTATTATCTACCCCACTTCAGGGCAGTTGTGGAGTGCAGGAAGGGGTGGGGAATTCACTTAAACACTGGCATGCAAAGTGAGGAAGTGTGTGTGTGTGTGTGTGTGTGTGTGTGTGTGTGTGTGTGTGTGTTTTTTTTTTTTTTTTTCCAGCCTCACAGTGTGTAAGCACAGCAGCTGTAAAGATCCCAGCGGGCGCCTGCCCTGAAAACTTTAGTAAGCAAGACTTCGACACGGGTTCCATGGCACCAGAAACCTATTGGTGGTCCTCCTGTGTGCGACACAGGCCTTGAGGCATCGCTCTGAAGGCCACTCCAGGGGTGCTGACAGGAACCCTTACCTTATTAAGACGATTAAACTAAGATGTGTGTTCGGCGCACATGTTTTCCCCGGCCAAATGGCTAAAATAGCCAAGGGCCGGGTGGCCCACATTTCAGGAGCCTGACAGCGGAAGCGGCTCAGGCAACCTCTGAGTTAGACCCGGGGGTGAACTTTGGGCTGTGTTTGAGGAGGGCCACGAGTTGCTGGCATGTCGTGCCCCTGACTCTTGGTAAAGAGGTTAAACTTGCCGAGGTGTTTAACAGAATCCGATTAGCCCCAGTCAGCAGTCAGGCTGACATCTTATTCCAGCAGGAGGTGATCCATTCATCCACCCACATCTTTCACTCACAGCCCATTGTTGTGCCGTGCAGCGCTTTCTCAGACACGTCATCTTACAGACTAAATCCACATGAGCCTTAGCAAATCCCTGGAAAATGATGCTTGTTTGCACCACAGGCACATTATGGTTTTATTTTACCCTTGCCATTGGGAACGCTCTATTTTCTCCTTTTAGTAAATAGTCATTTGCAAAAATTAAACATTTGTTTTTGTAATTCCTGCCTGTTGCAGGAGAGTACTTTTTGGAGGTTTGGGGTGTAAAGTCTCTGGCTTGCAGACATGCTCAGGTTTCCCAATTAGAGGGGAGTAGGTCCTGTAAGTGACATCAGCAGCCCCCGGCGCTTTGGCTAAAAGTTGAGGTTTTTGTCTGTGTCTGGTGTGTGTGTGTGTGTGAAACAGCTGGTTTCAACCTCTTCACAGGCCCGACTGTGACACTTCAAACAGCCGCTCTTCACACAGCTCATCAGACCTGACTTATAATTTGTCTTTATTGTTCCTGTTGTGGGTTCGTGGGTGATCGGCCCTATTGTTAGCGCTGTCTGTGAGAACTTCCCTGTGGAGCATTGAAGGAAGACACAGAAATGAGAAAAACACATTACTTGATGCGGTGAAGCAGGTGTGTGTCTGTGTGTGTGTGTCATTTTTCTGTTTTGATATAGTTTCATAACGCTAATGTGGGTTTAGTGTATGCTTCTTTATTATTTTTATAGGCTTTTTACTTTTGGGTCACCACTTAGCCTAAACCTGGCTTGTATGAACAGTGAATAATCGATTAATCTCCTGGGGAGCTGTACATCCCGTGACAGCTGCAAGACCGAGATTCTCTCTGCGACCCAGTCCCATAATTAAGTCCATGCCCGGCTGGCTTTCATGCGGTTCTGCCAGGTCCAATCAGTTCATTTGGGTCTGCCCGTCTCTGCTCATGCGAAGCAGGTCCTTCCCTGGGGGGTAGAAATGTGACGGCTTCGACAGCGCCGCACCCCTACCCCCTTTCCCCACGTCCCGCAGTGGCTTTGCCGGGGAGAGAATCTCAACTGTCGCTGTAGAGGTTCGGGTTGATCTGTGGCGAGGAGAGCAGAGCGAAGGCCGAAAACGGCTTCGTTTGGGTTCAGCGGAGGTAACTGGCGGAAAGGAAACAGCCAGGAAAGTCGGGCAGATTTGTGTCGTGTAACTCGGCTGAGGTGATCTCACCACGACTGAACCCCTCTCTGGGTCCTTTGCTGTCCAGTGGCACAAAACGCCACGGCCGTAACGTGAAACATCGAGACGGCATCCTCGCAAGATTGCCTCAATGAATGCGTGGGTCACATATGCGTTCGTGGCACAGCAGGATTTTGAACACGTTCGATTCATTACCGACTTCGTGCGAACATATTTGGTCTCCGCATTTAATGTATTTTTTTCCTATTTGGCCTCGAAGCCTTTGGCTGCTAACATTGACTGTGTGCCAGATGTGTTTAGCGATTAGCATGTTGAGGCTACATCCACATAAGGGGGGTAGTCAATGGTAGAACCCATGCATTTGCTCTGTGGGGAAATGGGGAGAGCAAGCTGTTTGGCATTCTGTCAGCTGAGGGCATCCAGTCTCGGCCATCAGGACCCATAATTTAGGGTTTGGGACATTTATCAGATCGGGAGATGACAGCTGAAGCAGAACCCCTCTAAAAAAATATATAAAATATTGTGTAAATATTGAATGTTAATATTGAATGTCTTGCTCCAACCCAGAAACAAGAGTCCACAGGCATCAAGTCCACACCTTCATCTCTGAGGCAGTGTGCTTTGAGAAACAACTTTCATAATTTAAGCTGCGAGCACACACGTATGTTGGTACATCCTCAGGAACAGACGTTGCGGGAATGCTCTGCAGGCACTCCATTGGGCTTCATTCTCACCCCTTGGTCAGAACCGTTCACTGCTGACATTTTTCACAGTGCAGTGGAGGAGCAGTGTGTGTTGAAGAATGGTCTCCCGTTTGCCTACTCTAACTTGATCAGTAGCCCCGCTAACTTGGCCTCTAGCATTCAC
Organism: Heterotis niloticus; assembly: GCA_018136845.1. Lineage (NCBI taxonomy): Eukaryota > Metazoa > Chordata > Actinopteri > Osteoglossiformes > Osteoglossidae > Heterotis > Heterotis niloticus. The sequence goes on along the minus strand of CM030905.1, from coordinate 428,800 downwards.
TACATACCCGCACCATTGGCACCACTGGCCATAAGGTACTTCCACCTACCTGGTGCCCCTACCACTCCCTCAGCCTCCTGTGTCATATTTTTGACCAGGGTGTTCCAGTGCATTCCCCGCATGCTTCTGTCCTTGGGAGAGGGTGATGTGCATACCTGGAACTGTGCAATGCCAAGGGCCAGGATACCTTTCACCTTTACTCCCCCACAAGGAGCATCTGTGGTACTCTTCTGGCCACCTTGGAAGCTGCATTCCCAAGCTGCAGAAGAGCGCAAGTGGGAATCGTTGCATCGCTGTATTTTCTTACAAATCTTGCAAGACTCTGCCTAGAAGGAAAGAAAAACTCAAGGAAGCTTCACTGAAGTCAGTCTGTCTATTTGATGGAAGCCATTTAAACAGGAATTGCATAAAAATGCTCACGTAAAGGCCAATAAGATGAGCCTCACAAGGGAATATTACAAGGGCATAATAAAGCAGTACGTTCTGTCAGCTGCCCTCATCTTTGTCTTTATTAGTCTGGCACCTATTTCTGGCTTTGAAATACTGCAGTGTTGCAAGCTAGTTGTTATCCATGTGTACTGTAGTTCCAGAGCTCAGGTGTCTGATGACGCTGCAGGACCTGAGCTGCTTTACACAATTGAACCCGCTTTTTCCTCCAGGAGTCACAAAGTCACAAAACCAAGCTCCAGACTAAAAGCTGCTTTGAAGATGCTCTTTTTGTGTTGTTCAGTTACTGTGGTCCCTGTCATTGTAAGGATTCAAGGACCCCAGTGTTTTACAGCAATTAACTGTGAATGATAAAATAGGCCTTCAGCTTGCTAAATACCTGTCTGAGGGTTACAGCTTATAAACTGGCCCTCATCGGCCTTGCAACCCACCCACGCCCAGTGCAAGGGTTTGGTAACCACGGTAGAACAGCAGGGTAAGGAAACTTTAAAGCTTCATTTGCATTCCCAGCATTGTTGCAGAAGGAGTTGGTGAGACGTCTGCGATTTGTCTCTGTTTTGTAACGTCTTGTTTTTTGTTATTTTTGTCCTTGTTTTATTCTGAGGCGGACCAAAAGAGATGCTGCACCTAGCCGGTTTCTTTTCTCTGTGGCCAGACAATGCCATTGTTTCAGTTCATCAATAATCCAGCTTTCTTGTAACAGGAGGAAGAGGCTGGATATCTGACCTCTTCTGCATCCCCCTGGGGCAGTTAGGCCTCTTTTTGGCCCTGTTTAACAACTGGATTTGATTTAACGCCTGCGTGTTTTAGCAGTTTAGTTATTATGAGCACTACAATAAACACAAAGAGGCCAAGGTTTCGTACTGCTGCGCTTTGTTAAAAGGACAGCCTGCCTGTAAAAAATGCTGCTAAAGTTGCGTGCTGGGACCAGAGAATGCATTGCGTCTGGCAGCTGAGACATACTCACCTAGAGAAGGGGCGAAGGGCAAACATGCTTGTAGAAGTCAGCTGTTGGTTGGCACATGTAGCCACAGGAATGGAAGGGGTGGGTCATTTATTAAGATGTTTTTTTTTTCTTTTTTCAAAAATGTAAACAAAATCCCTCCCAAACTGCAGGAATGATGACAGAGGTGTTCTCCTGGACTCAGAACAGGATAGAATGCATCAAATGTCTTCTCTGCAGCACTCCTGTGAATAAGCCCCCTAGGAAAAATGGTCCAGTGATTCCGAACATAAGTGAAACGAGAGCAGCAGAAAGCATTTTCTGAACCACCTCCATCTCAAGGACCGTGTGGTGAACTTTGGCATGACCCCCCCCTCCAGAAATGAGAGTGATTCACAGGCAGTCACATAATCCTATTAATTTAGCTCTAAATGGAGCGAGCAAATGTATTTGGAGCTGACCGCACTCTAGGAGCCCGAATCTGCACATCACATGACTGCCATTGGTCTCTTTTCCTCCTCTGGGCTCATCCCATGTGACAGTTCTGTCGGCTTGGGGTCCTGTCTCTGGACAGAGAACATCTGGTTCCCCTTTCATGGGACACATTCCCTGCTAAGCCTGCCCCACAGGCAGTGGGCTGCGCTGGGCCAAAAGGAATCCACAGAAGAACTGTTGTGGGGCTGCTTATGTGGACAAGATGTTGAGAAGACTACTGTGAAATCCAGGAGGCCAAGCTGGAAAAGGTGTGATAATTTGTTGAATTGAAGTCAACAGGAGCTGCAGCAGGGGTCACTTAGAGCCTGTAAAATGCCTTAGGGGGTCATGCAGGGCCTGCAGTTCTTTCTCAGAAATCACAGCTGCTGACCAGGATGGCAGTGCACCGAGGGCCGTTTTTGACTTTGACCTCTCATCCTTGCGCTGGGACTGATGGTCAGTAATAGAATGACCGTGAGCAGGTCACAGTTTAGCCACAGATGACATGGAGTGTCCCGCCAGAAATTCATGCCAATGTATCCCTTCCCAGTGTATCTGCTAACATGTGTTTTGAGGGCTGTGCACTTTCTTGTACCATATGTTACCTCTTGCTTGGGTTTTGATGCTCCATCTATAATAATAATAATCCATTCAAAACAACTGTAGCTTGTATTTCTTCATGGAGAAAACATAAAGGAGATTCTTGTGCGAATGAGGTGAGCGCCATTAAATGCTGAACTGACTTGCTTTTTTTCAGCAGCAATCCAGCCACATAAAAATGTTATTTTCCTATCTCAGGCCATGAGAAAAACTGAAGATTTTGAGCCGTACTGAGAACTTGTCTGACTGAATTGAGACATTTCATCAGGAACATCTTCACCTGGAATTTGAGAAAATGCTGTCAGTGCTGGTCGGTGATTCTCGGTGAATAATGCCAGGATGTCAAGTCGATCTTACTTTGCTGCATGACCTTTCTGTGCTTTCATCCTGGCCTTTCACACATAGCTTGGCGCTGATCCATCTTCCTCGACCCAGGTACACAGAACAAATTATGCATCTCCATGGCTTAGCTTTTGGGTTTTCACTTAGCTCCCACCCAGATGACTTTAGTTCAGATTCCAAAAACGAAAAACGCGATCATCACCATACGCGTGATCCTTGGAGCTTCTGGATTGCAAAATGACACTTTTAATACGGGACTGATGTGCTTGTTTTCTAGTGACAGTTTCATAGCTTTGTTTGTCATGTTCAATGTCATATTTGTGTTATGCTATATGTTAATGCTGCTTAAAGCCTTTGTGGTTTTCTTCTGTTAGTCAAAAATCCTTTCAGATGTAGTGCAGGTTGTAGAATCAAATTGTTGCTTTCCTCATATGCCTGTTCAGAAGGTGAATATCTCCCTCCCTCCCTCCCACACACACACACACACACACACACACACACACACACACACACACACACACACACACACACACACACACCTGTTGACAATTCCTTTCCAGATCTCACCCTGAGAATGTGAGCCTTTTCTCAGCCTCCCGTGACTGACATCTGGAAAACACTGCCAGGCCCTTTAAACAGTAAAGGGCTTTGAAGGGATGGGGGTGTGCAGTCACAAAGGGTGTAGAAGCTGTACAAGTTTGTTGCTGGAGGTGAGGCACTCAGACTTTTGCTTCTAAATGGTGTAATATTTTCTAGAAAATTTGCTTTATCCGAGTTAGTCGGTTCATGGATGATGCATTCATATTGCTAGCTGTTCAGTCATTCCTTTTTTGCATTCAACCTCCACCCAACTCGCATCCAACATATCCTGCTGGAGCAAAACAACGTATTTTCAGAGATGGGCCAAAAATAACATCTTTGCAGTGTTCCACTGCTTTATTTTTTTCAGTATTTTACAACCCTGTCACTATAAGCAGTATTCCCATTTTTTGATGTTTGCTCTTAGATGAGGATGTCTTTCCCGTCAAAGGAGGTGATATGCTGAGCAACACAAAAAAAGACAGGATGTCCTGAAATAGCTCTCCTCGTTGGACTTCGGCTCACACCTGAGGTTCAGCTCAAGCTGTCTCAGCTCAGAGCTGCACCAGTGGCCATGTGTAAACAGGCTGAGATGGGATCAAGAATCCCACAATCACAGCAAAGTTCTGTAATTTGCAGTTGGGCCACAGCCTCATGCTGTGGTTGAATCCCAACCATGGTGTCATTGTGTCTATATAGCACTCTTTCTCAGCCACCGTGAGAACATAGCTGTGAGTATGTGAGCCAAGCAGGCAAGCATCCGTGATGCCCTGGTGTGAGAACTTTTGCCCCTTGTTGCACGTACGCCACAGTGTGCCAAAGTATTCGTATTGAGGCTTAAGCATCCTTAAACAGTCCAGTGTTAAAAAAACCTCGTCCAGGATAAATAATTTAAACACGTCCCTTTATGTCACGTTTGCCTAACTAAAGTTATCAGAGCTGCAGTTTTACTTCTTACAATTGTACTTAATGTTAATACTGCCTGCTTTTCAACTAGAAGACATTCACTGTTAAACATGTGGTCGGAGTAAATGTGCTGCTGCCCCTTGCCGCTCGCTGATTTGCACCAAATTGCCATCCTGAATGGATTTTTCCACAGCTCTGCTATGTTTGGTGGAGAGGAGGTTGAGGAAAACCTCGCTACTACCTGCACTCCTGGCATCTACGGCTGCCTTCTGACATGGTGGCTTGCATGTGGCGTGTGCTGCTGCTTTCTTATCCAGTGCTTTCAACAAGTCCCGCAGCTTTCTGACACACTGACACACAGGCAGCAGCCAAGTAAGCCTCTGCGCAGCTATAAATACTCCCTAGCTATTTCAAGTGCATCTCCACGGACGGGGCCCACCCTGCTAGAAGACGCACCTTCGTCCTGCTCCCCTTGCCTAACTTTTAAACTAAACATAGCAGCCCGTGCACCCATGATTACGGTTTCTATTGGCTTTAAACCATGCCCTTCGGTCTATGGTTTTGCTTGTCTTTCACAGGGATCTGTTTCTTTACCAAACATTGGGGACAGTAATTTGCTTCAGCTGATGTATTTTCCCTTTTAGTGGGTTTGGCTTTTTTGCAGCTTTCTTAAATATTGACAGGCTAATGCATAATTCAGCCCAGGCACTAAGGGATGCAAATGGGGCCTTGTGACTTTGGGGAGCTCTTTGCCCAGGCAGCTGGATGCCATACTTACGCGAGTGGAGTGGGGCTCGGTCCACGTTCCAGCACGTGCAGCGGCTTCTCCATCTTGCCATTGTTGTAAAACACCGGAGAAGCAGACACGAAAGCCCGGCATTTGTTGAGATAAATGCGCCGCTTAATTCCTGCCGCTTATGTCTCGTCCTCTAAGCGGTGGGATTATGACTGCTCCACAATGGCTTTGTTGCAGATGTCTGATTATTTCAGGATTGTTTTCCCCTCTGAGCTGTGTCCATGAGACAGGATAAACATTTGGAAAGAACACGAAGGTGCAGAAATCAACAACCTGGTCCCCAGAGCTTTGTACACGGTGGTGGTTGACTTTCCTGACCTCTGACATGGGAAGCTTGTTCCTCCAGTTTGCTTACTGGCTCAGTTTTGTGAGCTCAAGGCTCATTGGGGCTCCCTGCCCTGGGTTGTGTAGACTGGATGGAAGGACACAGCTAATGTTTGTCCTTCTTCTCTCTTTCTCTCTCTCTCTCTCAGATGTGTGTTTTCACAGAACAGCGGGAGGAAGAGCCAGGTGTGGAGACAAGATCTTGCGCTGTCCATCTGGCCCGCAACACCAGGCACACAATAGTGGCTTGACAGTTGACCCCGAGACGACCGCGGGGTGCAAATATCCGAGTCAATTACACGTCGCTTCCTGGGGCCGCTGTTGCAGAAGAGAGACCGGCAGAAACATGGATGTCTCACAGAGACACAAGAGCAGGGAAAAAATAGCACGTCTTTCCAAGTGAACCCTGACGGCTATTTCTGGTGTTTTGTGGGCAATCTGGCTACTCATTTGGGGACACACTTGGACGGCGGAAAAAAGGATTTCCCTCTTCCCTACCCATTTATCCCAGGGCCTGTATAAATACTGGATATAGATATCAATTTGTATGGCTCCCAGAGTGCCCAACAAAGAGGCTAACTTTAGCAAAGCCCAGCGCTAACTCTGCTATTGCGGCTGCTGGAATTGGTACTTTTTTGGTATCCTGGGCAGACGTCCGGCGCTACAGCGCCACTGTGAGCTCTTCCCTGACTCCAAAGAAACAACTTCCTCGGAGGTTCTACAAGAAATGTTCATAGTCTATTTCTAAAACCACAGATCATTGTTCCATTGTGTTCAGCAGTGGCTGAGCAATAACGAATAAAGACTTGATTTATTCTGGAGAATTACAGGCTTGTCTGAAGGGGTGTGTGGGTGTCCCTACTTGCATCAGTGCCGCTGCCTCATCCTGCCTGGGCAGCAAGTTTCTATTTCAGCTGCTTTGATGCCTTTAACCAGAAGGGTGGCACGCCATGAAGCCCCTGACACCCATCGGCTCGCCCTCCCCTCTGCGGCTCCTCAACAAGGGCCCCGAATATTTACGTAGGCAAATGGATAGCGGAGGCCGGGGCCGCACAGTCAGTGCAGTGGAACGTCTGGAAGCTGACAAGGCCAAGTATGTCAAGAGCCAGCAGGTCATCAGTACCAAGCAAGAACCGGTGTTGGCCCCTTGTGCCACTCCCCCTCCTGTGCCACGGCGCCCACTCACGGTACCCGGTGCTTCCAGTCCTCACTCGAGCCCTCGTCGCACGCCAGCTGCACCTTACTCTGCCCCTGGTCCACTGTCCTTGCGGGACGAGAATGAAGATGACGCTAGGAAGGAGAACCGTGTGGTCAGTGTGGAGGAGCATAACCGGAGCAATGCAGCGCATGTCCTTTCGGGCCTAGTGGCCCGCACTGTCCCACTGGTGGCCCCACACAGTGCCCCCGTGGTGCGCCGTAGCACAGGCAAGCGCATGCTGCGCCCCGACTCACTTGTCATCTACCGGCAGAAGAAGGAGTGCAAAACCCCGAGCGCTGGCTCCAACGGAGAGCTAAAGAGCTACAGCTTTGTTCGTCGGCTCTTCCAGGGCTCCATGCGTGAAAAAAGCAGTGCTGAGGGCTCCCCGAAAATGGTCATCAGTGAGGAGAAGACACCCTCGCGGGATGGAGACTCCCGGATGTCCTGGACTAATGACAAGGAAGCAGTGGAAGCCCCACAGGAGACCGTGAACTCTGGCAAGGCAGAGCGCACCCCAGTGCTGCCTCCCAGCAGTCCCTCTGTGCAGGAAAGGACTAAGCACACTGTCACCAGTGTCACTGGAGACCCCTGGATGCGACTGGAGGGGCTGCACCGCTCTAAGTCAGACCTGCGCCTGCGCTGCTCACTGGCGCTGTCTGAGAAGGAGCGCTTCTTCGACTACTGCGGGCTGGACTTGGAGATGGTGGAGCGGCTAGGGCCAGAGAACTTCCTATCCGGTGCCAGCTCGGTTGACACGCTGTCCCTGATGCTGAGGAGTGTGAGTGGTGGTGGGGGTGGGGGCTCCGAGATCAGCGAGTTCTCCCGCCACTCAGGGGAAGGCCTCTTTCAAGAGGAGTTAACAGAACAGCTGCCATCCAGTGTGTCCATTATTGAGAGGAACGCCCGAGTTATAAAGTGGCTCTACGGCTGCAAGAATGCCACCCAGGAGGGACCAAAGGAGTCCACTGTGTAGTCAGCAAAACCAAACAGAAAACTCATTTTGGTCTGTGGGCTAATACCGTGTTCTGTAAAGATTTTCATGTTCTAGACAACTGCTGTGGTATATGTTTTTCTCATCATAGGGGACTTGTCCAGGGAGTTCACTATTCTTGTGGAGTCCTATTCCAGTGCAGTGCTATTGGTTTGTGAACTCGTGGTCATCCTGGAGATGGTCATTGTCAGCCTTTCGCTTCCACTGTCCACCTCCTCCAGTAGCATCACCTGCCCAGTCCAGCTGCATCGTAGCAAGAAGGCACATGTTGCTGCCAGGAGACTCTGAAGTGTAAAAACCCCACGTTGTTATTCCGTTAGCAAGTCAGTGGTTCTGGATGACAACCCATTAAGCTTATTGTTTTCAATGTCTATACTGGAATATTAATGTGAGAGTGTTGAACAAACCGTGTATACCTCAGTCCCATGCTGACTCGGTTTAGACTGTGCTTCTTTTCTTGAGACAGATTTTAGGAACAGGTCTGCGGACAGAAACAGAGGGAGACAATTGACTCTGGAACCGCTGATAAGAGCCTGAACACTTGAGCTTGTTGTTGCAGGAGAAATGTTTTGTCTGTTGCCAAAAGAGACCACATTATGAGGAAGTTGTGTCTTGACTGCTGTGAAAAACTTGGCTGTGTTTAACTAAGTGATGCGTAGCAAAACACAACTGGTCGATAAGTCAGAGATGGAAAGGTTCTGGGCACAGCTGTAATCCACTGAAATAAAACAATTTCCACTAAAAATGGTTCTGACATGGCTTTTGCGAAATTCATTGTACGTCAGCCCCTCTACCACTGGACTTTTCAGGGTAAATGTCCCATGGGGGAAATAAAATGAATAGTAGCAGCTCCCCTGAATGTATGTGGAGCCCTGGCCTCCTCCACCAAGCTAATGGCTGATCTGGTTCTGCATATTTTGAGTTTGGTGTAGCCTGTACACGTCCTCTAAGCTTACTGAGGGATTTGCTCAGTTTTCTGATCAAATCTGCCAGCGGATCAGCCACTTTCATCCTTGTTGAGTCGGGGAGTCCAGCCAGGTTTCTGCCCCGTCTCCGAATTAGGCTGATGGTGCACTTCAGAAGCCAACCGTAGGTCCTGTTCGGACTGTGCCCATTGAACTGGGGCCTCTGGTAAAAGGAATTGTGGGTGCACAAGTTGAGAGGACGTGATGCCTATGCAGAACAGTACTGACCACCTAAGCTGTGAAACATACTTTGAAGCACAACCCAGTCCTCACGTAGTACACATGTCAGTCCTACAGAAAAGAAAACGAAAGTTGTTCTTAATGTCTCTCAGAAATGGACCCCTGCATGTTTACCGACTACGTATGTAAATATGCATATATTTTATTACTGAAAAGTGTAGTCTTAGAAGAAAATAAAACATAATGCTGTTCTGTGGATGTGTGAGGGTCATATTTTGTTTTTCGTATACTTTTGTCTTAGTGTGGTGTGCAGCAACACTACGGCACTGTTCTGCACCACACCTTTTCGGTGTAAGCTTCATAACTACAGCTTCTCAGGCTATTAATGTGGGTCCTGCAAAATAAATTGTAAGCCATACTTTAATAATGTCAAATTTATAGTGAAAATATGAATCCTCTCTGAGTTAACTTGTACACTTGTGTGTTTTTTAACATGCAGTACATAATGCTCATCGGAAAGATGATCTCCCGGTCTGTAAAACTTGGTCCCTGTCTGCTTACCTGTCAGTGTGGTTTATGCACAGCTTTGCTTTTAAAGCCACAGATGTGAAATTTGTCACAGTGTGCAGCGACGTCCGTCTGATCGAAAGCACCAATAGCACTGATGTATTAAATGCAGCCAGGAGGAGAGCAATGTCTCACTTCTTTTTACCTTACATTTCTTCTGCCTTCTGACCCAAACAGTGCCAGGAAATTTTGCCAGTTTAACAGTTAAGCTGAAGTGGAACCAAGTTATCTGGGCAAAAATTCCACAAGTTCATAATTAGCTGTATAACAATTTCTTTTATTAACTATTTTAAAGCAGATTATATCCAAAAATGGTTATTACTGTATATAGTTATTTACTGAGATGGTGCTCTTCTTCTAAGTGACTTGTGCTGATTTAACCATTTATACCGCAGGGTGATTTTTATTGAAGCAATGCAGGGTTCGTACCTTACTCGGGGGCACTACAGCGGGACACGGAATGTACAGTATATGTACATACATGTTGAGTGACTATAATGTTTACCTGACACCTTTATCCAAGGCAACTTAGAGTTCTGTGTATCCGTTCATCCATCGACGACAGCTTTACATACCGTATGCTGATCAGAGGTGTGATGTCATGGCCCTATTGTGGAATCAGTGAGCGCTGGCGTACTGCAAACCGAACGCCTCGAAATCATTTGCTTACTTATACATTAGAAGAACAATGTAATACATACATAACCATTTAACCAGAAAGACATCTTTAGATGGTCGGAAGGAAAAACAGCACTGGGGAGAAACATTTGGAAATGGTGTGATCACACACAGACTGAGCCACATTCAAACCCATGTGAAATCACGATGAGATGTCAGCGCTACCTTCTGCGCTACCAAGGTATGAATATTGCCTTTGTCAAACTATGCCCAGGTGTTGGTGGTGTGGTGGCATCAGAGGATGATTCAGCGTGTTGTTGCTATGTGAAGCCTTTGGTATCTTCTTCTACATCCCATCTCACCTTTCATGTCACCTGCAGCGCTTTCGTGCTCCTTCTGGTGTTCCTCCAAGCGAAACTCGAGTCACCAGTGACAGGCCCTTTTTTGGGACCGCAATGGGAGCCAGCTGGCTCTGACTGGGTGGTCTGGTAGTCCTGAAACCAGTGAACCTCATCCTTCTCCCAAAGGAGACAATAGCCCTTGTCAGCCAGACTTGCAGGGAGTTTGCTATGTTGTTCTGCCCTGGTGTATTAGACAAGGTTTTAAACATGTTCTTTATTTGTTCCCTTTACTCTACCCATTTCCTTCCAGTCATGCATCTGTTATCCTTAACCGCTTTATCCCGGTCACGGTCATAGAGCTGCGGAGCCCATTCTGGAACCTCTGATTGCAACACTATGAAACTACCCTGCATTGCAGTCCACCACAGTCTGGTCATTCATGTACAGCTAAACACATTCACATATTATGAACAATTTAGATTAACCAATTATTGTGAAACACATGCCTTTGGACTGTGGGAGGAAACTGGAGCACCCAGAAGAAACCTACACAGATACGGGGAGAACATGCAGACTCCACACAGATGGAGCTGGATTATATACTATACCCAATGCTAAGGGCCTACAGGCAGCAGCGCTGTTCACTGCACCTCCATGCCGTCACCCAATTTCTGCTCTGCGCAGACAGTGAAAACTCATGAATGATGTTGGATCCCATCTTGGCAGCCCAGAAGACAACTTTAATAGACCTGGTCTCCAGGGACTGCTATTCCCTGAATCCGTCTTCACCGGAGGCCTATTTGCTGATTGACCCTTTCTTGCTGCCGAGATTTTTGGGAGCTGCCACATCTGGCCTGCATCCAAGTTCTCAGCACATTTATTTGTCCCATGAGGCTTATATAAGAGGGGATACAGGGTCTTCAGAGAACAGCGTGTTAGTGTGAACCACGGGGACAGCGTGTTAGTGTGAACCACTCAAAGTCAAGGATTGTCCATGTCAGTGTCACTGTTGTGCAGGAAAGAATTTAAAAGGCCCCCTTTTGTAGATGTTCAACCTGTAACCGGCTGAACAGTGCTACAAAAAAGCACCTTTAGGCTTCCAAAGACTCATTCGGTCTTGTGAGTTGCCCACATCTGGCATTGCTGCTGATGAGTAAATTTCCAAACAATGAATTTAAGGGAGCCGGGAAAACTCTGTACCTACATTATTTGGTTACCTAGCAACAGATCTGTAAAGAATCTGTCGCAGTTTGCAAACTTTTTTTAACAAACTCCCTATTGCAATTATTTCCATGTCTCTGCACAAGTAAACCGAGTAGTGGGAACGCCTCATTTCAAAGCATAATCATAGACTTGCGGATGTGCACAAGAAATGAAGACAGAGAAAGGGATGCAGAAATTCATTCAGTTTCCGCTGTTCCTGTTTTAGCCGAAGTCAGTCGGCTGAATAATAGTTTACTGTTTTTAATTTCAAAACAGATTATTGCCTCTGTGAGGATTTTATCACTATTGTATTCGTATCTTAACTGTCTAAAGGCTCTGACTGGCAAACAAGTCGATCGGAGCTTTTTCAGGACCAAAATATGAAACATTACATGAGGGGCAAACCAGAGCTCCGCACTGCATTCTAGGCCTGGTAGCTTATATCCCCTCGTGTCTGTGCAGAGTCCCAAGCCTTTTCTGGACCAGGATGTGACGCTTCAAATAGCTGCAAGATGTGAGGACTTTAAGTAATATTAAAACGGATCAAATGTTCCTATGATGAATGCATTTCCCATCATGCCACAGAATGGGACCTGTGTCACGCTTGCGAAGGTTGTGGAGTGTGTAAAATCTGGCCCAGTTCTTCTGGTCCAGCAGCTTGAGCTGGCATCCAGGCATGAGGGGAGCTTGACTCACACAGGGAATGGGGCTGGATTGGGGGAGGGGAAACAAGGGCCATGGTTTCAAGGTCATCAGAAGCAGTAGGCCAGTGAGGTCAGAGTGGCTAAACCATCAGGGGAGAAGCCATGTTGCATGTGTGAATTCATGAGAAGGAAAATGTGGGGCGGTGAGGGGGTGTAGACCCGAGATCTTAGTTTTAAATGACGTCTATGACGAAGGAAGTGATATAGACACATTTACACCTGTTCCAGTTTTGGGTTACTTTGTCATCTACTGTACACTTCCTCTGATCTGCTGTATCTCCATGAAAAACAGGAAGCAGTTACCTTCTGACAACACTGAGCACCATCTCAGGATGCAGAACTTTGTGTTTTTTGGTGTTGCGCTCAACTGGGAAATCAGAAGTAAGCGAGCAGAGTTTCCATGGTGTTGAGCTTGCTCAGCTTAGCTACCCTGCCACACCAAACACTCAGACGGCTCTCCAGACAACATGATGTCTTTGCCATCCACACTGCCATATCTCCTCCCAAGGGTGAATTGGCACAGAGGGATAGAGGGAGGGAAAACTTTTATCCATTATGACAACTTAAAAGCATATGCAGGGCGCAAAAAATGTACAAGTTGGGGGCTCTGAAGAGGAGACAAAATTTATGTGGCCATTTTTAAAAATGCATTTGAAGGGCTTCTTTTACAAGCCACATCTAGCAGTCACCTGTATCTTAGGGAAGCAATGGAATGTCTAAATTAAACATTTAAATCCTGTGCACTTTGGTCACCGCTGGAGGGACACTTCTATTTATAGTTGATTCATTGTGCAGTCGTCATTGTCATCTAAAGATAAATTCAGCCAACTCATTTTGGCACTTACATCCTTGGGAAATGTTATTATCACAGCATGCCAGGGCTATTCACCCCTACACCAGCCGGCACCTTTAGCTGAAGCATCTCACAAACATCAGGGAGACGCCAGGTTACACACCCAAACCCCCCCTTTAAATACCAGTGTCTTCTCCAAAGCCCACAGCCATCTCTCTGCACCCACCCTGTTTGTCCTGATAGAAGCTGGAAACCGGATCCAGCTCAGCCACCTCCCCCAACACAAAAGCAGTTTAGGGGCACAGGCGGATATCATGGCTGTGTGCCATAAATCAGGGGCAAGTCCTGTTCTTTGCTCTCCCTCACCCTTGACCCCCAGTTCCTGGGGTCAGCTAGCCAGGTTCTGCTTTTCCTCTCTGGGAAACAGCTCTGTGAACAATGATTCTGGTTGACTCCGTTTTCTTGCTGGCCTGCTGATGCCACGTGGCTGCCACAGGCGATTGGTGTCAATTGGTGTTGACTGAAACCTCCAGGAGGACACAAGTTCGCACCTTCCAGAGTTATGCCTACATAGGAACAAGAACGGACAGATTGTTATCTAGTTTGCTCCAAAGCAAGAGTTTAATGCAAGCGAGATTAGATAGATAGATAGATAGATAGATAGATAGATAGATAGATAGATAGATAGATAGATAGATAGATAGATTTTAACTGTCAGTGTGGTCAGTGCTTAAGTTACATTAATTATTTCTGGTATATATTTTATGTATATTAGTATAGTATACTAATGTATGTGCTGTATGTTATTCATAGCTGAGATCATCAACCCTCATCCTGGCAACACAAAGGAAAATGTATTTTTAATTTTTGAAACTTTTGAAACTGTGGTCCTCAGAAGCCCTGAAGCCTTGCAAAAGAAGGGAAGTACAACCATCCTGCATATGGATCGTGCTCTTTCTGTATGTCAGTGAAGTGCCACTGAACCCTTAAAGTTATTTGAAGGATTTGATGTCTGTGTTTGGGTCAAGAAAACTGTAAATACTGTGAAAATGAAGAGGCCGGGGGCCTTTCCAGCCCAATTTAGTTGGAAAAGTTAGCGCCTACTTGCTTCCCTGAAAACAAACTGCACAAAGGAGCAGCTTGGAGCACCGTTTCCTTGTAGCTGATCAGAACCATCATGCAGGAGGGCTGAAGGAGCAGAAGAAGATGTCAGAGCCAGCAATGTTCAAAAATGGAAACTGCAGATGAGTTTGGGTGGCTTTTGCTGGAAGTCCATCCGTAGCAGCTGGTCTCTGTTCGGTGAGCATTCATAAAAAGTTAATCCGGGCATTTGACATCCCAGGGCTGGAAACTGTCATGCTGTGTGATTCCTCCCCTTGTAAATTTGGCCCTCTGGTTTAGTTTACATGGCCTTACTCGGCTCAAATTGTGCTTGTCATCAGATCCATATGTGTCCTACAACACCGGGCTGCAAACCGTAATATACAGTAGGGTGCAACTTTGGCTCTTCTTGGCCTTCACACTTGTATTTACATTGGAGGTGCCACGTGCCTGTTTTTGGCCTCCTTGGTGCAGCTTAGCTATACTGCGTTACTAAGGAAAGCAAGTCTAAAACAATGCTTTTAATGCTGTGTCAGGGAAATAAGATAAAATGTTGAGTAGTGTAAATGCAAACGGGTTGGAAATTTATTTTTGCTGTCTGCTGTCTCCCTCTGAGCCGTGTTTTTTACATCTGTTCCCGCAGTCAGCCATATCCTTCTCAGCCTTTAAGGGAACAAAGTCTAGGATGCTCTTCAGGGGGTGCAGGTCTACTGTGGGGGGCAGCCTTTGGAAAACTAGAGTGTTTGTTGAGGATTGGATGGGGGCGGTGAGCGCTGTCCCTGGTGTACAGCCCAGGGTTTTAAAAAGCACGCTGGGAAAAAGGAATGCCATCAGAGCATCCTGTGGGGAGCTGATTCCCACATCAAAGTGGACTGAATAGCATGACCTTGCCTACACCCGCGGCCTTGGGACTGGGGTTCCTTATTTCAAGCCCACCCTAGTCAGGCCCACAAGCGTGGCCCACGGACCTCAATTGCACAGCTCGCGGATGGTGCCACATGGCACTTGATCTCCTCCTCTGACACGTCAGGAACCTTTAACACATTCTGCTGCTTTGGCGTCCCAGAGTGCTGTGTGCATGAAGACACTAACTGCAAGATTTTCAGTAACTGTTTGTCCAGGTAGAGTTCCCTGTGGATGGCATGGCAGTTCATCCCAAGATAGCCAAGGTAGCCACTCACACACAGCCATACACATTAGTACCTATTTAGAGAGACCGATTCATCTGAAATGTAAGTCTTTGGACAGTGGGAGAAAACCAGAACACCTGGAGGACACCTACATGAGCTACTATCATTCTGAGTCTGTCTGTATGCCCTTATCGGTTTGTGTGTTTGTTGGTTTGGCTGTTGTTGTTTGTTTTGTTTGCTATTTTTTTAAATTAACTTTTAACTTCTTTGTATACTTTTACATCTTATTCCTTATTTATTTATCTTATTTATTTATTTTTCTTAATTTCATTATTTATTATTTAAATTTCTTATATCTTATTTATATATCTTATTTGCTGAGGATGCCTGGAAGCAACACTTTTCATGGTCACAACACTGCTATGCTGCTGTTAGTGCATCCATGACAAATAAACCTTGAAACCATGGAGACAACATGTTAACACCACACGGGCTGAGCTGGGGTTCAGACCTAACAGCGCAGGTGCTATGATACCCCAGTCCAACTACAGTATATCCAGTATAAAAAGTATATTCCATAATAACAGGACTTTCTCAGTTAAATTACATCCTAATGCAGCTAAATCCTTCAAGCTATAAAATCCTCAGGACCCACAAGTAGTAAAATATAAAGCCCCCTAGCATTGCTGGTTCAAGTCCCAGAAGTGCTCTGCTGAAGAACCCTTGAATAAATGAAGTACAACTGATTTGCTCTGCACTTTGAATAATCATTGGCTCTTAGCTTAATCCGTGAAATAAGGAAATATGAAGAGGCAGGTCAGTCAGCCTCTACTCGTCGCATTTAAACTCCACTTGACAGAGCACGGCATCATGTATGGACAGGTCACAACAGGCGAGAGTTGAGGGAAACTCATCAAGGTGGTCTGATCTTCATTCTTCGTGTAGGTTGCCATTACAAACAGAGAAGATTACATAGGTTATGTGGTTTAAAGAAAGAAGCTGTCCACAGCTCCAGTGGAAAAGTTCAGATCTTCTCTGTAATTGGCATCATGCTGTCACTTGTCAGGGTGAGGTAATAGCAATTATTTGTGGTTATCTTCTTGGATGATCTTCAGATGCTTAGCCAGAAGTCTCAAGTTCTGGTTTATGTAATCTGCAGTGTCCAGTTCCTACAAAGGCCAAGCCTGTCAACAAATGCCACTGCACTGCATGCTTAGCCTTGTTTTGATGCTATTTTTCATATTTAACATTCCATTCAGCTGAAACACAAAGTATAAAAGACTGGAAAAGAAAGCTGTGTCGTAAAAATTGAGAGGATTACACAATGTAACTGAATGAACACGAGGCAATCCAAGTAGCCATTACTGGGAAAACAAAATGTTTTTTGGAGAGAGTCCAGACCAGACGGGAAGGTTTAAGCTTCCGATGTGCTGGTGCTTGGCATTGTCTTATGGGGACCACTTTCTACACAGGAGACGCTGCCCTTGAGGTAAAGCCTTGCCCAGGTTGATAGCTGCACACACATAAATCATCTAAGCAGCTTGGTGTTGGAGGACGTGTGGTCTTGCCTTCCTGAGGGGGGTCTGCTCTGTCACCTTCATCTCATCCTCCACTGAAGGAACAGCAGGTGTAAGCGTCACATTCTTGGCCCGTGCCTATCTAAGAGGCCCTCATCTAAATCCACTAAGGGGGCAGTTTTTTGCTAAAAATGGCTCATCTGGAATGAAGTGGAGAATTGTTTCTGGATTAATCGGGATTTGTTCTACAGAGTGAGCTTTCTGCCTTTTGTTTCAGTCTCCAGCTATAGTTATCAGTGCAGATAAGCTACACTACAGCAACCACCCAATACACAAACCTCACCCACATGCACACAAAAGCCAATACTTTTGCCCAAGGCAGTTTACAGTGTTAAGTGCAGAAAACTGAAAGTCCTGCAATGAAAGGTGTGCTCTGGACTGTGGGGAGAAACACAGATCCATGCAAAACCTCCACTCTCCACACAGACTGAAGCAGATTCAATCCCACAACCGTGGTGCTGTGATGCAGCCCCTGTGCTCCTCCTCACCCAACATCACCCACATCAAACTTCAAGCCTACTGCTCCCCACACATCCCCTGGCTGGATCAGAAACAGAGTGGGATTTTATGGAATCCCTGTGAGGTTCAGGATCTAATCCCTTGAGTATGGAGCTGGAGGGCAGCTCCCCCACCCACCCCAACTGTCTCCATTCCAGCTGAGGGCAAGGAACAGTTTGCTGTTGGACAGCTTGACCCTTGGTCTGCATGAACTGTTGCTGCAATGTTTGTTGGTGGTTGGGTAGGTGGGGGGCCTTGTGGGGGTGGGGCACACAGTCCCCCATGGCTGCAGGTTTGGAGCAGGGCAAAAAAGCAACATCCCCAACAGCTGTGGAAACAGAAACCAGATACAGCCGGGCTTAGAGGAAGGCAGCAGGGTGAGCGGATGGAGAGACAGCAGGGCTCCGTCCACCTCTCAGACCAGTCACCACCCCCACCCCTGTCTTCTTCCTCATCCTCTTTGTCATCATTCCCTCCTTCCTCTTCCATATTTCCCTCTGCCTTCTGCACCATGTAGGCATCCTGCTTTGGGGAGGGGGAGTTTCCATCCGTATTGTTCAACGTGCCCTTTCGGTGTAACTGAGTTTCGTAAACAAAAAACCCATCTGAGAACAGGAAACACAATTGGGCAAAGCTAGTTTTTACCTCTGCTGCTTCACAGAGGCAATAATGAGAGCAAGTTACATAAAAATGTTATGTGCTGCACAAAATAATAGCAGCCCGGGCCTAAAGAAGTTTGGCAGAGGAATCGGTATTTAATAACTGTCGCCTGGTCACACCGCCATGTGTCTGTTGATGAAGTGCACTTTATAGGTTGTTTGTACACCCTTTGGTACCGTGGTAAGTTCAGTCGGTCCTTTTTACGACGTTGTCAAGGGGAAATTAATCCGTCCCCATGTTTCCAAGAGGCCCATTGTGAAAACAGCTTAAGTTACATATTGAAAGATAGCTTAACACCCTGTTACTCAGCAGAGTGTTGTCCTTGAGAAATTGCTCATCATTGGCGAGACACCTACATGTACTCAGGGGGATATAAGTGTGTTTCTAGTCAAACATTCGGGGGTTCAGACACTGAATGAGGTCTGGAGCATATTGGTGTCATGGGACTGGGGGTTGCTGATGGGGCTACCAGACACAGGGGGGCTTGGCAGAGATTACCTCTGTTGGAGAGATAATGGGCGATAAGGAGGGGCAGGAGGCGGCTGCAAATCCACACTAAAGAGGCAGGAGATTATCAGAGGAGTCGAACAGCATGTTGACAAGAGTGACACTGGGTTAGCAGGAGCTACTGCCCCTGCTGTGGGGAACCTGAATAATTCAACGTTCTCTCCTGTTAGCTTGAAGGAAAACCAACTGCGGGCCTCAGCATTGTTCTCTCACGCGATGTGACCTGCCCTGTGGCCCATGACGTGAGAGCCGTGGGGCTGTAGTGAGGCTGTAGACCGACGGCTCAAACATTAGCAGAGGAAGAGATGGTAGGAAGCCTGGGTTGAAATGCGAACCTGGTGCCAATTTGTGAGCCACTGACAAAGCAATCTTATTTGCCTTTACAATGTTTCTAAGACCAGCGACTATAATGACATTGCAGTCGGCAATGTTGCTGGCGTTACTGCGGCATTACTGCTGTACCCTGCAACTTGCTTAGGCTTCTCCTCCTACTGGGGGAAATAGGACATTACAGTCAGTATAATTCTGACACCAAAAGTCCATTTTGAAAACCCTGATGTTGTTATTATTTACTTGGCTGAGGCTTAAATGTGAATTTTATATACTAAGCAACTTGCAGCTGTTAACCCACTTATACAGAAGGGTACATTTTGCTGGCGTATACCAGGACAAGCACTTTGTTCAAGGGTGCCACAGCAGATGTGGGGTTCTGAACTAAGGATTTTATTTTGTAGGTGTTCACTCAAACCCCTACACTAGCTGATGCCCCAAAGTATCTTCCTGTAAACAACAAAGGTTTACAGACAGCACTTGAACACAACAGATTTCTGCTCCCATAAAAAAACACATTTTGCTGGGAAAAGACATCCGGGAGAAAACATTAAGCGACACTGGATGCTACATTTGAAAACAGTCCCACGGGCCGCTGAAGGAGAGAATAACCCAATGTTTGCAGTCACGGGAGACCCAGGTGTCGAGGTCAGATGCCGGCTTGGCCTCCACATCTGTTCCACAGGACAGAGGGATCAGGGGACAGAGGAGAATGTTGGGGGAAGGTCACCTGGCTCCAGGCAGGTCTGCTTTGGAGGAAAGAGTGGGATTGGGGTTGGAGGGTCTGGCTGCGATTCTGCTTGCACAGGTATTTACCAGGTGGGACTGCCATCTGAGTCAGGCTGAGTCACGACACCGCCCATCATCTCCGCCTGTCACAGGGAGCTGCCAACGGGCCCATCTGGAAGAGGGCTGCGTACATCCACACACCCCTGGCTGATGTGAACCGCATTCCGCCCATGCACAGTGCCATGTGTGTCAGTGTGTGCCTCTGCTTGCCCTGTTTTTTGCTTGTAAGTGTGTTTTTGTCTGTAGTGTGTGTTCATGCGTAAGTGGTTATAGTCTGTTGGGCTTCTATGTGTGGCTTCAGCTGCTGCTGCTGTGTGTGTGTGTGTTTTCCTGCTAAAAACTGGGTTAAGAAAAGCCTTTCATCCAGCTGTCTCACAGCTCTGCCTGCAGACCAGTCTGAGCTGCATTGTGTTACATTTCCTCAGATGGGAAGAAAAAGAGAGAACAAGGATGAAGCAAAAGTTGAAGGGAACAGTGCATCTCACACTAGTACAGTGGCTCAGAGCTTACATTGAAAGCCCATTTGCAAAACCTTGCCATGGGACACAGAAGCAGACATCTGGCTGCGGACAGCCCGCTTCCCTAACCAATCATCAATACTTCCTGACCAGTTAAGCTGAAACTCATTGCGCTTTGGTCAGTTACATGCATGTACAACCTCAGTGACTCACTTATGCGCACCTATTAGATGTACACAACATATTTTGGCCAGGTACATAGGTCCACACTCAGCCTAGCTTAGCTAAATGGATGCAGACGCAACCAGGCATGACTGAGCAGTCACATGCATTACACGTCATCCCTCGACGCTCGGATTCTCCCCAGTACAATATGGCCAAATAGATGCAAATATTGGTGGGAACAACCAGCCAGTCTGATGGACACACATGGGCACATGACCCCCCGAGCCCCAGTTAGATGCCATTCAGCATGGAATGACTGACCAATAAAAAGCATACATGTGATGTTTTCACCAATCAGGTCCTCGCTCTGCTGCCTTGGGCCAGTTAGATCCACACACCATCTGCATGGCTGACCAGTAAGAAGCAGGCAGCACAGCTCTTGACCAATCCGCTCAACACTCGACTCCAGGCAGACCAATTATGAGAAAACAGAGCTTCGCACAAGTGGCCAAACGCTCACGTATGCAGCATGTTGTGACCAGGCAGGTCCATAATCATCCTGCTTGGCCAGTTCCATGTACACAGTCTGCTGCTGCTCATGTGTCAGTATAGTGGCTGCAGACATTGTACAGCTATCTGAATAATCTTTTAATGCTTGGGTCAATTTGTGATATCGATTTAGTAATATTATTCCATCCATCCATCCATCCATCCATCCATTATCATTAACTGCTGTATCTCAGTCAGGGTCATGGGGGTCCAAAGCTTATCACAGAATCATGGGATGCAAGGTTATGAAACACCTCTGGATGGGAGGCCAGTTCATTTCAAGTTGGCCACAAACCCTATGGGCAAATTAGAGTGACTACTTGACCTGTAACATGGGTCTTCGGACTGTAGGCAGAAACTGGAGCACCTAGAGGAGAATTTGTCAACTGCAAACAGACATGGCAAGAGGTGTGAGGCAGTAGAGTTACACGTTTCAGACCGATTGCTTGCTCTAAACTGCTCATAGTGTGTGTGTGTGTGTGTGTGTGTGTGTGTGTGTGTGTGTGAGCGAGCGAGAGAAAGAGAGATCACTCTTCAGGGGACAGGGGACACATCCGGGACAAAGCGATTAAGAATAATGGATGAATGGATACAACCTCACAACCCCACATGCAGCCGTGGGGGGCGGCTCCATACCGCTGCCATCAGTGAGTCATCATGCCTTGGCTCAGGCTCAGGTTGGAATAATCCTTCATCGCCTCAGTTTATGGACTGAGCTCCAGAGTGCTTGTGTGCAGCAGAAACTGCGGTGAAGCCTGCATGAGAGACACCTCACTTCTTCCTGCTCAGCAGTAGGACTGTACACCTGGCTGCCCAGTGCTGCCCCCTGGAGACCAGTGTGAATAGGTGGTTCAGCTTAGGGTGCCGCGTGAGGCTGCCAGATCAGGGACAGAGCTGACCAGCGAAGCTGTGGACCAGGACGAATCCTACACTGGTGCAGCACATTAACTGCAGTGTTTATGCACCACCACAGCTTTCTCTTCCTGTCCCTTCTTCTTGCCTCATCCCCTGCATCTGTTAAGGTTTTTTTATGCCACCTCTTACATCTCTGCATCCCCCTTTCCGCCTTATTGTTTCTTGCTGCCTTTTTATGGATATTATTAAACCAGCAAAGTCCTGCGGTCACAGCTCAGCAACTGTAAGAACAAAAATATGCCGCAAAACCAGAAATCAGCCCAAAAGATCAACTTTTATTGTTCTTTGTCTGTGCTTGGGAAGGGTTTCACCTGAAATATTACCCACAGTGAAATCTTGGCAGTTTTTCTTATTTTACCCATGTTTGTGTCCATCTGAGTTTTGGTCTTCACTGCCACCCCCTGGCTGCCATTAAGTCCCCACTGGATCTGCTGGCAGGGGATACTCATTAAGACCCAGGATGCCAGTCTCCACCTCACATGGTCAGCGGTCCGTTTGCTGTGGATCATTGTGTTCCCTCTCCAATGGAGTTCTCACCAGCCATGGATCCCATGCAGTCTGCAAACCTTAACCCTGAGGAGCTGCTTCTGCTGCATTTTTAGAAGCAGTGAGGCAGGAAGACACTCCAGGGGCCCTGTTTTCCTTCATGACAGAAAGTTTGTCCCTCCTGAGGATAGCATGTATGAGTCTGCTTCAAAGCACAAAGCACAACACTTTATTATCCTATAATTCCCTAGGTTAGATCTGCTCCCATATGCCAGAACACCAGAGTAACAGTTTGGGAGCTGAGGGCAGTAAGCAAATATATACAAACCTACAGTATAAGGTGAGGTCATTTTTGGGGAAGATTTAACTTAGGGTCCTGACACACTACAGAGCCAGCACCTTGCTGGAAAGGGATATACAGCTGAAGACCTGTGGAGATCCTACATGCACTGCTTGCTTCCATTGCCCAGAAGAAGCGAGGCGGTAGGAAAATGGGGAAAGGGCAGGAAGGCCAGCAGACAGGAAGGGGATGGGGGTGGGGCAGAGCAAGAGGAAGCAAAGGTGAGAAACAAATGTGTATTAGGAAGTGGCTTTTTAAAAGTGCAGACGGGCATAAACTGTGACGTTCAACTATTAATAGCAAGTTGTTGTTTAAAATTGTGGTTCCGTTTCTTACGCTTCCTTGTCTCCTCGGTAACACGGAAGCGCCCTCTGCTGGGAAAAATGGCACCAGCGCCGCAGCAGCAGCAGCATTTGCTTTGGCACCCCAGTCATTTCACAGATGACTTATCAGTTGCGCATTTGTCGGTTTGCTCCTCTGCTCCTTCACCAACCTTTCCCGACGTTCAAACGGCTGAGATCAGTTTGGGCTTCTGAGATTCAGGAGCTGTAGTCTGCTGTCTCCTTGTGTTAGGACCCTGTGTAAAAACGGTGCAGCCGTGACACTGCGGTTTGGACTCCCACTTTTGGAGAAGCGTCTCCCCACTTTACCCGCTTTACCCTGGCAACTCCAGCACTCCCTTTGCAGTCACTGTGAAGAGGGTGGCTGCTCCAAATGCAACTTGCTTGAAATGATGTGTGAGCCTCATGATGTTCAGTGCAACAGCTTTTATTGAAACTTTGTCATGGAGGAATGGAACAAAACAAGCTTCAGCAAAAGGCTCTGGAGCACAGATCTGATCTATTAGAGAGGGGCGGTAGATCAGAACAGACAGTGTTTCACGACAATAGTTTGAGAGAGGCTGTCGCAATGAAATGCAGCTACAGGTGGCATACCAAATCCGACTTCACGTCATCTGCAGCGGTGA
Organism: Heterotis niloticus; assembly: GCA_018136845.1. Classification (NCBI taxonomy): domain Eukaryota; kingdom Metazoa; phylum Chordata; class Actinopteri; order Osteoglossiformes; family Osteoglossidae; genus Heterotis; species Heterotis niloticus. Next base: position 405,357 of record CM030905.1, on the reverse strand, counting down.
GGATGTCAGAGAAACATTGTTAAATATCTTCTTATATTTTGACAGGCATTGTCATACATCTAACAGATTGCTTTCTTCAGGAGATATATTTCTAAATACAAGGTCAAAGATCTCACCAGGGTGCATAAAAATACTCTTTTTACATATCAATACTGTAAGAGCACTCATTTTTTATTTAGGAAAGAAACAAATGGGGAAATCTGTGAACTGTGAAGCTGCTGTTAAGCTGGGGCGAGGAATTCTAGTTTACACACATATTTGCGACTTATTCTAGCATTGCAGTTGATGTCACAGCAATGCTGGGTAACACTGCATGTGAAAAGAGCTGAGGAGGATGGTGGTGGGTGATGTGGGTGCAGGGTGGAGGGGCAAGTGGAAGTTCAGAGGTCAACTGCATCCCGCGCATAGGGAGTTGGCTAGTTGCTCTTGGCCAGGCTCCTGCTTTTCAGCTCAGCCAGCTTGCTGGTGACAAAGTTCCACTTGAAGGCGGTTTCTTCCCCACCCCCTTCCAGAGTGGCATACTTGGAGAAGCTGTTGCCGCTGCTTCCCCCTCCGTCTGCTGTCTCATCCCCCTCCCGGCTCTGCCCCGCACCCTCGCCTCCTGCCTCTTCCTGGCTCTCGCCACCCCCCTCTGTTGTTGCCTCCGCCTGCCTCATTGCAGCTGCCTGCTGCCACTTGGTGGCGAAGCTATCCCAGAATCCGGTGTTCCTCTTGCTGGGCCGTGGTTCCTCTGGTTTGACTGCCAGTGGGCTGGAGACACATGAGGGTGCAACACTGGTCACATGACCTAAACAATAAGTCTCTTGTAGGAACACTGTCACAGGCCTCCATGGTATCCACACTATACGCTCCAATTTCCAGGCTTCCTTCTGTGGCCTGGAAGCCTTACAGTTAAGCATCACCAAAGCAGTTTAAACAACACGCAATGCAGATTTAAGGCTGACCACTTGCACTGGTGTAATCGTGAACCCCCCAGAGTTTGTGAAGAACGCGCCGAGGACTGAAGGCTGCTGGTCACCTCTGCGTATCTGTGCATTGTGGACAGCAAAAATGATTCGAAGGTTTATAGCAGAGCGATGTGAAATGCAGCACGCGCCCACCTCTCACCTACCAGGGTTCATTCAAAATCACTCCAGTTGGCAGGCTCCCACTGCAAGGTGACTGAATAAACATTCATTTCTTGGAAAAAAAATATTTGGGAAAAATGAAAAAGATAGCAAACACATAGAAATAGGACTTCTAAAATTAGAAGCGCAAAATAAATGCCATTTTTATGCATTAAAGCCCTTATCGGTAACCTCTCATCCAGCTGTCCTGAGTCTTCCTCGGAAATTCAGGGTGTGAAGCAAAATACTTGCCACACCGAACGGGAAGATTTTCATAATCTGGCTCATAACTGTTTCTCATGTCAACAGATAAAGTTGCCAAGAATACGGTGCTGTCTTGCAAAGTATACAGGTACTGCAGGAAAGAGCTGTTCTACAGCTTTACAAACAGACCAAGACAGACGATGACTCTGAAGCCTTCTTTAAATTAGGACGAGGGGTTTGTGTTATGAAAGGCGTTCGCACGAGGCTGGCAGGCATGCACATGGGTGTGGCGGCTTGAAGTTGTGGGGGGTACGGTACTTTGTTGCAGTACAGTTTTTCACTGTGCCTACATGATGTTTGCTTCTGCCATCCCGTCAGCCTCGACCCACCAGCGGGCCCTTAGCTTTACAGAAGTTTGTGCCAAAAATAGAAAGGCCCATATATCTAGCACATATCAGTTCCCCATTTGTTACATTACTTTAGGATCTTCAGGGTGGTTTTTTATCATGGAGAAGAAGGAACCTAAGCCAGTAAACAGTCTGGTGCTTTCCTCTGCAAACCTGTTTCAGCACAACATCCATGTCAGCTCATCAGGCAATGCCTGCCCACCAAGCACACCAACAATGGCTCTCAGCCATGTTGATGTGGCCCTGGGACCAAACAAATTGTGACATTGCTGAATCCTTTGCCAAGTTCAAGCAAAGTAGAGCAAAATAAACCTGGAATGAGAAAGATGAGGTGCATGAAGAATGTCCTCAGTCCACACAGCAAATGGGGCTGTACTCACTGGTCAGCAGCTGGTTGAGTTTCGGACTCCAGGAGCTGGTGTTCATCATCTTTGTTGAACAGCGCCGACATGCTCCTCCAGCCCTTGGCTCCTGCTCCCTGCATCTGCAGGGAAGTGAGAAGACGCAGGACCACTGACTCATGGGGACAGAGGGTCCCAGGCCAAGGTTTAAATGCTTGATGTGCTGAAGAACAATGTACCTCAGCAGCATCCCCATGGGAGCGACTAAGGCTGGAGCTGCAGTCATTTCTGAACAGGCTCTGCTTTTGTGCTGCGTCACAACTATGCAGTGGCTCAGCAGGAGCCACTGAGGCCTCGTAGCTCTTGGCATGTAGTTCATGATGCGGTACTGAATTGGGCTCGGTCTGGAGTTTGCATGTTCTCCATGCATTCTCGTGGGTTTCCTTGGGTGCTCCAGGTTTCCTCCCACAGTCCAATGACATGTGTTTCGGGTAGATTGGTCACTACATTTCTGTAAGTGTGGAGATTACACCGCTCTGTTTTGTATCTACCACTGCAAATCGCCTTGGACAAAGGCAATAGCTAAATAAGAATGAATAATAACAGCAGACACCTCTTGAACATGAACCTGCTTTTGAAAACCAGCAGATACACCGGTGGTGTTTGAAGCTTCCACCCTTAAACCTGGGACACTTAGAAGTTGCCTTCATGCAATGCACATGTAAGCAGTTCTGGTGTTCTGCTGCGTTCTGCTGTGTTCTGCCGTGTTCTGCAGTCCACTGCCCAGAACCAACTGTGTGAAGCAGCAGCAAGAGTTGGGTCAGGTGTGGGGCTCACCCTTTTGGCGAGCTGGGACATGGCAGTGGGCCCCTCCTCCTGCTGGACCGGCGTCAGGTCACTGTCCATCTCATTGCTCTGCTGAGAAACACAGGCAGGTTCAACTTTTATCCCCCAGGGGGCCGCAGCTACCTGCACAGCAGTACAGGCAGAGGTGTGTCAGACAAAATTCACCCACGGCTGCTAGAATGAGGGGGACTGTATGAGGACAGGTTGGTGCCCCTGCTGGCATAGGTGAAGGAGCACCGGACCTGTGAGAGCCTTCGCCTTTCCCTCCAGGGAAACATTTTGTCCAAAGGTTGCGAATAATGAAAATAGAAGGAGGACAAAATGTGGCTTTCATGGACTCCACTAGGCAGTTCCACATTTTGTCCACAGTTACTTCTCTTTCTTATTGTGCCAAAGACAAAAAAAAAAAATCCTGGGCAAAAGCCTGAATAATAAACAAGCTAAAGCTACAGAGGCTTCACCCAGATAGAAAAACATGAATGTTAACTGCTAATACATTGACATACAGACATAAGTTTGTTAAACTTTTTATTCCGTCCTCTTACAGATGAATTTGTCCTTACGTTCTTAAGTATTCCTGTCTCAAGCATTAGAGCATGCGAAGGTCCAAGATAAAGTTTATACAAACCAGCATAAAAGAAAATGAGTTTCTCCATACTGATATTCAGCATCAGTTGGGACCTTCTAGCTTCAGGAGTGGTTTTGCTCCCATAAATAATGGAGTGACTCCAGGACAGCACATTTGTGTGAATACAAAAAGACTGCTCATTGCTATCCGGACTGAGGTGACTATGGAATAAGCTGATGTTCCTATGTTCAAACGCAACCATCTCCTTGGTCTCAAATAAACCATTTTGCTTTCTTTGTTGACCAAAGTGAAATTTGCTCTGTGTACTTAAAAACTAAATTATGTACATTTTTTGGTTCTGCTTTTGTGATATCTAATAAAGTAGAATTTTTCCTATTATTTTCATGCACCTTTGCTTATGAAATGAGAGTTTGTTTTCCCTCACAGTGCTGGATTTTTTTAGTTCATGAGCTTGAAAATAAACCTGCAGATCTTGCCAGGGACCTTAAAGCAGATATTTATTATTGCCTGGTTGCGTTGTTCAGGTAAAACACTGTGCAATCTTAAATTACACTGAACCAAAACTATGCCTATATTCTATATTCTGTAAACTATCCTAGATTTCAAAAATATCAAAATGAGCGGCGATGCGTCGTTGTCACAGCTGCTCAGTTTCTTCTCCTGTCAGTCAAGATCCGTGCCAGCTGCTTCCACCTTCTGAACTCGCAAGTCACATTCACTACATTGTTTGAATATGAAACCACAACCATGTTGCCCACCAGGAAACGGACCACAGAGCAGAACCACACCACCACAGATGCAACACGGAGCCCTGACTAGAGGTTGTTTTTCTGAAAATGAGGAAACCCCTTCAGATCCTAGCATTTCCACAGAGTGAAATTTATTCACATTTACAGAGTTGAGCCCAAACCGTGACTGTAACCCACATGGGACCCTGTGGCGAGGACCTAAGTGGCACCTGGTGTTCGGCCGAGTCCCAGGGGTCTATCTAATCTCCTGCCAGTCACTGGAATGTCATGTGATCCTCAAGCCTGGTTCTACCTCTGGTTTATGGTTACCATGCAGTGCGGAGAAGGAGGTCCAGCTCAGCTACTACACGCCAGTAAAAGTACAATCTGTAGCAATGGGAAGATCTCACACGCTTGTGTTTAAAGTACACAGCATTTTGCTGAGTCAGTTGGGGTTTGTGTAAGTTTTGGTATCCACTTTGTTACAGGTATCATACTTCTGCCAGTTCTGCATTATTGCCTCTTTACTCAAGGTTATGGACAATGCAAGCATTTCAAAAGGTCCTCACTGCACTCACTGGTTGTTGGCTGTGTGCTTGCAGAAGTGAACATACGTGCTTATTAATATTCTCTGTGCAAAGTAATGCTAACACAAAAGACAATAAGCGCAGATTTGAAAGTGACACCAAGGCGTTTTGCTCTGTTCTGTTTCCAGTGCTTTGTGTTTGCGGCGAGATCTCCCACTGTATCTGCCTGCTGCTCGTGCGGCATTTTGCACTGCAACGCACGCCTGTCTCGTCTGAGCCTGTTCTCCTTCACAGCGGGCATGAAATGTCAGCAAAAGTCTCCATTTGGACCTGCGCCACCCCAATGAACAAAATCGCTCGCCACCACTGATCTCAGCTCAGTGACCAAACCAGTTTAACGCTTCTGACAAAAAGTGAGCCCAGGCCTGACAGAAGGATGGCTTTTGGTGACAGTTTGTGAAGTACAGAAGATCCATCTGAAACACCAGAGAGAAAAGAAGGAAATAGAGACTTTTCAGAACATCTTCCTGTACCTCTTCCACGGGGTCCTCCTTCAGGTCTGGGTTGAGGGTCTTCAAAACCTTGCTCTTATAGGCCTTCCAAAGGGGGTTCATCTTCGCTCCCTCCCAAAGTTAGGATGTACAAACAGGCCAGGGGTCTCACAGCCTCTTTGTCACCATCAAATGAATCTTCTTTCTAGCACAGACACCCCTCTAGTCATGGACTTGACACAAAAGCATACACGTGCATCAAGTATGTATCAGCTAAAGTGAATATATGGCTTAGTCTGTCTCAGCGGCAAGTCGGCACTGTCTGGACCATTGCGGGGGGAGAGCCGTGTCTGTCTGAGCCCAGTGCTGCCCGCCTTCCTGTCCAGTGTCAGAGGGCGCAGTCACTGAGAGTGACAAACCTGCTGTGGCTCGGTTACCTGCAAGTGTGGATTTCCTCATGAAAACTTTAGGAGCCGTTTTCAATCCGCAACAGCCGCTGACGTGCCGGCAGGAGGACAACCGCGTGTAACTCTAGCCGAAGTGGTGAAGAGCCACTGTCACCTCCTCCAGGTGATGTTTCTTGGGGACCCGGAGCTTTTTTCAGCTGACAAGAACCTGGCTTACAGAGGGCTTAAGCACACTTTTGGCAAGAGTCAATTTTTAAAAGCACATCTTGCAAAAAATGTTGTCACCCCTTTCACCCCATACCTGCTGCAAGTGTGGAATAAACGTTGTTAAATGATCACAGTTCTCGAGATAAACTCTTCATCCCTTCCATCTGTTATTGCAGTTGACCTTAGGTTGGAAAAATGTGTTTCTGTCTATCAGATATGATGGTCCCCTCTTTAACTGCAGCAGGGCCAGGTGTTTGTGATGCGGACAGAGACAGACAATGTAAAACTTTAATACGTCTGCTGGCAGTAAGCTTCTTTGACCCCAAGGCTGTGACTGTAACCATTCCTGCAGCCTTTTTAAACACTCAAGCAAGGTGATGACCGATCACTGGAGATCTCCGCTCCACTGTAGGAGATGCAGCTTCAGATGCAGTGATCCATAGAACTCAGTTTGCGCTGTATATTCTCATGCAACCTGTTATGGTTCTCTTGTTTATTAAATTCATTTTGCGAATGACATACTCAAGAGCTAATGTTTACCTCACCTTTAACCATAATGCAGACAGTAATGATAGTCAGCCTCACCGGGGCTGCACCACCCGTATTTTATTGCTGTTTTCTCCCAGGGCAAGCACTGCATGGTGGCCCTCATCGTGTTTCTTTGCCGATGGACATTAGGTTTATGCAACCGGTGACAACTTTGTTTTGGCACTTATGTCTTATAATGACATGTATAAAACTTTGAAGAAACAGGCAGAGACACTTGTGGCGGGGAACACATTAAAATGATGGATCAGTTGTGATGACTGCTGCACTATGAGCACAGTGCTGTCCTGTCTGCGGTGGGAGCGAGGAGCTGGACGAGCAGGAAATAAAATGAATGACAAAACAGTCTTTTTGGGACTGACTTCAAACACAACCTAAGCTGTGGGCCAGAAGATGACCTGATCCTTGACTGATGCTTACCTCCTAAGGAGCACACACATCCCAGTGGTCATCCTACAAGCCGTGAAGCTGGAGCGAGAGGCTAAGGCATCGCAGCTGGAATGGACCTCATTTCTGTCAAAGCTAAAATGTAGTCCCTTGCTCACCTTTTCAGCCACCAAGCACACAAATGGCTTCTTTCTCAGTCTGTGTAGATGCACCAGTTTTTATCAGATACAACTTCAGCTGCTAAGGGCAAGCAATAGGAAGCTGTGAAGCAATAGGAATCTACAGGAACAATTTACTGTAATTACATTATCACACATTGCAATATCAGTGATTCAGACCATTTATTTATCCGACTTCGGTGAATATCAAAAGGCATCGGTAGTCTTTTTCTGGACTTGCAGGAAATGCAGCTGGAAAATTCCTTTTTTTGGCACCGAGGGCTTTGCATGCAGCGCTGAGATGCCACCAGTTGAAGGCACCTGTGCTTCATCTTAATACATGGAGTTTGGTTTCAGGGCCCTCTGAAGACCTCCTGCATTATTCACCAGGGCTCAGCACCGCTATTCAGCTCCTGGAATAGAAACCGAGTCCTCCTTCATACCCATTGTTAGGAAAAATATCATGGCTGCATCCCACTTCTCACAGCCACCCCATCAGCAGGCCTAAAAGAAAAGAAATAGCTGTGGTAACGCTGAGTCAACTCAAGCATCTGGGGTCGACAAACCAGTTATGAGCTCCTGGTTACTGTGCCAGAGCAGGTGGGTGTCTACAGAAAACTCATTCATTCCAGACAGTTGGGCCAACTTAGTGAAAGAACTGTCACTCTTTTCAGCTGCTGTCTTCTATTTTTAAACCAAATATTGCTGTGTTTGGAGCCAGACCACTGGACTCTGTGCTATGTTTCTGAGGGACCTTAGCGACTTCCTTGCAGATCTGGTAACTAAGCACGGCAGCCTTGAGGTCCTCAGTGATGTCAGCATTCATAAGATTCCTGTTTGCCTAAACTGACTACCTACCCACTGGACCCAATACCAACAAACTTCTTAAATAACAACAAGCCTTTCCAGTTTTTTTTTCTAATGGCTTGCGTGTGAGTAAGGCTAAGAAGGAGACTACAGTACAGACAAGAAACACCTCTTCTCCATCACAGATGTCTGCCCAGCCTGAAGGTTCCATTAAAAAGGATAACCTCAGCATCCCAGAGGTGCCAGCACCTGTTATCCTCAGTTGTCAGAGCACAAAAACCCTTGGTTTCTTCTGTCCTGTTCCACAAAATGCTCTCCTGCTACAAATGGCTGTTTCTGCTCATGCTGTCCATCTTCTGTTAGTCTCTCACTATCTCACCTGGCAACATCCTGGGTTCTTCACACCCACTGCAACCTGCTGACAGCTCAATGTATTTTGATCATCTGTCACAGAGACAATGCCTACAAAAGTCACCATTTTTTAAATTAGCTACTGTTGTGCTCATTTCCGCGGATGTATTTTCACTTTCCACTCCGGGATGTTTAATGTTTTTCTGCAGATTCACCTCAGCTCTGTGCCCGTTTTAGTTGAGTACATTTACTCACCACCAGGTGGCAGGTACAGCTCAGGCTTGGCCAAACTCCTGTCGATTTTCACAGCATCCGCACATCGTCTTCCTCCTCTCCGGCCGCACATACCAAGAGTCTACATTTAGTTACATCACTGCGCAGGGCCCCTTTTCCACAAGTATAAAAGCTCTCCCTTCATTTCATCGCCTGAAACTATCATCTTTGGGAACCAATGAAACCCCCTCCCCCCTCTTTACTGGTTTAAACATGGGGCTGCAGGAGTTTTGCAAGCCTGCTTAAGCCATTTATTCAGCAGCTCAGAGGAGCATCTACCCCAAAAGCACTGGGGTTTGATATCTTGCCTTCTGTAGCACAAGTAGCCTTGTGCAGCTCAAGTTTTTGAGAAGTGTTGGTGCCCCTTGGATTTAGGGGTAAAATATCCACCCGTCTGTACCTCCAGTACAATGATGTTCCAGTTTGTCAACTGTTCAAAAAGTTAACGCAATGCAAAAAGTTTGCAAATGTTTACGTGCACGACCGAGTCTGAACCCAAAGTACACATAACACCTGTAGCTACAGCGCACATTGAACAAGGTTCCCCTTCGGTAAATGTTCACTTTTTCAGGATGTTTCAGCTTTTACCCAGTGACAGGTTGCCGAGATGTTTCTGTGAACACTGAGCAAAACAGTTAGGTTTCATCCCACCTCTCCAGGTTGTTGGTCAGCGTTCCAAGCTCCTGCTTATACGACTCGGTGTGGGGGGCACCTACAGAATGAATCCTGTTACGGGCCAGCATGGGCTGTTTCATGTAGATATTCAGATCTACAGTTTGCAGATATTCAGATATTCAGCGAAAGCCCATTATAGGATTAAAGCTCACTTTTTCGACTAGAGTGTGACCATACTTCCGTGTTCCTAGTCCTAGTTCGCCATTTCTTTCCATACATACTTCCATGTGTATTCAGCAAGCATTCCATGCACAGACACACAGACGAAAGCAGGAAATTATTTAGCAATAGCAAAGGAGGCTACTTTTGGAGTCCTAGGGCAATGTTATTATTAAAACCTCACATTTGACGGGCAATGCAAGTGGTCCTGTCCTTTTGATAAACACTCTTTTTCCTGTCACCTTGCATAACATACCGTGCGAAGAAGAGGAACAAACCTCACTCACAGTTATAATAAGGGTGCTGCTGTCACTCATCTTTACCTATTGGTTATAGCCCAAGGGGCTGCGCAGCTGGTGCAGCAGCCTTCTCATGCAGCACCGACGTTTCTGTCTTGCACAGCATGAATCATCAGGCTTTGCATGTGATTCTGTGCACAGGGGTTTGCTGCACTGCGAAAGTCAGGAAACTTCCTTTAAGGAACAGATACTAAACAAGCACGTGAACTTTCAGAGCGCTTGCTCTAGTGGGACAGTAATGCCTTTGAGCCGCTTTTGATGATGGCAGTGCAGCAGACACGATCAGAGATTCAGATACAGACATAAAACTGAAATTCTGTAGATCACATTTGTTCTCCTTGGAAAGAGCCCCACACCCCTTTATCCTGTCTTTCATGCTTTATACAGGGACTGTGCCTGTGTGACTCTTCATGTTCATCCCTAGGGAAGAGATCAAGCCAGTACGAAGCTAATGGATTTGGTGGCCCTCTGCAGCAATGATGCTGCAAATGTGTCCACATTTCTTTCCTCAAAGAAAAGCCTTGAACTGCATAATGTTGAATTGTAATATCCTGTCTACTGCAAAGCTCTCCAGAGCAAATAAATCCAGATGCTAATATTAGGCAGGGTGAAAGGTTAGAAGAGAGATTGTAAACAACGTGACATCCTGCCCTGAAGCCAGAGAGACTGGAAAGCCAGAAGGGGGGGTCTCTTAAAATGAAGCTGCCATGTGTGTTCATCTTTAGCGTAACCCTCATTTGCATGCTGTTGCGTAATCTGCTTTTACCCCAACCATGGCGACCTCTCATTCCAGTGGCCTCATTGGACTTTCAAGTGGGGTACGGTGCTATTACCAGGGGGCTCATCTGTGGCACAGGTGGACATTTCTCAGATTCCTTCCTATCTATTTTTACATTTGGCAACCTCCAGGCCCCCTGAGTGTCTTTCTAGTTGTGGAATAGCACCTGCATGTTAATGATTGGCACATGTCAACCTCATTTCCTCTTACCTGGGTTTTCAGGAGCAAGTGTGAATTTAAGGAGGGGTCCGTTTGCCCAGGGCAACACATGTTCCTTTTTGCAGACCCTCTCACAGGGATGCAGCGCTGGTTTTGGCTGGAGCTGATGCTGGTGGTACAGCCACACCTCATCCACACCCTGCTGTTCAGAAACTCAGTGCATAATGCTGACACAGCATGCGTGGGCAAAGCACGCACTGCAAAACCCCTGGTTGTACTCGCTGCTCTGCTCATGCTTCATGTGCCATTGCTCCCTTCCCCTGCAGCGACTGCACTTCACTGTTGCTGTTGGAAGATTTCCATTTACAGCTGCTGCTTTGCCATGTCGAAACTCACCCCTTTGACAATGAAACCCTTGGTGAACATATGACCATGGGGAGGGATAAATGTACGGATGGCAAGGGATCAAACTGATAAAGCACGTAGATAATAAAGATGAATACTTTGGTGACACAAGGCCCCATTATTCAGCCCAGCCAGGGTGCTACTGGAAGTCTTTTTCTTTCTAGGCATTCTAAAAGCGCTTGCATGTAGCAAAACAAATGAGAACAAATTTGCTCCAAATACCAAGTATTACAGAGCGAGGACACCGTCATTTTAGTCTGTGATGGGCAGTTTGCTGTTCCACACCAAGAGACCTGCATCTCAGCTCCAAGTCCTCCAGGTTGCGGTCCCGCAACACCCATGCTTGCACTTGCTCTTGGCTGTCACTGTTGGCTGTGCCCCAGGGCTGCAGGCCTGCCCCTAGGGTGCTCACACGGGCCATTTGGATCCATTCCAGCACCTGTCTTCTCAACATGCAGGCCACAGAGCAAAGGGCTTGTGTAAAATCACACGTTAGATGACAGAAGTAGAAATGCTACCCCTGTAAACCTTGAAAGGAGGGAGTGTTGGGACCTGTTAGTGAGCTAACACCCCCAAGCACCTTTAGGCCAGTATTCCCACATGCCTGCTGCATACCCTTCACTTACCCTTCACACAGAAGCGGTGGCTCACAGGGCGACGCGATCCTTCCCCCATTTTTAATGACGTTCGTACAGTTCCTGTCTTTCAACTTCCTTTCAGTAATAAAGACGAAGCAAAAATGAATGAATACAAACAATACATTAAAGAATTCGGAAGCAGAAAAGGCGATTATGCTATGCGTAGGAAGCACAAAGATCCCACTGTGCCACACACTCCCCTCATAAACTGAAGATGAAGAGTTACAGAGGACACAAATACTGATAGTGTTTGTCCACCATAACCATGCAGAAAACAAGATCACGGAATTAAATTTACTGTATGAAACAAAATGTTGGAAAGGAATGTGGACGTGCAAATTTGCCATCTCATTGCCTCCAGCAACGGCACCGATTTGTCATATTCCTGGTGTTCGGGAAAAAAGAGTAGAAGTGAGGCAGACAACTACAGAATGTGCATTTAAAATGAGAGCGCCAGTAAAGGTGTTTATTTACAGAAATAAGCAGAACACAATGAGATGAGGAGTACAAAAGACAGCAAGAATCCTGGTGATGCATAAGCTCGGCGTACGTGGATTGGGGTGACCTGCAGAGCAACTCCTACTTAGCAGGAAGGCCCATGCAGTCAGCAGTGCGTATGTGCTGTTTCCTTGAAGGGGTTGCACAGTCACAGTCCTTGCTGGCGATCTGCTTTGTTTGCGTTCACGCTCAGGCTCTTCAACTGAAAATATCCAAAGCGTAGATTTTACTCACTGTTAGAAACAAACTTATTTCTAACTACAAAGGCTGCAGTTCCAGCCCTGCTGTAGTGCCTTAGAGAATAGTACTGGGCCTGTAAAATACCCAGCTCTACACATCTCGAGCAGCTCAACATTAGCTAAGAAAACATGTAAAAGTTAAACACTGCCCTCTGCAAACAGAAAAGTGTTATGAGACACAGGCAGGCTCCATACCTGCGCCGAAAAGAAATGTTAATTGCTTTAGAGTCATGAAAGTTCACTGACAATGAGATGCTTAACCTGCCAGGTAAGGCCAGGCCACGCCCACTCATCCCAGGGGTGAATCCAACATGCTGAGCAAGCTACATCCTGGCCATCTATTGTTCTCTTGGACTGTGTGTAAGTTTGGGTTCGAGTGTGTGTTTCAGAGGGACTCAGAGAGACACTGGTGTGAGGACCGATACAAAAAAACATCCTAAACCCACTGAGTCAGCGCCAACTGATAATCTCTGAGCCTCCATGTGGAAGTGCCCTCCCGTAACACACACACAGGAGACGACGCTGCACCCCACACACACACACACACCAAATTTCCCCTTTACCTTTCAAACCAATTCATTGTTGCACTGCAGCGAACCTTACTGGGAACCTTCGCCCAAGAAGCAGACAAAACTAAATGCTGCGTTCTGGATGCAGGCAACTGTATGCTGTCTGCTTTGTTGACTTCCGGCGTAAGCAGAGTCATTTGGGTTTACTGCTCACCCTCAAGCCAAGGCAGTGCTTCTATTGCCCCACCATTGTGGTTTCCACAAGGGGTGCCACTGTCAAAGCCTCAAATCTGGGGCTGGGTGCCTTCACCGGTCCACAAAAAAATGTAGGGAGTAGAGCAAAATAAGAAGGGACTCACTATAGCCTCTGGTCCTTGTCCACATGGTGGCCCACTTTTCTATTTCGGGGTAAAGGCTCTGCAGCCGAGCACCAGTTGTGTAAGACCTGATCGTTTACAGAGAGAGACCTGAGGAAAACCACATGTAGGGACAGAACCCGTTCCACTCTCAGGAACAAAGCGTAATTTTGGAGTGACTTGAATTCAAATGCTACTGTGTTAAGTAAAATCATATGCTTTTCATTTACTCTACAGCTATGGTGTTGGTTTCCCCTCTTCCTCATCTCTATATAAACATAAGGACTTCATGCCACTTACATTCTAGTTTAAGCAGTCAATTTTAATGATTAGGGGAAGGGGAAGTCTTGCTTAGTCCAGCTCCTCTATTGGTGAGTTGTCCAGGCGTCTAGAGGTGCTTTGCACTGTGATGGTCTGAGCCACAGATGAGGTCTGCCTTTGCTTGGCACTAAAGGGGAAGCACGCAATGCTGCTCTGCCCCAAAATCAGATAACCACGAAGCATCGGAAGAAGTTCTTTGCGTGCTATTCACAAATTCTTGGTGCTGTAGCTCAACTCAGCCATGAACAAAATAAGAACAATGAGCAACAAAACAAGATGGAGATGTCTTTCACAATTTTTTATAGCAGCTTTAAATATTTTAAATCTGAATCTTTACAAAATATCAGAGTCTGAGTGGTGTAGTTGAGGAACACATACAGAAGTTCTGGGTTTTTAAACAGTTGTCCTGTATCACTAATTTGCCTAAATAACCAATTTATTGGTTATTTAGATGGACAAACACAACTCAAGACAATGGAACACAATGAGACAGAGACCCCAGCGGTTTCAGTGTGAACCTTTATTTTGCACAGACAGGGACACTGAGAGCTCCACCTACATTATCAGAGGTTTCCAAAGGGGAGGATGTGGCCTCATAAATCTCCTCGTGGAATTCCGTGTTCACGGTAGAATCCACACCCACCCTGTCCACAGGCAGGGCTAAAACAGACAGAACTTAATTTAGGATTTCCCTTTCCAAAGAAACCGAGCACATATTGCACCTCCAAGGAAACCGAAAAGCAGACAATTTTCATATCATTTTGTTTGATATAAAATGTCGTATCTGTGCCGTCATCCCATAGCAATCTTAGGTTTTTTGTAAGGCAAGGATTTTTGTGAGAAAAATATGTACTGCTATCACACCTAAACCTGCGATTAACCAATAAAAGCCACATTATTTTTAAGCTCTAAACTTCAAATTAAATAGCATTTGTGTATTTTAGCTTCTCCTGCGTCTTACACATGGCAGCACCAAAATATCTGTGCCACAGCAGAGTACAATAAGGGATCAACAAGGTCCTGTTTTATGACTTGCATCTGGGTCAGTTTATGTAACTCCACAAAGTCCACCAATGGCTGCACGGAGTGGCTGTTTCCAGCCTGTTTTACAGCCATCCGAGCGGCTTTGCACCAATTTGCTCAGTGATGTAGAGTCGGGGGTTGAGGTGGGGCGGGGAGTGGATGGCGGGCCGAGAGGCACGTGTCGCCCGGCGAAGGTCTCAGCCTGTCACGTGGCATCACATCTGCACAAGAACATGGGCTCCTGAACAGAAAAACACATCACGGCTGCCTGAAAGCAGTGTATTGAACAAAACTAAATCTGTCGGAGGGCCAGGACTAAAAGAGCGGAGAGACCTCTCCTCCAGATGAATAAAGCAGCTATGCAATGCTGCTAGGATGGCATTTTAAATGCTATTCAATGTGTTGGAATTAAAAGGAGCTTTCAAAGCGCAGGCAGTAACACTCATTCATTTTCACCTGCACAAATGCATAACCAGAATTTGACTGCATTCTGCCAATTCTACAAAGCGGGCGTTCTGAGGCATTCTCAGCCCATCAACTTAAAAACTGCTCCATCACATTACACAAGCTGGTATGGGAAACAAAACAGGAGGTGTAAAGTTCAGAAGGGGCAGAGAAACAGCAAAGGGGCCGTGCACACTGGTAGGGATACCCTCATACAATGTAAGTTTAAAAAGAGTGCATTTTCAAAAGTGTGACGCTTTAGAGGTCTCAGACAGTTCCAGTGCAACAGGCAGGACTCTGCTCTGCTCTTCCTCCTTCGTACAGCTCGTGATCTGTCAACAACCTCCAGCACACCACAAGCCCGTCGCACACCATAGCCACACGCAACGGTGGACCGGCAAAGGCCAGGTAGTAACGTTCAATTTTTCCTGCTATCCCAACACAAAAACAAGTGTGCACTGCCTTCCACATTCACATTATTACAACCGGTCATCTCTGTCCTCCGGCACAAAAGACAACAGCATCTCAGCTGTGCTTAAAAAGTAATAAAAAATAAACATGGTTTCACTAAGCATTGCAATCTGTCAGTTGTACTGCGGTTACGCTAGTGAGGGTGGGGGAAGGGAGCTGGCGTTCTGCACTTGTGCAGCGGGCTCCAGCCTCAAGCCCTGACCGCTTCCGCGAAGACGGCACGCTCCCACGGACAGGAACAGGAAGCCGTCCGTCTGCTCGTGTCCCAGTTCAGTCAGTGAATTGCCTCTATGGCATCCAGAGGTGGCGGAGCAAAAGGCCCAAATGCAGGGCAGGGCAGGGGGTCTTGGACCACCACATGCTAACAAAAACAAACATCTAGAGGCCGGACCAGCGCCTGCATTAATTCAGCTCTCTTGACAGCACGGTCATCTGCTGCCACTTATTATTTAGTATACTTAAACTTATTTTCCTCTGTGTCTATATTTCATAGCTTTATTTTGTCATTTAAAAATATATATTATATTTATATAAAACACAGCAGACATTCAAGACATTTGCAGTTAAAAGAACAAAGTTTACACAATAAGAGTGTTTGGGTATCTCAAAGTCCAAGCTGTACAGCCACACATCATATTCACTTGGACAATTTATAAGTGCATAAATGCTGGCAATGTGTTTTGCCTACAAAGCTACATATCATAAATTGACTTGTATTAAATCACAGCACAATGATCAACATTGAAGAGCTTTAGATGGCCATTGAGATGGTGATCAAGCGCCATTATATTGCAAAGTTTTCCAACTAAAGTAAGTGCGAGACTTCAGGGTTAGCGTCAGAAGCCCTGCCGACATCGACTGTGTGCTCAGTGCTGACCTATTCTTGTTGTGCTTCTTCACATTAAGTGCTGCAGGCGCAGTAAGGCTTTACCAAAAAAAAAAAAAAAAAAAATCTGAATTCATGCTAAGAATCTTTGTGAGAAAAGGCTGGGGGCATCTTTCCCTTGTACACCTAATCTTCCCTGCACGTACAATTTCTACGCATGAGAAGTATGCTTTGAGGAGGAGACCTCAGTAGGATCTATGAAATGATGAGGCAAGTACAATATCTGAGAAGAACACAACCCCCTGAAAGCTTCCCTTTACCCCAGAACTCCACAAATTCTCTCTCTCCCCAGAGCTGTGTACCTTACCAGGGAGTGAAACCGGGGCCCGACTGTTCAACACCGTCAAAGCAGCTTTTGTACTTGCACCATTTTCAACCTGTTCCCATTTCTAACCTGACAAAAAAGCAAGTGTTTGGCCCCTGGCACTTCAGTGGTCTGAATATCTGGTGAACATGCCTGTGACAACATGTTGTGAAAGGTGCTGAATAACATCATCTCTCCTCCTCATGGAACACCAGGGTCTGCTCGACTCCTCAGAGGGTGGGTTCCTTCTGCACCTTCTCCGTCATCTGCCGGGCACTGTAGTAGGACAGGCTTAGGCCCATGATCGCCAGCATCATGGCAATCTGGTTCACTGCACGATCCTGCGGCTGGGTCTGCACCTCCCCCGCCACCTGCCTCTGCAGAGGGAATGAAGGTATGACGTGAGCAAGAGGAAGCCTCTAAGCATTCACCCTTAACTGTCACAAATTGCTATTAAAGCTCTATTTAGGTACATTCAGCTTCACTTGTTAAGTTCCTTACCACGGGATGCTATAGAGCTTTCCCCCCAGCCACACAGCCAGTCAGACATATTAAACATTCAGGTCCCTGTGCGCTCCAGGAGAGTAACATGGCCGCCCACTTGGTGGAGGAACACAGTCGGGCTGAACGGATGGAGCCAAGACAGAGCTCAACGAACGGCAACAGTGATGTCTGGGTCATTCTCAATCCAGGTCAGAACAAACCCCAGTAAATCCCACCGTGACGTCATTGCTCCTCAATTCGACACCGAGGGTGCCTCAAGCTTAAGCAGAGGCATTTTCCCCACATTATCCCAATGGTAGCTCAGCACTCAGAATGTGACTTTATTCTGCCGGCAAAAATAGGGGTAACCTCTAAAGCTTTTTTCTGAAATTAATATTTCCAATCAGACATTCACTCTCCTGGAAGTTCTGCCATGTGCTGAATCCGACTGTAAGCAGTACTATTACAAGCCAAATGTTCATGCGACCCGCTAGAGCAAAACACAGACAGATCAACATGCATGGATCTACTGGTCTGCTTCATGTCTGTGCTGCGCTCAGTGGAATTTTTAATACATAAAATATAAAGTGGGCATAGGCGAGCGGGATCTAAACAGGGTTCCTGAAATCACAAATGAGCATTTTGGTCATGAACCACACATACCTTCCTCAAAAAGGAATAAAATAAAATTTGGAAAAACTTAAATTTGATGTAACAGACAGAAAAACTTGCATCGGTGCAGTTACAACCAAAGAACAACGAAGGGAAGATAATCCAGCTGCATCAGCAGTGAAACCAAGGAAAGCGGCTTTTAGGCTGCAGATGGGTCCTACAGCTGGCAGGCGTCCCTGAGCCATGTTGTTGGAGCCCGAAAATCCCACACTGAAGATTTGCAGACCAACAGGACAGAAGGGCTACAACAGCTTTAATAAAGTTTGTTAAAGATGGGGAGGAGTCCATAGGATGACCACTGAGAACATTTACACTGCTTGGCCTTGTTATTTTTTTGCTGCTAATCATATCAAAGTATGATGTTAAAACAGGCACAACATCATAAAAGTCCAGAGAATACAGCTTTACTGCCTACCTACAGGATACTGGGAGCAAGAACACCTACAGCTCAGCATCAATTTGCTATTATGGCAACATCGATCCATTTGATCATCTCAATTTTCCTACCGTTCGCTCAGCGGCCGTCACGCTGTTTCTACATTTGAAATCACATGTAACCGAGTCATAACAGATATCCACGCTGGCATTTCCCCTGTCGGAGAGGCATGACTGGAACAGCCTTCAGTGCCCGCAGTTTTGATTCCATTCCTCAGCCTGTGCACGGCGAGCAACAAACGGGGATTTACATGGCAAAAGTAACGGCACAAATAAAATCTACAACACCTGCGGAGAGCATAAATGATCAAATTTGACCCTTTTGTTTAAAAGTCATTTAGCAACACTGGTGGTAAATTCGGGGGCAAAATTAAGGAGTGCGCAGCATCTCATACTGGCCTGAACAATACAAACAAGGAAATAAATAAAATACACCGAGATCTTTACGTAATGAAAGAGTACTTTTTTTTTAAACCAGTAAAGCACTGATGGCCCAGTTTAGTCAGACCTTCAAGCAAAACGCAGTGCTGCCCAGGAGCACCTCCAGAGAGGGCCTTACTGACCTGGAGTAGTCGGAAGTATCCAGGTGTCAGTCTTCCAAGCCGGATGATCATGTCTGCAGCAAGCGTCTTCTCGATGAATGGACTGCGCAATTCCCTCTGTACCGTTTTATCCTGTGGACCGCAAGACCATGTGACCCCCTTTGTGGCACGAGAGATGACACACCGTGCATCACCCCTTGTGTTCGTGTGGCACCCGTGCACGACAAACACGAATACTCGTTGTTCTTCGATAACATTAAAAAAATTTTAAAAAAAACATTCACGTGGACATTAAAAAGTGCTCTTCGACATGAGGATGACTCAATCGCAGCTTCCCTTTCGTGACAACGCAGATCTTACCAGGCCCTACCGTTTGGGACACTTTTCGCATTGAGACGTTCACCATTTTATTGTTCACGCGTTTGTCTCCTCACCGAGAGACCTGTGAAGCCCCCTGCAGTCAGACCAGGGTAGGCAGACAATGCGGCACTGCCGCCTTTTTTAACATCTGGTCCTGCTTTGGACACCAAGCTCACTGGCACAAAGATCTCAAACCCCATTTGAAGAATGTGGTCTCCATTAAACAAGTATGCCCGAACTGGACTGGAAAACAGAGCCTCCATTCACAACAAATGAACCTCTCAGGAGAAAAATCATTACCACAGTCCGGAGGACAGCAATGAACGCGTTCCGCTGAATCTTTTCTTTGCTAATTTCAATGAAAACTCAAAGGTTAAAAAAGAATGAAGCCCAAATACCCAAGGCAAAAAAGGAAAAAAAAAATGGATCGGTAGAGCCTTTATGCAGTTGTTTTAAAATCCCCGAAAACCATGCATAAATAAAGATGGAAGGCATTAGCTAATGAAATACTGCAAGAAGGAAGTTGGGAGATAAACAGCTTAAGCTTTTAAATGAGTTAACGGCACCAGATGGCCGCTGGAACACAGTCACAGAACCACAACCACTGAATAGAGGAGGGTTCGAAATGCAGCCCATTTGACAACCCTGACCGCGAATTTGAAACAGAGTCTAAACTCAGATCGAAGGACTGGAAACATTTCGGCGAGAGGAGACATAGCTGGATGAACACACAGGTACACATGCACGTAACTCCCGGATGTCTTCGTACCTTCGGCTCAGGTGAGGAGACAGAACATGCTTGTGGGACGGTGAGTCCAAACCCTAAAGCCACAGGAATAGGAAGTCAAGTGACAGGAACAGATTCAAGGAACAAATGCCACCCCAGGGGAAGGTTAAAAAGTAAAAGTAAATAAATAGAAACCTTGAAATTCTCACCGTTTGAGGGCTCGGGGAGATGGAGGCAGACTGCCTTCCCCTACACACAGCCCTCCTGGTCGTGAACCAACCAAAGGTCCCAGGCAACTGAAAAAGGTCCCACCGCGTGCTGTAGACTGGCCCTATCCAGAAGGCCGTCCCACACATGCCGCCCTTTTATATGGCCCTGTCTCACCCAACCAGGAGGGCAGGCTCACGCACGCATGCGTGCACACACAGCTGTCGGTATGCATCATTCTCCGATTCTGCCCATACACACACGCTCTCCCACCCCAGGAGGAAAGCCTTCTGAAGCTGTCAGAAGTAATTTGCTCAACACATGGAAACAATGGGACTTTTGAAAACAGCACGCTAGAAAAAATCTTCATATCTCTGCACAGAGGAAGGTTACGTAACTGCAGCAAAGGATCCAGAACACGCAACGGTGCCACCAGGGTCGGTTGCCCAACTGAGGAAGACCTTTAAATACGAAACCCATACGGAACAACGGTCCCAGTCACTAGCAACTACGCAACGATGATCGTTCTCACCTCCACAACACTGCAGATGCGACGGTCAGCCCAAGATGAGGTTCTGCAGGAACCCGTCCACGGTCTACCACCCTTAGTGTGAATGAAACCAGAACAATAGAGCCAATCCACAAACAGCTAACAATGTGGATGTTCAGCGATGTCTCTAGTTAACCAGTAGGTCCTCAAAAACATTGCATAAGAAAGACAAATAAACCAAAAAGTAACCCTAAGATCCAACTATTTCAAGCACTGCACCACAAGCACTGCCCATTGACTTGATTAGGGCTCAGGACTGAGTTTTCCTCTGAAAATGAACGTCACTGAAACCTCTCGCACCCCCAAATGTAATAACGCACAAGACTTCACACCCGCCAGATTGGGTTACTGACAGTTTGTGCACTTTGTGTACAAGCAGAACGCCCTTTGCGTGAAAACAATGTACCTTTCACTTCTACTCCATCTCCAGACTGAGGTGTGGATCTCGGAAATCACCTTAAGTCACTGAGAAGCGATTACTGGGGTGTCATGAACATAATCGAATTAACACATTTATTCCGGGCAACACCTATGGGCTTGGTTTAACTTTAAAGCCTTTATCCTCTGCCTCACCGCCAATTCCCCCCTTACACCAAATTAAAATTGCACAAATGCCCATTCATTTGGAGGGGCTTTCAGAGCAAATTTAATGGCAGGTTTGTGCATTATGTTTAAAACACTGCCTCTGCCAACACTTCTGGATTTGACAACCTCAGGTTATTCCTAGAATATGAATGGAAATACTGTATGTGAAGCTGAACTCACTGTTTTCTAAAGGCTGAAGATGCACAACACCAAGAACAGTTGTACCGATTCCGGCGTCAAGGTTCAGCTCGACAAAGTCCCACAGGATACGCCGCCTTCGTCCCACAGTGACCAGGACGGAGCCAATCGTCACATAAAATAAAATACATTTGGTTTAGTTAGCCCACATAGAATGAAATCAAATATCTGTACATTTCATTACCAGTCATTTATCAGCATTATTTTTTAGGCTATCTTTAAAATCTTAAGCCCATGGCATAAAGTTTCAAAAACGTAAATAATGACATGCAACAGAAATGGACCAAAAAAAAAAAAAATCTAATCCTTGCAGGAAAGATTAGATTTATATACAAGTCCCTCGATGTTTTCGCACTATAAAAACATTCAAAGGCCTCTATGTCATTACAGAAAGCTGTGCATCGGTCAGTTCTGCAGCGCGCACACAGTCCCCGGCCTTTTCACAAGGCCATCCGCACTAGATGGCACCGTCCACCGTAGGGCAGGACGGGTCAGCGGCTGCCATGTGTGCACGAGGGATCCAGTTTGATCAGTCAGAAGCAGAGGGGTTTCCTGTTCAAGTTGCATCATAAAAGGGAATGAGAAGCATGAAATGGCAGAAACAGCACAGAGTTGACAACCGCAATACCCACACGTCTGCAATAACTTTCTATGCTGCTAAACTAATCCTTTCTGTGCAAACTCTTTCTCACAGCTGGGGGCTGCTGTGATTTTCTGGGGCCCCAGACATGTGGTGTCAGCAGTCTCCTGTCCATTGTTCTGCCAGCCAGTCTCTGGCAGCAGATACACAGACATCCATTCAGCTGCACAAATGGACCTCATCGCAACGCCTCCACTGGTTACCAGGAAGGGGGAAGGGAGGGCGAGTTCACCGTGGCTGAAGCCCATCTGGACGCAGGTCCGCCACTCTACAATAACTGCGATGACATCCAGGTAGGGAAAAGCCTGGGTCTGACTTTCAAACCCCTTTCCCACGGGCTACGTCCAGTTAGAGGGCGTCCCACCGCACCCCCCAAAAAGTGCCGATCTGATCCACTCCAACAGCTCCACGAAGAATGAAAGCCGTGCTATGTCATGATCCCATGTACATTGTGACAAATAAACTCTTTTGACTTTTTTGACATCACTCCAGTGTTCACGACCAAGAACTCCTCCACTTGGGCCATTCAATACTAAAAGAAACAGAGGCTCTTTACCTCATTTGACAGATGGATTCAACATTCCTTGGACGCAGAACCAAAACGGCCTCCTTAAATGGAGCACACGTGGTCTCCATTTCCCAGTGCGGCAATGGGTCACAAAGTGGTGAGGACCGCTGCCTTTATGAGAAGGACCCCCAGGAGCTCTTCTTGTTGCAGCTCATTGAACAAGCTGGTGGCAGAAGAGCTCATGGCTACAGCTTCACGGAAGGGATGCGAGCCAACGTCCATGACAGACTGCAGCTTCCTCCTCATGCTGGCCTCTGCTGTGGCCTCCAACAAGCCAGGGTTCTGGCCCAGGACAGAACCTGCTTTCCATACAAGGCTGCAGAGTCCGTACCGCTCTTCAGAGCTGACGTTCCCCCAGCACGCAACAGGATGAAACCTCATGGCCGGGACTGAGGCCTGGTACAACGCAGGGAGAGGAGGATGTTGGAGTCCTCCACAAAGGAGACTGCTCGTCCATACGGACGCCCGTGGGACTGAAGAAGCGCCACGCCTTAACTGACACGGTAAAATACCCTGCTTTACACACTCGAATATGTAGCATAACCTGTAAAAGTGTGGTGAGAAGGCGCCGCTTGTATCGACTTTTGGAAGACAAAAGTACTTGAATGACCTTTTTATACAACAAAACGATTCGGAATTAAACGGCGCCGCAGGTAAGTCGCTGCGACCGCTTCCTTACGCCGTTTGTGCGTGTGCCGCCCGGACGCCCTGCTGGAAAGCTCCTACCTCCTCTGTCGTCTGTCCTCTTCCCGGCGAACTAAGGGGCTGCGCAGCCGCCCACAACGATGACTTTTTTTTGCGAGCGGAGCGGCGCTGTGCGTGAAGAGAAGCGGAGCCCCGCGCGTCACGCACTCTGCAACGCCCTTTAAAAGTACGACGCGAGCGCATCGCTCTTGTTATTATTATTATTATTTCTGGTGTTGTTGTGCAGAAATTGTGCAGTTCTGTCTTGAACATTTGTCTGCATATTAAACAGACGTTACTTCGCCGAAAAGTGCGTCAAACAGCCTGGTGGAGCTCACCTGGCGGCTGCGACCAACGCGCTTCCTTCCCACCTGGGCACACGCTGTGGCCGAGTGACGTCACTGAACCGTCGATACACTTTGTCCCCGCAACTACAGACACGCTCCTGTTGTGTCAACACGGTTCTTGGCAAAAGTCTACACTCGCACCTCGGCGAAGCAGCACAGTTATCGAGCACATGTGTTCCTTCCGCAGAAACAGCCGAGTCAGCAGCAAAATGCACGAAAACACACATCACCTGCACAAGCCCGGTCAGCCAAAAGGATCAGCTCGCTTCCCTGTACCCCTGTAGGGTATAAACATGGCACAAAACGGGACACGAAAGAGGATGAGGAGGACGCAGATACGCGTCTGTACGTACATAAATGTCTCAAATGGGGTGAGCGCAACTGTGGTCGACAGCATCATCGGCCGTGGCGTGAACGTGCAAGAAGTCCATCCCGGTCCGAGCCGTGACACCGCAGCCGGAATCACCGGGCCCTTTCCCGCTCAAACAGGCAAATGTCATGCTGAAGTCACACAAACTGGCTTGTCTATGCCTAGAAGACACAGCGACTACTGTCACTGTCCTCTGCAGAATTGGTAGGAGGCCACCAAATGGTGGGAGGAACCGCCTCTTCGGTCAAGGACAGCAAGAAGAAGTCATCGGTACGGTGTTTGCAAATTGCGGCTCGGAGAAATGCAAACAGACATCGCAGAGGACGATGGCACGTTCCAGAACATTCGGGGCTGCTGTGTCCGCTGCTGGTCGCATCCCGAGAAGAAACGGGGTGAGAATGACGCAAACACACGAGTTCCGCTGGAGAGGAACGCCGATCGTGTGGCAGATGAGCGACGTGTACGTACAGGTGAGTTTCAGTCCACGCCGCTCAGTATTCTCAGTGTGTTGCTGTCAGGTCTTCTTCCACAGAACTCTGGAGCCCGATGCAAATGCGAAACCCGGCGGATACGTTTATGTTCAACTTATCTACAAGGCAAAGCAGAGGCATGAACATCACAGGACAAAGAACGGCAGTGGATATCCCTGGCCAAGGAGGGGAGGGGTGGGCATAGCAACGTGTGCTGCCCTAAAAGTATAGCTGAGATTCATTTCAAAGGCTCAGATGAAGACATTTAAATAACTGAAACCCATGTTTGTTACAAACGTACAGAATGGAATTGAATTTTAAAAAACACTTATCAATTGTCTTTCTGATGAATGAAGCTAAATGATTTGTCAGTGAGCACCATGATGTTAGACCTCTGGCTTGGCAGCAGAGGCTGGTTCAAATCCCACCTCCTGCTGTCGAACACCTGGTCACTATATTTACCCTGAACTGATGCAGTAAAACTTACCCCGGTTGTATAAATGGGTTATTTGTTGTAGGTGACCCATTTTATGAATCTGACACCAAAGAAAAGCATCAACTACATGGAAAAAATAACAATAAAAAAAACACAGATTTTCATGAAAAATTTGAGGAACACTATGAGGAATTCTCTTGAACAAGCTACCTGGAATTTGGTTCTTTTACATTATGTTGCAAAGTTGAAAATTGTGCAATAATTTCAAATACAAAATACGGCCATGAAAGTGTGGCTTTTGGTTCTCCTATCTTGCATATCTCAGGTGACAGGTAAAATAATTTCAATAGTCTTGTCCTTAATTTAAAAAAAAAAAAAAACCAAAGCCCACCTGCTTGAGCCCACATGTTCCCCTCGCCTCCATGCAGTCATCATTGCTAACCCTTGCCATCTCCCTGTCCTCTTTCTGAACCTCCCCTCATTGTGGTCCCCCAGCCCCTGTAGTCCAGGATGCAGCTCTGCAATGCCAGCAATGCCCTGCAGCTCTCTGCTGTGCTTACCCAGGTTGGCTGACCACACAAAACCTTTACGCAGCCTTCTGCCGGCCTCTGCTTTTTATAAAGCCTTCACAAAACCCATGCGCTATTTACATTGTTGCCTAGTTCATGCCAAAAAATTTGCAGCCACTTTTTAAAACTTTTTTCCTGCTTTACATCAGCGGTGGCACAGTGAAGTAACTTGGTGGCTCACAGCTCCTGGGCTGCTTGTGGGGTTTAAACTCAGCTCGGGTGTGTGTGTAGTGTGCATGTTCTCCTTTGTGTCTGTACCCCTCTAAGGAAAAAAATATGCCAGAAGAAGGCAGTGGCAAACCACTTCTCTTCCTCCTTGCCTTGACAACCATGCCAGTGTTTGCCTAGGAGTCATGACCCCATGGCACTTTCCCATTCCAGCATGTATTTTATTGAACACTCAATTGTGTTCCACATTATTTGCTGCATTACTTGCAGCTGTTTCTCAGTTTATTTCACTTTATTTTATCCATCCCTTACCAGTAATTGCTTTATTCTGGTCAGGATGGCGATGCTCCGAAATCTATCCCGAAATCAGTGGACACGAGACTACGAAACTACACCCAGTAAATACACCTACTGTGCAGAGCCCAAAAAGGACAAAACTGACAACAAAATTTAGCCCAAACTAGGAAAAATCTGGAGAGAAACTTCCTTCGTGATGGAACGGACTATACAATGAATGACGTGCAGTACAGAGGGTAACCAGAAACAGATAATCTCAGTGCTGCAGAGCACACAGTACAGTGCTATAGTCAAAAAGCATATTTTCATTCAGTCATGCATCCATTGTCGATACCCAAATGCTTAAAACAGAGCTTCCATAGTCTGCAGCCTTTTATGGCGGTAGGAATCAACCTGGACTGTCACAGGGCAACCACACACAATGTTCATTCACTCATACCTTTTAAGCACCATGGACAATAAAAAAAAATTCAATAAATGTACTGATACAGTTTCTTTTTTTATCACACAAAGGACAAATTTGTAAATAGAGATATAATAACATACCTATCTTTGTTATACTATATTTTAGGGTATAATGTGACCTGCAGCCGGACGTTATGCCTCCCTGGGTGTTTATAACAATGCATCTCAGTTGAAGGTTTCCGGGAGAGGCCTGCAGAAGGACCTGGTGTGGCACAGAGTATAACAGAGTGTCGTTCCAAGGCCGTGTGTACTGATTCTGTGCCGCCCCTGTTGGAGCTTTAACACGGGGCATAACACATCATCAACTGTTTGCATTGTGTGTAAAAGATTACCTGTTTGTGTTAGAAGATGTAATGTAGAAATGTAGAAGATGTGTCTGCTGGAGGAGGAAGAGTGCAGCTGGTTACTGAATGCGGGGCTCATCTACAGTATTGTCAGAATGATGAGAGAAATGTACACTTTCAGAAGGGGATTTCTGCGTGGTTACACAAGTGCTATAGGGTGACAGGAGGAGTACCTGTAAGACGGAGACACCAATTCAGAGGTTCTTAGTAGTTCTTTTTCTAGGCCATGGATTAGTGTGAGAATCTGGTGAACTCTTAGGACCAATTATTTAGATAATTTTTTTTTTACCCCGAAAAACACTCATTTTTTTTACACTGAATCTTCATATACCTCAGTAAGAATTATGACATTATTAATACTAAAGAAATAATTTTTTCTCTTTTATTCAGTGTTATTGTCAAATCAAGCCTGTAATTTTTGAACCCTGTGAAGAGCCTCAAGCTATGCCCTTAAGAACCCATGCTCTAGGGCAAGTGCTGTTCCAGTCGTGCTGTCCTTCAAAGCCTGTTGCGCTCCTTCTGTTTCTTACAAGCGCCTGCCCTCTTCTGGTGGCTCTTGCAACATCTCCATACACACAGGCAGGGTTTGGCCATGAAGATGTTGCAAGTACTGTTGGTGCTGCTCAACAGGTGGATGCCACACAGAGGGACACACTGGCCATAGGCTAGTGGAAATATTATCGTATATTATGTTGGCTATGTGACCAGGGGGGTGTGTGGGTCATGTATAATTAATTACCCCACCCTGTTACCAGTTCAATTCCTTCCTCCACCATCCTGCCTGGAGGCACGTGTTACTAATGTGTGTAGAGGTATGTGTATATGTGTGTTAGTTTGTTATGTGAGTTGGCCTATTTGCCTTCATCTCAACCAATTACCTGGGAACTGCCTAGAAGCACACTTTGCAACTATTTGAAGCACTGTGTGTGTGTGCGCGCGCGCTCGCGTGTTTGCATTTGTCTATGCTATAAATCTCACTTAGGGTGTAAAGTACTTGTGTACTAAAAGTGAAGTCTGTGGTTTGAAAAACAGAGTTGTGCATAGAGATTAAATGCACAAAGAAAGAGAGATAGCGCTTTATAGATAGATGTTTAGCATGTAGAATTTTTTCTATTTTCTCTTAGTTAACAAATGAATAAAAGATGTCCTGGGTAGAGCTGGTCGGTGGCTCGAGGATGTTTATGCAGGCTATAATCCTGAGAGAGTTGTCATTTAATTAAGACCAGCAGGTAGCGTAGTGGTCAAAGCTGCTGTGGGACTCACGTTTAAAATCCCAGCAGCCGCTGCAGTACACTTGATCAACGTATTTGCTGCATGCTGTTCCCCTAAAAATGACACATCTGCACAAACAGCTTATAGTTCTGTATTCATTTACCTACTTTTACAAAGCTACATACAGATTGAGCCAAACTCAGACCCTCATCTTTAAAGGTGAAGCACTGTGATGCAGAAACACTACCTGCTGTGCCACCACATGACTGTAAGGAGCTTAGAGATATTAAAGATGTTTTGGGGAAAAGATAGCTGTGATGTGTGGCGGTACAATGACCAAGTAAAAGGCAGGAATACTGAGTAAGGAGCCTTTTGTGTGAAAATTGGCTGTATGATGTTAGCAGCTCTTTTAACTGTTATTTCTTATAGTAAACCTTGTTACATGAGTGTACTTGCAGAAAAGAATAATTACACACATGATTAACATGTTTATGAAAATTACAATTTTTGTCAGGTATTTAGGTCAGGACCCAATCGCAGATTCAAGGGAGTGAGGGAGATATATTTCAGGGGAATCCAAATTGTCAGGCAAAAACGAGTCAAGAAGAACACGGGCAAAAACCAGAAAAGCAATCAGCAAATAGTCCAATTCGGCAGGCAAAAGCAGGTCAACAGAAACAGGGTCAAAATTGGTGAAAAAAACAGAGACCACTGTCACAGAACAGGCACAGGAAATCACAGTCTGACAAGAAACCAGCATAAACACATGACTTAAATACCTAACACAGTAAAGAGACAAGACGTTGGAGGAACACAAGAGGTAATAATGAGAGTAATAATGGTGATCAGGTGGGGGAAGTGGGGCAAGGAGCACTCGGGAGTAAACAGAAGCACATGGCCTTGCAGTACACAGAATGGCCAGCAGCCAAAAGTCCTAGTCCAGGCCCAAGTCCTGACACTGTTTTTAATTATGCAGAAGAAACTGTATAAAAGTTTGTTTTTTTCAGTTTTATCAACTACGCAGAGTCACAAGCTTCGTCTCTAAGCATACATAAGTTGTGAGGCTAGATACACCTTATACTGGACATACATCATAGCCAAAGTCACCAGTTTACTAGAAAACATGTCTTTCGACTGTGGGAGGACACCTGCATGAACATACAAAGTGTGTACAGACTGAACTGGATTTGAACCCAGGTACAAAGGCACAGCTCAGGCACTGTGAGGCCCCACTGCACTATGCCCTGGATCTACACCTTATGTACACAGTGCAGTTCCATGGGTGGTGTAATCGGTTAAGCCCTTAACACTGTTTTCCACTTTATCTCACAGAGATGCTCAGGGGGTGTCTGACAGTGTCATGAGTTACCAGAAGGCGGTTCATGAAGATTCACTGGTAGCTACTTTAGATTGGGATGCCTTTCAACGTGATAGCGTGCACATTTTTTCCCCGCAGTACAACAGAATTAAGTGGTAATTGGCGCAAAGTTAAGACCACTTAAATGCTCGTGAGGTGCAGTACTGTTGTTTTTATTACAGTAGAATAGAGAGAAAGGTAGCTAAGAAATGTAAGGTCTGTGGTTTCCTACCGGATGGGAAGTAGATCTGGGATGAAATCCTTGCTACGCAGCACAAGCTGCATCTTTATGAGGTGCAGGGAGCAGAAACTGGATCACGCTCTCCAAGGTGTTGGAGACACCTGGGCTCCCCTCCTTCGCTGTGCACAACTGGACGCTTATATACGTCCCTGGGTGAATAAGGTGGGAAGGTTTTTCCATAAGCATGCAGGATCATCACATGAAACCTGCAGTGTGTGGAGTGAAGAAGGGGAGGGCACAGTGCACACACACCAAGGCCTGTGTATGTCCATCCCTCCAGGAATTGGCACTGGGGATGGGAAGGAAGAGCAGACATGAATTGGGAAACTGATCTGGCCTCCTCGCTGACTACCAACTGCTTGGATCCAGTTCAAGTTTCTGGTGATAAACTACAGATCCAATAGAGACACAATCGTCAGCATCTTCTCTTTGTGGGGTTTAATGATATTTTTTCTTACTGCACATGTTGTAATGCAGTAAAACCCAGTGATAAATGTGGACAGAATGCAATTGGCTCCCCTCCTTCTGCTTCCCTTCAAATCGCAAACATCTACTGACAGCGATGAATGTACAAATTTTACTGAAGATGACATATGTTTGGGTTAAAATGTCTGTTGGCATTATTGGTAGTGGCAGCAGAGAGAGCCATGGATCACCCATAATGCACTGCTACCACACAATTGCAAACAGTTACGTCCAACTGTTGCAGGTTACCGGTGCAATTTTGACCATCATTATGTTCGCCATGTTCAAGAGCTTTAGGGCAGGTAATTTGTTGTGCTGTGTGAGTGTCAGTGTCTAAAGATGTCATGGAGAAACAAAGATTGTGTTTCACACTCCGGTGTCCCAGCCCCCTGTTTAGTGTCATGGACAGCAAATTTTGTTAAATGTATATCCTGCCGAATGTGTTTAGCCCTAACGTGGTCAAGTGCTAAACACTTAACCATGGACACCTTGGACACAGATGTCAGCTAAAAAATAACAACATGAAACAAAAGAAGAAATAAAACAGAAGTTTTATTAATTAATGATTTTAATTCTGTTTTTCTTTATTCTGTTTAAATGCTTGCAGAAAGTTCTTCTATCTGCGCTTTGCTGTGCTGAAAGGTAACACACCAGCCTGCTGAACATCTTATTCTGGGTTCACAAAACTGGCATCTGAAAAAGTTTTTTTTCAATTATACTGAAAATTTTAATTTTAATTAAATGAAAATGTGCATTTTAAAATAATTACAAGGTTGTTTTTGTCCAAAGATTCTATAGCAGGGTGTTAGCCTCATGTCTGCTGGAGTTTATGAGTTCAATATGGTTCCTAGTCCTTGAACAATTATACACATTCACCTGTTTTAATTTAAATGAAAAAGGAACATATTGCAGTGCCACAGACACATCTGTAATTTTTTTTAAGACTGAGAAAGAATAGGAAGTTCTCAGCAAGATTATTCCCACTGGAAATGAAGAGCAAGGATGAATTAAGAAAGTACGTTACAACTTCCCACCACAATGCAGCTACCTAATAAAAAATGGTCAGATTTCACCATCTGTATAAAGCTAGTTTCTATATCAACTGCTCAATTTTAGTAATAGAGGATATTCATCTGAATAAAGTAAATCTACAAACTCAGATTTTATTCAGATTGTAGTCACACAACAAAGATTCAGAACCCCCCCCAAAAACAAAAAACATAAATAAATAAACTGACCCATCCAGCATGATCAGTCTGGTCTTGGTCTGGGCTACAAAATATTTTACACCCAGAAGGGGGCATCCAAGGACAGGTTCCCTGCTGCTATTTGCACATTATTCTTTTTAATGGAAATGTTTCTTCAACATTTCAAGTGCAAAGCAGTTTTAAAATCGAGTGAGTTTTGATTCAGCCAACATGAAAGTTAACCAAACTCTAAACTCGGGGTTTTGCTGAAGTTTCCCAAAATAAGGCACTGTTCCAACAAAACACGTGCCATTTTTTATAAAATTTTTTTACCTGCCACCCACTGCATCAAAACGGACCTGGTACTGACATGCACATTTTCCACATAAACAGGTGTCAACGCCCCCCACATTCAAATAATTCAACTGTAAAATTTAGAGAAATGGACCTGAACAAGGGAAAAAAAAAACATCTCTGGACTAAACTAGCAGTCAAATCTTTATTGTAGCTTAATTCAAACATGCTTTTACCTTCAAACCAATAATCTTTGCAAAGGCTTTGCACACAACACATGGTATCATACATCTACAAGAAATATAGCATTTCCTCAACATTTTATGCCACTCCATAAGGTCATTTCAATATTTTCAAATAATCAAGCCAAACAGTTTGATGTTTTTTTTATTCAAGAAAACATTAATATTCAAGGAAAAAAAATGCAAGCTTCTTCCAATATTTTTTAAAACAATGATGAAAATTTAAAAAAAGTCACTAATGTGTTAGCTGGGATGGATTTAACAATTTACGCATTTAATAGTTTTGCTTTTCCTTACTGGTGTGCCTTCATTAATGCTCTTTCTTTGACAGCATTTCAAAACAAATCATTTGAACTTATATGTAGAATATTTAAATATTGGAACTGTAAAATCATGGGAACAAGATATCCCACATTTGTTTCACAACTATCTTTAGCTGCCTTGAAATGGTGGTTTGAAATGGTATTTTAAAAACCAAAATGCAGAAGAGAAATCATAACATTCAGCAGTTTAAAACTGATTTTCAAAAGGGCACATTATTCTGACAAAAGGACGGAGTTCAATATGACCATGGAGTAAAAAACAAAAAAACAAAAACAAAACACAATAAAACCCCTTTACACACGCTTCAATACATAGAATGTAGCTAACAATATACTACTAACAAGGGCAATTTTCATATAAAACTTGGTAAAAAATAGTTATTTAAAACTGTACAGTCACCAAGTACATAGAATGATCAAAAATTCAAAACACTGTTCATTTGGTTTCCCCTGCAGCCTCCGCCTTTTGTGCCTGAAAAAGTAAAGAAAATTTGATTTTATAACAGTCTGCAACTGATCCAGAATTATATATTTGGAGCAAAAATTATTGCTGAAACAAATACAATAACATTTGAAATTTTGTCCAGAAAGTTTACAAAAACTGTATAATACATCATACTGGACAACTGTTACACTGACAAATGGCAAGGTAAAGGACATATGCTAAAGAACAAAGATATTCATAAAAGATAAAGACATTTGTTAGCAGCAAATTTGGATTTAAAGATAATACTACATGCAAAACAGTAAAAACTGAATGGAAAAACGATCAAGGGAAAGTGGTCCAGCTACAAAATCACCTGTAAATGTCTGTCATACCTTAATCTCTAAAAATAAACAAAGCAGAACTATGTTTGAAGAGACATTAAACACAAACAAACAAAAATATATTAAAATTTGGCAGCTTCCCTTCAAAGCATTATTTTAATGAAACTATGGAGTATATAAAAAAAATTCACAGCATAAATAGGAAACCTGATTTGTAAAGCTGAATAAAAATGATGAAGTTTTCATCTTTCTTTTGCTTTGCATTTCACAACAATCGTTAAAAACACACCTGGTCTATCTTGGCATCACCATTTTCAGCAGGGTTATCTTTGCCCTTCTTTCCTTTAGGCACCTTCTGCAAAAGAAAAAGCTCTTATCACTGCAGATAAATGATGGAAAACACATACAAAAAAAAAAAAAAAAATCTCCTGCAAGTTGTTATTCTGACTTGTGGCAAGAATTAATCCTTTAACATCTTAAGAACTGCTATAAATGGCCTTTACAATTTTTGCATTCCAGAAAACTTGTATTAATGTCACAGAAAATAATCACAGAGATGCTGAATTTCATATAAGGACATGAGCCATCAACACACCATCATATTGCATAAGGCCTCAGAAACATCTAAGTAACCCTGCCACTGTAGATCGCAAAGGTTGAAGGTGTGCATCTTTTCAACTTCTTATAAAACCAGTCCTACATACCTTGGGTGGAGCCTTTTTGGGCTTAGGTGCGGGTTTTGGAGGGGCAGGTTTCTGTATCGCAAAAAACAAAAATTGTTAGTTCATGCTTCATATCACATATATTTTAACAGATGCTTAAGAGTAGCCATAAAGAAGAGGATACTTACAGCTGACAACCTGGCAGAACGTCTAGGCTGCACAGCAAAGAGATCATTTATTTCTCGTTAAACTCAATAATACGTGTAGCGAAGAAGCAACATTTTAAATCTGCAGTTATTAAAAGACAATACTGCTTGCATTTACACCAAAAGCATAAAAAGCATGCAAACCACTTGAAACAATGAAGCAAAATAATTAAACAAAATCACGCATACAAACCTCCTCCTTGCTCTTGGCAGCCTTGTCTCCATCAATCTGCAAAAGTAGTTCACAACACCTTTAGCAATGAAAATATTTCAACATTCACCAAATGCATGCGATGCATTTCATGTATTGACAGAAACGTATTATAAACCATTTTTATTTCAAAGCAGGCTCAAAACAATGGCAGCGGCACGGCCGTCACAATGAGAAACTAAAGCAATAACCGAGTCATTTTATTGAAAATCGTGCAAAGGCGCCGTTGGTTCTTAGGGCAGCGCGCCGAACACTCGCGATGCTTCCGCCTTGTGCTTCTGGCGCTAAAAGTGCTGACAGTTGAAAAGTTCCCGCTCAGATTCAAATTCAAACGCGCGCGAGCTCGCGCCCCATAGGCTCGCGCCCTTTCATTTTCTCCGAATCCGCCGCGCGCTCGTGACAGCCAACGACAGGTCGAGCCTCGACGGCGAGAGCCGCTCTGCACAGGAGCTCGACGACATTTTTGTGTAAATCTCAGTTTACGCTGTTTGTGGCCCTTCTGCAGCCGCGGTGGTACAGAGCCGCTCGGAGGCCGATTCTGACGTCCGAGGGACGACACTTGTGCGTGCCCCTTATTATTAGCAGCACGCTAGCTGTCTAGGAAGGTCACGGGAGGAAACCGCCCACTTTCAAACACGGTTATAAACAACTGCGTTCCAACACTCCAACGTTTTGCAAAACATTTATTTTTATTCTTTGGAACAAAAATACCCATAAGCTGTGGCAAACTTTAGGCAGTGGATTTTAATTTCGTATTTTTCTACGATCCTCGTGAAGTTTGACAAACTACGCGTTTTTTTTGTGCTCGTTCACCCCAAAAAAAAGCATTTAAATTTTAAAAAGCATGTCAGAAATAATGGTGGGATACAGCAAGCGAAGCCTTGACAGTGCCGGAGATAAAGTGGCGTTAACGAGCATAACAAAAACAAAGATGGCAGCCCGATGTCTGAGGTGAAGTAGGAAGAAGCAAGATGCGCGCACACGGCTCCAGTCTCCAAGTTAGCGCGCTCAAAGTTACCTTAACTGAGAAGTGCTACTCCACACTGTTTGTAAGCCCCATAAATACCAAACACACGTTCGCGCACATCAGTGGTAAGAAATGAGCTAGGTGGCGGCTAATTCTTGTATTTTCAGCCCCGCAGCTAGGCAGGCTGTGGGCAAAGATAATATTCGGAGGAACGAACGCGGAGAGGTGACTGCAAGCTCTGCGATGGGACTGTGGCTGCGCTAAAGTGCGCCCAGCTCCAGTGCAGCGTGAAGGTGCTTCGGCGCGGCCGTCCGCTGGGCTCCGTGCGGCGGCGGGATGCGGAGCCCGCCAACTTGCTCGCACCAACGGCAGCGCCGCCCGCAGCTGCAGCGTCATGTGCGGCCAGGGCGCGCAAACGCCACACAAGATCCAGCGAGCGTTTTGCACGGCAAACAAACAAACAAAGAAACTGCTGCAGGACGCTGCGAACAAGTGATCGACCGCTTTTCGCGCATTTTCCTGCCAGTGACAACTGCGAAATATCCTAGAAACAACGAAATAATGTACTGCATTATCTGGATACTGCGCAAGGGCGATGCTGTACGTGTTAAGAAGCAACACTGCGCTAAATATTTTTTAAAAAACCTAATAAATAAACAGAAGCCCTCCTCTGAAAATGTGGGATGGAAATAAGAACTAGAACGAGCTCATCTACTGTTCAAATAAACTACATTAAGTAGCTGGGTGAGTCGTTCCCTTACCTTTCTTTTGGGCATTTTGTCCGTGCGGAGTAGGAAGAAAGTGGAAGAAAATCTGCTTGTTTAAAGTCACAAGGCGGATAAGACCAGACCACGGTACATGTAAAATAATAACGGCTGTATGTTTTATAAAGTTTTTATATAGAAATATAAGATGCAAACCGGTTTGAACCAGATTTTACATTTTGCACACAGCCATTGGCTGGAAACGACGTCACATGATTGGAGGAGTTGCGGGCTTCTTAAAGAGACAGAGTCGACACCTCTACTCGTAGAACCAGTGGACTCGATGGTCTCAAAACCACGGGCCTGTTTGTTGACATTTTAAGTAAAATGTATTAAAATAGTACATACTATGTTCCTGGGGCAACAGGTACTGAATTGGTTTGGACTGTGGTCTTCCACTTTTAAGGTTGCTGGTTTGAATCCCTGCACTTTGATTTGATAATGCAAGTAGACTAACACCATTTGAATGGACAACGTCAATGAGTGGACAGTGAATACAACATCACTCGATTCAATAAAAAGTTCAAATAAAGGTAAAGTTTAATAAGATGTTCATTTTATTACATTGTCCTCATTCTTCTTAACTACAGGGCTTTGGACACTGTTTAAAAGTTCCTTGAATGAGGGCCAAGAATCAACATTTTAACACTTTGTTCTAACCAAGGTTTAGCCCTTCAAGGCTGCTATGAAAGATTTCATTTTGTTTTACATCTGTCAAAGGATTCAAATTAAGAACTTCCATGACCAGGAATCCCATTTCATTCATCCGCTTATACAACAGTACTGTAACATTACATCCAAGTTTAGATACATAGCTTTTAATCATTTTTAATTTTTTTAAAGGTTAAAATAGTTTAGGGTGTTTTTTTTTTGATAAACTTTTATAGGTATCTTGTGAATTTATTGAAAAAAACACGACTGGGACTCATGGGACAACAAACTGGTAATAAAAGATATACTGCACTAATTTTCAGCAGCCGACAGAAAACAAACAATTATTCACTTCAGTGAACATAATAAATATATTCTTTAAAGTAAATCAAGCCAAATTACTCTTGTTATACAATGTTTATCAGTTCCTCCCACACCTGAGAGACCACAGAAGCGGAAGCTTTAAATCTCACAACTGGAATCAGTGGAATAATTGTACAGTACGTTTGATTGTAAAAAGTCCAAAAACTCTCAGAGAAAAGGTTCTGGTCACATAGGCCCAGCAAGCATGTTAGAGATGCACATTCACACCTCACCACATCTATCATAATTAGAGCTCAGGAAACAAACATAGGTGCTGCCATCACTTTGGAACCAGTCTCAAACGTGGGCATGATGTGAAAGATCTTTAATGCACAAGTTTAACAATAAAATGCCCCATAGGGGTAAAGCAGCCTGTTTGAGTCACCAATAGTATTTTTAGTTACAAAAGAACTGCCAACTGCCCTAAATGAACAGGCACTTGAATCAGTAACGCTTGGGGGGGGGGGCAATACCTTCAGTACTAGGCAAGAACTGCCTGACTGGTCAAGTTGCTAAAGAAGCTATTCCTCTTGTTTTGGAGTGCATCAAGGAAACTTCGCACCCGTTTCTCCCTGTTCAGCGTGTAGTCCAGAAGCAGTTCCTGGAGTGTTCCACTTCTGCACTGTTGTACGAGTTCCACCACACAGCTGCGGTCAGCCTCCAGCTGCTGCAGCGCCTGCTCCTCCCGGTGCTGCTCTTGTGCCCTCTGCA
Organism: Heterotis niloticus; assembly: GCA_018136845.1. NCBI lineage: Eukaryota > Metazoa > Chordata > Actinopteri > Osteoglossiformes > Osteoglossidae > Heterotis > Heterotis niloticus. Next base: position 368,077 of record CM030905.1, on the reverse strand, counting down.
ATGTGTTTCATAATGCATCATATCACTGTAACCCATTTCCACACTGCATTTGCATGTACAGATTAGAGGCAATGCAAGTCTCGAGCTATATTAACAAGTGGAAAACTTAAGGCAAATGTTCTGGGAAAAAAAACATCATTAAATTTATATCATAACCTTACATTCTACATTAACAGTGAACAAAATCCAAAGCATAAAGTTATGAGCCACACCAGTCTTGCTTACAGTCACAGCTTCATACATTGTCAGCAAAACTGAAGTGCAACATACAAGGTTTGTTCAGACCACAGTGGCATTCGGATCCTTGCAAAGTTTACAGATGATGAGTCATAGTCATGTCCCTCTTAGCTGCTTTAACCTTCTTCACTTTATCGCCTACCTCTTGTTACAACACATTTGGTAAGTGCAGAACACTAATGGATGCTAGATTCTGGCACACACAGGCAAGGTGTATGACCAAATGCAACTGATCTTACATGTACAGCCGCTGTGACAGCATTAAAAGCTGTCAATCACTAAAAATAACTATGCATAAGCTTCTTCAACCTTGCAGGCAAGACACCTTAAGTAAAGGTATGTAAACTGAGGAAATGTTTTTTAGTACCTTATTTATATCATTGAACATTGACACTGCACACTGTAAGCACTACAGAATCACTATATTTGGGTGGGCACTTGCTGACTGTATGCACTTTATATGCTGTTTTCATTTCAGTACAGTATTCATGTAAATATTTTCAAAACATACATTTGTATATAAATTAATAGAAGGATGCTGGGTGAGAGAAATACCTGAAGAGACTGGTAATTGAGTTGGTATTGCAGGACGGCCTCACAGAGGTTCCAGAAAGAATACTCTGGCCACAGAACAGACTGAAACACTAGGCAGGAGTATGAAGTCTACAAGGATGGATAACAATGTTAAAAACGAATTATTATGTACAAAATCCATGCCTGTGTTAAACTGCTGGAACACTCAAGGAGAAACACACATGGTGAAAGCTTGCTCCTGTGATGTATACCAAAAAGAGAAAAGTAGCATGACAACACCTACCTGCCACAGCAGAAAGTCGCTGAGACGCACCTCCCCAGAAGTCCGGATGAGCAAGTCAGGATCGGGGGAGCTGCTACTGTACAGACATTTGCTCAGCAAAGACTCTGACACATCACTGGGCAAAGCAACAAGGAGGTGGGGGGAAAAGAGACCTTTAATTATATTATGTCACAACCTCTTATCGAAATGTTCACGAACAATAAAGCATTTTACAGGCTGGATATTCTCTAACTTTTTATTTTGTAGCTGGAGAATAAACATGAGTACAAAAATGGAAAATAACAATTAATGTATAAATTTACATTTATTAAATACAGTATGAACAATTAAAGTAATAAACATTTTTAAAAGATAATTAGTTTTGAAAGAAATACATTTTTCCAAGGTTCTTTATATTATATTTAAACTTTGGAACTCACACCACAGAAGGATACACCTTCATCAAGTGCAGAGGAAAAAGATTTGTATGCATTCTGCTTTGTTACTTATTGGAAATTAAAAATGAAGGCACTGTGTGTTTAGAATGTGTATTAAAAGTGTCTAAATGGTAACCACAGGTAAAAAACATTGAGTGCCAGCGAGAAAGCCAGCTGGACACAGCAATACATACACTGCATATACACACATACACTGGCTCCTTACCTTCCAAACAGAACTGAGACCAGAAGTCTGTTCATATATTCAGAGCCTTCCTTGTTTAAGGCAAAAATATTTGTAGGATATTTCCAAGGACATTTCAGCTGTGTTTTGAATGTAAGGTCATTCAGGCACTTTCATACTTTTTAAAAATAAGACTCAATACAAGCAATGACGTAAGGACTCATTTCCCCCAACCTAAGTCCAGTCAGCTAGTCAGAAAAATATGCAATTGGCTCAAGAGTTGAATGAAAATATGGTACTAAATCTGTGGGATAATTTGAAGGAATTTTGGAATTTGTCACTTTCCTCCATCTATTGAGACAGGGTAATGTGAGCTCCCCTGCAGAGTACTGCAACCCTTTGCCTTTGAACTGTATCATATACTTGTATGTATCTGCATTCTCCTATAAAAACAGATTATGTTCTCAAAAAAAATTAAAAATCACTGCATTCTCTAGTCTCCGAATCTAAACATTTCTGTTTGTTCTTTATGCAGCTTTGTTTTTCAAACCACAGACTTAAAATTTAGAAGAAGCATTCCTACTCGATGTGTGCTTTTTGTGTAGTCAAGTTCATTAAACTCAAAAAGGGCTTACTATTTTGAAAAGTTCAAATTTGGTCTCTGCCAAGGCTCAGAGAAAAAGGAGTAGTAACATCATATGCAGAATGTATGTATGTGATGCTGACAGATTATCTTGCACATACAACCCCCCACCAACGGTGCTGAAGTTTGATGATATACATTTTGATTTTTTTCTCTTTCCACTTGACTATGACCTGTGTGAGTCATTGTGTGACATTGCCTGTCCAACAGTACCAAAAATATTTATCCACAAAATGCAACTGCTTTGGTGTTAAAATAATGTTTTATTACTTTAATCTTTTCACCTTGCTTCACCTCTTTGACCTAGCCAGATTTCTCTCAGTAAATGTATTGGTTAGATTCTGTTAAAACCTCAGATAAAACAACAATAAATACTGTATGAAATGTATTTTTATTAACTTCAAATATTTAAAACCTATTTTAAAATATTAAAAGGCAAAAAATACTTTCATTACAATGCCATCAGTGGCAAACACTACACATGAGCTGTAAACACTGTAGATGCCAGCTGAATTAATCTGGTCCCACTTGTCTGTTTGGTCAACTGATGACTTGGCATGTTAATGATAAATAAAGAAAATGTGCTGGGAAATATTCCCATCTTCAAAATTTGTAATTTGAATGTTCAAAACACCACAAGTCAGTATATGCTGAATAAAGAAGAATATGAAAAATAATCTGAAAAAAGTGGAAGAAGTCACCATGCTCTAATTTTTCCAAACACACACAAGACACTTTCACGCCATGACAAACCTGGACTTGATCAGTCCTTGCTCCACCCCCCAGGCCATCTCCTTCACAGCATTGGTGATTTCATGTCTGGAAGTGTACGCAAAGCAAACATTCAGGAAACACCTGTTGAACAAAAAAGCAAGCACACATTCCATTAACTGTAGTTTTTGAGAAATTAATACAGAACCCCAGGTTTTCATCTTCTTTTTGAAATATTCAAGAATGCTAAATGTGTTTGTAATAACCTGTATCGTTAAACTCATTTCTAGGCTGTAAGCGAGAGCAAACTTTCCATTAGGCAAAGGTATGCAAGTGCCTACAACCCCAAGAAATAATTAAATAAGATTTTTAAAATTCTATGTAAGTTATGTATATAAAGAAATACACAAAAAGCAGCTGGATAGCACAGTGGATAACACCACTGTCAAGAGGTGACAACATGGACTTGACCGACTCCTGCTACAACAGCAAACATGAGGCTACATAAGATGAAAGATGAATAAGGGAATTATGGATAAGGAAGATGCCATCCAGACATAACTAACCGAAAAACAATGTCACCCAAAACTCAAACATCATGAAAAGAAGCCTCCTGTTGAAACATTTTAGTTTGTCATGTGAAAAAGTAAATAAACCCCATTAAATGGGTTTTTTTTTTTTTAATAAACGTACAGTGGATATAAAAAGTCTACACACCCCTGCCAAAATGGCAGGTTTTGTGTGATTAAAAAAAAAAAAACAAAACCAAGATAAATCCTGTAAGAACTTATTCCACATTTATTGCAAAACTGCAATCTATACAAAGAAGGTGAAAATAAATCAGAAACTGTTTAGTGAAATAAAGAAAAAACATACAAAAACCTGGTTGCATTAGTGTGCACACCCCCTAAACCAACACTTAGTTGAAGCACCTTTTGATTTTATTACAGCACTGTCTTCTTGAGTAAAAGTCTATCAGTTTGGCACATCTAGACTTGGCAATTTTTGCCCACTGCTCCTTGCAAAAATTTTCCCACTCTCCTCAGGTCACCCCACAGATTTTCAGTTGGATTAAGGTCTGGACTCTGGCTAGGCCATTCCAGAACACCGATCCTCCATTGCTTTGTTTATTTTGATGTATGCTTTAGGTTTTTGTCATGCTGAAAAGTGAAGTTCCTCTTCATCTTTAGCTTCCTAGCAGATGCTTGAAGGTTTTGTAACAAAATAGACTGATACTTGGAGCTATTCATAATTACATCTACCAGTTCCAGTTGAAGAAAAGCAGCCCCAAAGCATGATGCTGCCTCCACCGCTCTTCACTGTGGGTATAGTGCTCTTTTGATAATGTACTGTGTTATTTTTATACCAAATATACCTTTTGGAATTATGGCCAAATAGTTCAACCTTTGGTCTCATCAGACCATAATACATTTTTCTACATGGTTTTGGGAGACTGGGTATACCTTTTTGCAAAGTTTATGCAAAGTTTAGCCGGGCTTGGATGTTTTTCTTTGAATAAAGGCTTGTCATACTGCCCTACCCCACAACCTGAACATATGAAGAATACGACTGATTGCTGTCACATGTAGGAAACAACCAGTACTTGGCTAGGAACCAGTACTTTCCTGTATATGAAAATACCAAGATTTGATCTTCACCTAAAAAGTATCTTTAGACAGATGTTTTAATAAAAATAAATAAATAAATAAATAAATAAATAAATAAAACCTATGGAAATTTCACTGCATTAATTCATTCAACAACAGAAATACAATTTCCATCTGTGGAAAAATTACGTACATTTTGGCTCTAATAGCAAGTGTGCGACTACTCCTCCATGCAGAATTCTTTCAGCTGTGTGATAGTTGAGGGAGGTCTTGCGTTCACAGCTCGTTTCAATCCCCCCCCCACAGCATCTCAATGGGACTCAAGAGCCGGACTTTGACTTGGCCATTCCAGAACCCTCCATTTCTTTCTTTTCAGCCATTTCTTGGTGGATTAACTGCGGTGTTTAGGGTCATTGTCATGAAGCATTGTCCACTTTCGATTGACCTTCAATCTTCAGACCACGGTCTCACATTGTACCACAGGGTGCTTGAGGATAATGAAGAATTCATAGTGGATTCTATGATGGTGAACTGCCCAGGCCCTGATGCAGCAAAGCAGCCCCAAACCATAACATTTCCACCACCAAGTTTTACAGTTGGTGTCAGGTTCTTCTGGTGAAGTGCTGTCTTTGGTTTTTGCCAAACACGTTTTCTGTTACTGTGGCCAAATAATTATCTTTGCCTCATCTGGCCAAAGCACACAGTGACAGAAGTCCTGGTCTTTGCCAAGGTGTTCATGAGGAAACTTTAAACTTGACCTAATGTTCTTTCTGGACAATAAAGGTTTCCCCCTGACACAGCTCCCATGTAGAACTAATTTGTGCATACTCCCTCTAATGATAGACTTATGCACTTTTAGATCAACAGTGGCAAGAGCTACCTGTAGGCCCTGTGATGAAATTCCGAGGTTCTTTGAGACTTATTTCAGCATCTTACATTCTGCTCTCAGGCTGAACTTTCTAGGGCAGCCTGGCCTATACAAGTTGGCAGATTGAATTCTTCTCCACTTACAGATGATATTCCAGACAGTAGAATGGCCGATTTCTAATTGTTTGGTCATCTTTTCAAATCCCTTCCCCAGACTCATAGGCATCTACAACCTTCTTTCTTGAGGCCTAAGAGAGCTCTTTTGATAACAAAGTGATAACACACTTTGACAACAAAGAGCAAACCAAACTAAATGTCTGATGTTTAAATGAGACGGCTTCCTCCAAGATCCTCTCTAATAATGCTGTAATCATTTTCACCTTATTCTAATTTTAGGTATTTGAGATAGTGATAAATGTGCAAAATTTGCATTTATATTTATTTAAATTATACAATGGACTGCAAAATGTAAATGTTGCATGATGTTGGTTATATCTTTAAAGATACTGTTTAATGAAGATCAAATTTTGATATGTCTGCATTACAAAAATAAACAAAAAAAATCATGGGGTGTACTACTTAACTTTCTCACATGACTTCATACTGTATGTTGCAGCAACAGTAATGTTACAAAACCCAAGAAACCAACCATCCTGGATACTGTCCCTGGAAGCTAAGATTGCAACTCAAGACAACAGCAATCTGGGAGTGAACAAGACGTGAGCAAGCTGACTGAGCTACAAAAGGGTAACATGACAAAGGAGTACACAGGCACGACCACAGCTGAGGCCCTGCAGTCTGAAATCAGATTGCCAGTGCGGTTGGTCTTCGTTGAGCAGAAATAGAGAAACAGATGCCAAAAGAATAAATGCCCTCTTCTATAAAGATCCTTCTCAAGTATACTCTCAGGTGCAGTCCCAGCAAGAGATCAGCCTTAGACTGAGTACAGGAAAGCATATGACTCAATGTCACACAAATGGATATTAGAATGCCTAGGGTGAAAAGCATAGGTAGTGACTTTTATATCTTTATGTCACAAATACATTAGCATAATGTGTCCATCCAGGGTGTACCTCAACGTATGGCTCATACTATGAGACACACAAATTATCAGTAAGCAATACTGAAAACAAATGAATGAAAACAAAACATTAAGACAGGACAGAAAACATTTTGTAAACCATTATAAAAAAAGTAGTGTTACACCTTTCATTTTGCTGTTTTAATACATTTTAAGTGACTTTTTTTAATCAGGGCATCCAATCCCTTGCATAATCTGAATTCCTCACAAGAAGGGACACATTTCACAGCACAAATTAACCTTGCTGTGTGAGGAATGACTGTAGTGTCCTATTGCTAAGGTATTCTTTTTATATAATATAAAATATGAAATCTTTTTTCATGACAAGTCTGAATTCATGACAAATAGTCTACATTAAGGCAAATATATATATTAAAAATTAATTCTTTAAATTCTAAAAAAATATATATATTTAAAAAAAATAATTCTTTAAATTCATTCAAATCCAGGACAAGGGCTTACTTGTTATGTGTCCTAGTGGCTACTACAGCCTGGGCAATGAGCTGCTGGAGGTCCAGAGGCAGAAGGTTGAGATCACCCAGCACACGGATACATACCCCATGCTTCTCCAGGTTTTCCCTAGGGTGAGAGACACAAAATTAGGTTTCTTTACTTTTCAAGAATAAGCTGTAGACCTTTTACAAACTTGTATCTCAAATACTATACCCATTAACCAGCTGAGTTACCCCGCATTGCCCAGGTCAACAAATAAAAAGGTAAAAAGTAACACACATTATATATCAAGAAAACTATTACTCTTAAAGTGGTTGCAATAAGTATATGAGTATTGTTACTTCTGTTGAAGCCTAACACCCAATGACTGTGGGATGGTGACCAGGATTAAAAAAATTACAAAAATGGATTGATGGATGGATGCACTGATGGATGAATGAACATGTGGATGGCACAGAGGGACATGTGTGCTCGTCTCACTCTCTCTCTCTCACACACACACACACACACACACACACACACACACACACACACACACTTTAATGTACTCAACCTGTGGCTGATTTCTTGTTGGGACTGCAACCCGATTTCAGACTCCAGGAATTATAAATAGACATACACACCTATCCCTTGGCATATACCTTCCATATAGAAAATCCCATTATTTTAATATCAACAATTCAACAACTTTTTTTAGCCTAACCATGTATGAAAAAACCCCACTAATATGGCAAATGCTTGATAAAATGAAAACCTGTAATAACTTTTTGGCCTAATGGGTTAATGAAGGTTTGTCCAGTCAGCTGTGCCAACTGGTTTTTTTTTTCTCCCCCCAAATAACTGCAATAAGTGTTTCCATTGCAAGCTCCTCCTGCCAACTTGCTCGAGCCCTGCGAGTATTGTCCCTTACCAACAAAACACATGTACGCACAACCTCAATATACAAATAAAAATAAAGCAATTCAAGCACACTGTTACCTATGCAACTGCTGTGAAACAAACAAGTTCTTTATAACAGGTAAAAAAGAAAAATATAAAGTGTAGAGATTATTAAAAAGTAACAGCCAACAGACAGAAAACACAGATTAAAAGTACAATTTGAAACTGCTGTGTAAAATGAATGAAAGGTGTTGAAATTATGCTTCCACTAATGCACAAGAGGGAAACATGCGAGAGATTGCGGTCGCAGCAGTGCAGAGCACATGTGTGAATTGCAGGCTTTGTTCCCTGACATGCAACAGAGGCTTGGAATTTGATAAATATGTTACCTTCTCCCCTGCCAATCTCCACTCTCTACTACTGCACAAATCGAGTTGTCTTCATTTGGTGACTATAAACAGTATGTAACAGTTCAGTACAGTGAAATGGATGGTTTACCTCTTTTGCCCTTTTAGCCAATTAAAACATGTATACATCGAAATCTAAAAAATAAATACAGATGGTCCCCGAGTTACGATGGTCCAACTTACAATTTTTCAACTTTACAGTGGTGCTGGTTGTTGAAGCAGCCACATGCGTGACAGTAGATTAGGTGTATTAAATACATTTTTAACTTACAATGGGTTTATTTGAACGCAACCCCATTGTAAGTCAGGGACCATCTGTAAGTTGTACTTTTAATGTACAATATACACCACACGTACGATGTTGTACCATAACCATAGCGTCTGTCGAGAGCCATACGAAAACAAATACAGTACTACAACATGACTGAACGCTTATAACTTATACTACAAAAATGCACTGAAAAATTGCAAGAGTGTCTGCAGAGTACACACATATGACATTGTAGCGTAATGATCGTTCAAGACTTTGGACTGTGGTACGATGGCAGCACCCCGGCCATTTAAATAAATAGATTTTAATTATTAAAATTAAATTTAGTTTAAATAGTGCAAATGATTTAAACAAATCAAGTAAACAACTAGGTGCTCATGAAATGAAGACAGACTTGTGAGGTCTGCTGTGTGAATTCTTCAGTTTAAATCACAGTAAAGGCATTGCTGCTGTGGAAACATTCACACAACACAAGATTTGAAAGAAAAACAATGGAAGCAGCATAGTTACCAGTGCGCATGCAATTTGAACTTTCAATACAGTATAACAGTATATGGTACAATTTAGCATTACATACATAAATATTTTATGGCAGTACACACGTAGGATAATTGGTGTTTTGTTTTTTTTTTTTTTTAGTTTTATTTTGATTTTTACCTGGCACTTTGAATTTTTTTATTATGGAAAAGCATTAGATACAAAATTGTTATAGCCAAGTGGCCATATGGATACCGATATGTATTGTAATCATGCCCCTTCCAGGATTATCACATAGACCTGAGGAAGGATATTCACCGTGGAGCTCAGACTGGTGATAATGCGGTCCCCACAAAAAACTCACATTTTGTATTTTCTTGTGTATGTTGCACCATTTCTTTTGTGTATTGATAACACAGTCCATGAAAGTAATACACATGAGCAAGCTGTCATGCCTGCGCAGAAGCAACTATTTTTCATAGGCTGTGCAGTTCCATGACATGTTTAAATAAAAAAAAAAATATTGAGTGGTGCGATTACTAAAGTGCACATTAATAAATGGCATCGATCACGGACCTTGATAACTGGACAAAGACTATGGGTTTTTAACTGAATGCCACATTCTTGTACCAATTAAATAACTGACAGAATCCCAATGACCTTCTTCAAAGAAAACCTAAGGGTTACACTCAAATCACATGACAGTACTTTTCAGCATGCATGCAACATACCAATATATTTTCTCTGCTAAATACTGTGAGAACTGCAAGAAAAATCATCTAAGGACTTGCTAGAATACTTATCTTCAGGGTACAGTGATAGCAGTGAGCCATTTGGGATTAGCATTCCTAAGCACTATGATGACAACTTTGAGCTCGAACACCATAATACTCACTGCTCCTCCAAAAGCTTCCTGAACTTCTGCCTGGCCAGCTCCATCAGGCCATCCACTTCCTCTTTAGAGCGCTTGAAGTTCTCAATGCTGAAGGCATACACCGTCACCTCCCGGATATTTAGGTTCAGGCACCAGCGCAGAGTCTGTCAGGAATTGTGGAATATTATTATTAACACTACATCCATCTATTACTACTAACTACATGTCCAGGCTCGCAGTGGTCATCATGGAAATATGGACATGATGCTGAGTACACCCTACGAAGATGTAAGTCCACTGCATGATAATCAAGCACATATCCACACACCACAGACAAATCATCTACCATTATCTTTTCAGTTTCCTTGGACTGTGGGATGAAACCCATGCAAACACAAGGACATGACCTCCACACAGATCCACTACTCCACCTCATTAGTCATATATTTTACACCTTTGTCCAAGGTGACCTGAAATATTAGTAGGTAAAAGCACAGTACAAAACAACCATAAAGAGTACATTTATTTAGAGGTATTACTACATTGTACAAAAATGTACTACAAAGTTAATCTGACAGTTACAGTGAACTGCCTCACCTCTGCCAGCTTGTCAAAGCCCTGCATATGCCCCTCCTGGCGCTCAACATGCCGTTTGCGGGCATACCGCCGGTTCCCATCCATGATGAAAGCCACATGCTTAGGCATCGGGCCAGCCTGAAAGACCAGCACGTTCTGATAGCATCTGCAGACATGCCAGACTTACGGGGGCGGGAAAGACATTAGCTCCTTATCCCTAATTACGCACTTGACACAGACACCATAAATGCAGGGCAAATACAGTATATACTCTTAATTTAAAGGACAATTTTTAGACTGAGCTGTCAAATATGGGAACACTCATTTCTCTGGCTGCATTAAATACACAAAGATTTTTGAGCTATAATGCAGAAAATTAAACAGTAGAATGTCTTTTGTCTGAACCATCAATTATCCAACACCCCAAAAAAAAGAGGAAAAAAAAAATCACAGTATCTATGCTTGGTTCACCAATCATGCTGAAGTGTTATTCCTTCCACTTAATGCATTTGTTTCTCATTATTTATTCAAAAATGCATGCAGTATACTATACATATACTATATAGTATACTATACTAAATATATATTATATATATATATATATATATATATATATATATATATATATAGCTGCATTGTTTCTATTTTTTTGTAACGGAATTTACAGGCAAGAGAAACCCCATGTTTGCCCATCAAAGATGATTATTATTAATAGACTGGAAAAGACAAAACCAGTGCATTTCTTGCTAAGATATGTTGGTTAGATAAGGTTGCTTTAATGTTGGTAAAGCAACCTTATCTAACAAAGACCAGAACAAATGAAATTTTGAAATTTGCTTCAAAGTTAGACACTTAAAATGGCCCTACAAAAGAAAAACTACAGAAAAAGTTAATAACAAGAAATTAGAAGATGCCATTTATGGTTTCTGGTAAAAAGAAGTGAAGGTGAACCTATTTCTGCACCTGTTATACAAAAGTGTTAATTAAGCCTATTTAACTTCATTTTGTATAAACTTGGTTCTCATGTATGTCTGATTATTGAAATTATCGATTAACCAAACCAATCTTGGTCACAATTAGTTCAAATAATTGGCATTCTACTGTAAATAATAGCATAAAACAAACACTACGCAATATGGTAACATTGATGAAGGTCAAAAAGAAGTGCACACCTTTAATATGTTTGCAGACAGCCTCTCAATGAAGTTCAGCTCCCCTTCCTGTATCCATGACATCTTGGGGTTCCAAAATTTATTGTAACTGAAAGGCAAAGCTATGGACTTCAATCAATTTAGGCAAACCCACAATGTTTCATAACACCAGTAAATACGTATGTAGTGTTATGAACAGCCTTAAACAGAAAATTTAGAGAACCAAAGCAATTGGAGCATTTTTACATGGAATAGGTTTGAAATCTCAAAAAGGCAAAAGTAATGCAAAGTCGGTGCAACAGTGGAAGCTGTTGTGAAACTGTCCCAGGTTGCTCTCATACACATGGGCTGCACTATCCTAGAGTCCCCATCACCCCCAGGGCAAGAGCAACCCCTGTGGAGGTCACATAGCCTCCCTGGACTGTACATATACTGGCTGCAGTCATTTTTAAAATGTTGAATAAGCATATTGCTATTGAACTTTACTTAAGCAAAGAGTTTTAGAATGCAAGAATTAAATTTGTACTGATTTATCAGTTTTCACAGAAGAATACTGTTGCTACATAGATTCAGGCGAAGGATTCGAACCAGCAGTGTTCGGGTTCCAAGGTGCAAGCCGTAACTACAACGCCTCCTGCTGTCCAAACGTATCACTGAACTACATCAGCACGATTTCCATTCATACTGAGTGCTGTAGGCCACTACCACAGTAACAGTGATATTCCAGGTAATTCCGAGTAAAATAGGTTATTCGGAAATATATTCGCTACAGCGAGAGGCTACAAAGGTAGACGAGTTCCGTAAATGTACAACACAAAACCTGTCTACTGTGTCACATTAGATAGCTAAGCCGCCGAAGTAAAACACTTCATTCTTGTGTCATTCAGAGTACGAATAGAATTAATATTCTCAATTTAACTAATAATCTTATAAGGTAGAAGAAACTGTACCCAGCAAAGAGACGAGTACAAGCATACCTCGCGGTTCATAAAGCTTTAACGGCAGGCGCCACAGCACAATACTAATAAATAGACTGTAGGCTCACTTTATGATGACGTCTTCTTCCGCGTGAACCGACTTACGTAGCAGAAAGCGACGGCGTGTCGCCGTGACGTATATTTTGCTCGCCAGCCGTTCCTTGCTCGAGTGTCTGTTTCGAGCCAACTGTCTCTTTTCAAGATTGGCGCCCGACTGAATGGAGGCGGAATCTCATGCGCCTTTCAACGAAGTCAGAGGCACGCGTGGCCGTTTCCTTTCTAACGCCTCCAACTTATTACTTTTTCGACACATTTGCGGTCGAATAATGAAATGTGTTCACTTTCATCGGGGTAAAATTAAATGTGAATTACAAAGCTATATTTTACAAATAATATGAATATATTACTTAAACTGCGTGACCCGTATTTCAACAACAAACGTTTACAAATGTATTCAGAACAAATATATTGCTCAGTTGGGCTGCTGTTAAATGAAATACATTTGCCAGTGCATCAAGTAACATTTAATGGCCTTTAGAGGCTAAGCATGTTTTGGTCCCCGACAAATCAGAAATGAACCTGCTGCATATTTGCTGTGACTGGAAAATATAAGTACGATTTTTAATACAAAACGACAACTCAGTTTGAATATTTTGGCAATATACTTTTTAATAGTGGGCATGTATTGTATGTAGATGTGTTAACTAATGGATTAATATTCAAAATAATGAAGATACAGACATTCGGTATGCTAGGAATTTCCATACATTTTTTCAGAAATAGAAAATGGGATTTTTTTTCAACAGTCAAGCCAATTAACCCAGTAATGTGATTAATTTAGAATGGAAACTACAGTGCAATCCAGGTACGCAGAAGCTGGGCCGCAAACCTCATGCACAGCATGCACTTGTTCATCCGGATCAGTTCATGCCCTACTGGGAAGCAGAAAACGGAGACTTCTCGCCCCAGCCATCTGATTCCTTCTGCTCTCTGCAATCCTGACAGCCAGGAAAGAATACATTTCCCCAAGCTAAAATGACTTCATCAAAGGAAGGCAAGATCACAGTGGCTTCTGCTGAACAAGCCTGGGCAACCTGGTCAGTGGGCGATTACCTGCTTTCACTTCCCCGGTAGAACTCGGGTTCAAAGCCACTTCAGGGTGTGCGCACCTCTCCAGCAAAAATGTCCCCCGGCAGCGGGTTACTTGCTGCTACGAGTATCGTGGGAACACACATGTGTGCAGACGTCCCCGACGGTGAGCACCGCACACGCGTAGCAATGATAAAGCACGAGACAGCATTTGTCCCCAAGGCCGGCGAAGCCACCCGGCAGCCGCCCGCCCTCCCTGCCTCCTGCCGCAAGGGGGCACTCGCCAAAAAGCTTCGAGCACGCTCGCAGGGTTCAGAACTGGGCTTTTTGTCCCTCTTTGTTCCGCTCCGCAGCGTTGGCTGGACGGCGAGCAGGAACACAGCAGAACGGAGCCGCGGGATCGATCGCGTTGCGCGCCGTCGCTCGTCAGGCCGAGCGGGCACCCGGGAAGCGCTCGCGGAGCTGCGCCGGAGGCGGCCGGTTCGGAGCGCCCGTGGAAAGTGGGCTGCGGGCGGCCAGGGTGGGCGGTTGTTTGTCGACACGGCGCAGCGGTTCTGGGGCTCCGGGCGGAACGGGTTCGGGAGCTGTAGTCGCTGAGCCGAGGGACAAGAGAACCTGGACTTGCTCACGAGCCGGGCGGCGAAGTGGATGGGATGGAACCGGGGCCGTCTGGAGCGGGTGAGTCGAACCCGGAGCGCTGCTCTGTGTGTGTGTGCGCGCACGCGTCGCATACGGGCTGAATGAGGTAGTAGATACTTTGGGCGGTGCAGGTGTGCGCCGTCACCCAAGTGGGCCGGTGTGCGCGCTCCAGGTACCGGGAACTTTATGGGTTAACGAGCACGCGGCTGAGGCCCGACCAGCTGCCCCCCCCCCCCACCGATCGGCAGTCCTACCTGCGCTGAGGTTCCCGTCAGGTTCGGCGCATCCTTACACCTGTCCGTGGGATTTTCTGCCAACTTGTGTTCTGCAAACTGAACAAGTGCGGCGTTGTTGTCCAGGGCGATTTACCATGTTAGTCAGTCAACACTGGAATTATTTATTTATACGGCACGGTGTTCTCACTCCGTCAGTTCAGGGTAACCGCGTAGATACAGACTGCTTATCTGTCTGTTGGGATTCAAACCGACAACTACCATCAGAATACCCAGCGACATCCCTACTCGCCACTCTGTCATCTGCCTCTCCTCATGAGTGGAAAACGTGCACATGTAGACTCAGGACAGATCAGTGTAGAAACTCGGATATTAACTGCTGATGATTCTTCTGGTTCCTGTTTGTGTGAAGAGTCCAATTTCAGATATTTATATAGCACATGCCATACAGTTGCTACAGCTCAAAGTGATGTACAGAGTAAAAACCCCAAATGCTTTTAATACTAGACTCTAATGTATGCAGAATAAAGCATTGGACATTTTCTAAGAAATGACATAAATAAAGCAAGAAAATAAATAAAATATTGACCATCTGTTTGTCAGTCTTGAGATTTTTGCCAAAGGTGAACTCAAGTAATCACAATTGGAGGTATAACCACGGTCTCTCACGTGAGGTCTTTCAGGTTCAGAGCTTAACTGCCCCAAACTGCCAGCCATGATGGGGTCCAGAACAGTGGTGACAGGCCAAGTCTGAATGTGCAAGCAGGTGGCTTTTTCAGGGTGGACATGAGTGGAAAACATACACATGTAGACTCAGGACAGTACAGTACATGTGCACACTCAGAGCTGCTTGCAACGGCACTTCGGTGTGGACTGTAATGCCCAGGTCTCTTGTCTGCTGATGGCAGAGTCACTCTCTCTGCAGGGGGTCAGCTTCTTTGCACTTGCTATACTGTGGGGAAACTGCACTGCAATGGGGGTGTACAGTTTGCGGAGACATGTGGCACCTCCCTGCATTCAGAGTGTCACTTGAAAACTGAGCAGGACTGTAAGTGCATCCAGGCCAATAAATGAAGTAGGGCAGGACCAACACTGAAAAGCCCGGGAAATTTGTAATGTTGATTTTTTTAATATTTAGTTTTTCATTCTTTATCATTTATGATCCAGTATCAAAATAGTAGCTTTTGTACTTTTTAAAATATTTTTTTGTAATTTTAGGGAGAAATATGATATACTAAATGATATCGTTTTGATAATATAAACATTTGTGGAAAGATAGATTGTGTCATTCATGCACTTCTAACATTGTGTATTCTGCTTGCCAGCTCGGTTTTGTTCCCCAGGGGTATTTTGAGCTTTTACTTTCTGGGGCACTCAAGACCGACCCTTCTTTTACAATAGGGAGGCGCTCCGTACGCCCTGATCGGGCACTGATCACCCCCATTGTGACATTTAAGGGCAGAACCCCCCTTCTGTTTTTGGCCCCACCATCTGCCTTTGTGGGGGAGTTCAGGTGGAAGGGCGTGTGACTGTGACACGTAGAGGCGCCTGGCGTGTGTGTTGGTCAATTCAGCCCAGAGACCCCACAGATGGATAAGGGTGAACATCCTTGTTCAGGGTACCGCATGCAGGCCACACTCATGCCTGCTCTTTAAGGACTCTTGTAGATTTACAGTACCAGTCCAGTCCCTAACCAGCTTGAAAGACTGAACTTTGTTCTCTACCCCCGGAATACGATGTGAATTTATTACTGAACACAGAGTTTTTTTTTTTTTAAACTGACTTTGTAACAGTTAAACATCTGAAGTGCTTGGGTTACCTATGCCTATAAATATTCAACTGTTTTTTATCAAAAATAATATGAATTGTATATATTTAATAGAGTTCCACAAAAATATGAAGTACAAATAGCTATAACTCAGCCTTGTTGTTTGAAGGCAACAAAGTGTAGAAGAACTAGTAAGGAATACAGCCTATGCACATGATATGGCCTGCATCAGTGGGAAATGTAATATCTGAGAGCTAAAACAACATTTCTGTAAATGTTCAAAGCTGCATTGTGGATTTGTGTACAGCACTATATAGATGCTAGTAACGTAGCATAACTGATATGTCAAAATTATCCATATTTTTTCATATAAAGTCAGGTTACAAAAAACAGATTTTCCATGAGATCATCCTTCAGCTGCCCAAATTTATATGTGCTGTAATGTGGGCTCTTATGGTCATATGTAGTTGCAGTGTCAGTTTTTTAAATCTTTCCAAGATACCCTACACTTAGTTGAGTTTATAAGCTTATATTGTCTTCTGTGAAGAATTGTACTATAAAAAGGATCCAAGGTGATGTTGGTAGGGAACCTGATGCAGAACTTTAAAGATGTATTTACTGCTGTGCCTCACTATCAGAATGCTTTATATTTTTGCTTTTTTATAATTATATTTAATATTTGCATTTTAACAATTAATTTCTCAGTACTTCATTGCTAGTTATTGGTTAGATTACTGCTGTTGTACACCTGGAAGAAATTTATTGGTTAACCATCCTAACCAGCTGGAAACTTTTATAGAATTTTAAAGATTTTCATATTGACACATTTGCATGTTTACTAAACAGTGCATGTGTTTCTGTGGCAAAGTGACTAATAGGTTTTTCTCAGCTTTATTTTAGTACTCATCTGCTCTGTTTTTCAGGTTTCTTTCCTGTCGTGTTGCGTTTACGCTTTAAAGTTAACTCACAGACCTGGTGCTGGTATTATTTTTTGTTCTTCAATTGATAGTGGGAAATCAAAATGAATTATTGCAAATATCACTGATGGATAATGTTAAGGTTTTAACTTCCTTGCCGCACCCCCTTTTCAGGCCCAGTGCATTTACTGATCTCCATAACAATGTGTTTCTGTGGTGTCTCCATAGTGAGGCTGGGAATGTTGGGGGGCCTCACAGTGTTTGTGGGTGTGGAATTGGGCTGTGGCGGGCTCCTCTCCTCCCTTGGCCTGGTTGATGCAAGGGCAGCTGGTCTCTTTGTTAGTGAGGATGGAGTGTCCTCTAGGGAAAGCAGTGGGACTGAGGGGCAGAGGTGGGCCTGTGGAATTACAATGGGGATGAGGGTTCATGAGACCAAGTGTACTGCACCAGGGTCTGCCCTGTCCCTGGGACTGCAACCATTACCCTTATTAGCAGTTAGCGTTATTGCTTATGTAAATCACGGACTGCTATTGCAACATTAGATGCCGTTCATGAAAGTTTGCAGTAGCATTTCTTTTTAGGTAAGGGGTTTAGGAGTTAATGGTTTTCTTCAGCATTCTTGTTCAGGTCACATCCAGACAATAATGTCGTATAAGAAATTGGAAATCCACCTGACTGTGTACTGTGCAGTTCAAATCTGTGTGCTGCGTACATTTTAAGTAATATTGTGATTCTAAGTAGCCCCAGAATGTTCTCAGAATTTTTTTCACTGTTTCCTTTCTCTGTCCTTTGTACCTGTTCCCTGTCTTTCTCTGTGTTTCCTGCTTCTTTTCTACACCCTTTACTTTGGTCCATCTGCCGTTATTCTACTTTGTTTCTTCCATTTCATTTACACTGTTTGTCCTCTATCTCCTATTGCCCCTTGCCAACCCCTCTGGCTCTTCATTTCTTCCCACTCCCCCCAGTGCCCATGGGGCCCTTCCCCCCACCCCTGCAGCAGGTGTTCCAGGCTCCCCGCAGGCCGGGTATGGGCACTGTGGGGAAGCCCATCAAGCTGCTGGCCAACTACTTTGAGGTAGAGATCCCCAAGATGGATGTCTACCACTATGAGGTGGACATCAAGCCTGACAAGTGTCCCCGGAGAGTCAACAGGTACTGACTTGTAATACACAAAGGGACTCTTGAATGAGGCAGGTGCTCCTCAGTCTAACATGTATGATCACGCTCAGAAATTCTGCAAAGACAGCAGTTTCACAAAGCTTCACATTTTCGTCACAATTCTGGATTTGTTGCCTAAGCAGCACTTGTATCAAATTTTCAACTCAACAAACTTAGTGATTTAAAATGTTCCTGTTTACAGATCCCAATTGAAAGATTATACTGGTTTATGTAAATTAAAGGAAACAACCCCTATAGCATGTACTGTTTCTGTTAAACTGAAGGAATTTGAGTGTCCGAAAGGCTTTATTCCATAAAGAACCAGTATGTTTTACACAGTATTTTGTGAATTGCGACATCTGTACCTCAGTGATATATCATTGGTAAGTTAAATGGTCAGTCAAAAAACTGCAAAAAAAGTTAATGTTTATCACTACTTTCCAACTATTTTATGCAGGAGTTATAGAGTACGACAGGAGAATATATCCATCAGCTACATTTCTGCAGTATTTGTCATCAGCTGGAAATTAATGTGGTTCGTACGACTCTTTGGCGTTTGTGGCCTTCTCTTTCCCTGCAGGGAGGTGGTGGAGTACATGGTCCAGCACTTCAAACCACAGCTGTTTGGAGACAGGAAGCCAGTGTACGATGGCAAGAAGAACATTTACACGGTGCTAGCACTGCCCATCGGAAATGAGAAGGTAGGTACACATTCCTGTCACTTCCTGAGTTTGTACCACCCATTGTGATTGTTCTTTCCATCACTATTCTCCTTGTGTTTACTCTGTTTAATATTTCTTCTTTATTGAATCATTCCTTCCACAGTTGTGCTCTTCATAGCTCATACTTCCAATCCTTTCTACTCTCTTGTGCTTCAAGGTGGACTTTGAAGTGACTATTCCGGGAGAGGGAAAGGACCGCATCTTTAAGGTGTCTATCCGCTGGCTGGCTGTTGTTTCCTGGCGACTTCTCCAGGAGACACTTGTCAGTGGTCGGCTGCAGGTCCCCATGGACTCTGTTCAAGCCCTGGATGTGGCTATGAGGCACCTTGCCTCTATGAGGTACAATATCAACACCTCTGAGAGTAGAAGTTGGCAAAGCTGCTGAGAGACAAGTGGGCTGCCAAAATCACCCTAACATATTTCAGTGTCATAAGCAACATGGTCTCTGGCTATCATTTTAATCTCTAAGGTGCATGAATAAGTAAAAATCTCAAGTTCTTTGACAGATTTGGTAATTCCCTCTCAGTATTTTTGAACAAATAACTTGATGCATCAAACTTTTAATTAGGCTGTGTGCAAAACAGAGTTAGATCGCATTAAATTATACACTTAGCAAATGTCTTGGTTCTTGTAATGTGTAATAAAGGTATTAGCAGTTACCTTTACAATAAGCGTTCCTCTTAAGCACTCTGTGGCTCATTTGAACAGTGGGAGATTCACTGGATAGGCAGTGGGAAAGGACTCCCTCCCATGTTGTGTCTCCTGTGTTCTCTGTTCTGACTGCTGTGTGGATTGGTTAACTGCCATTTGAATTGGTTCTCACAAGAAGTTTATGTGCTGTAGCTCAGTTCTTCATTGTGTAGTGCTGTGGAAAATGCTTGTCCTCATCCTTGAGCGCAGTGATAATGAGAATGCCCACGCACAAGGTGGGGTTTGGTTATGCTGCAGGAAAGTTTAGAAACACTGGGGGTTCAATCTAGCAGAATAAAAGCATAGACTGTTTTTAGTGTTTGATAGCTTTGTCCTGAATAGCATTGTAAAAACTATTTTTTCTTCACTCCAACCCTTGTCCATGCAGGTACACTCCAGTTGGCCGCTCTTTCTTCTCCCCACCTGAGGGGTATTACCACCCTCTGGGCGGAGGGAGGGAAGTATGGTTTGGTTTCCACCAGTCAGTGCGCCCTGCCATGTGGAAGATGATGCTCAACATTGATGGTAAGCAACATGTTGGAAAGAGGGCCACAGTTCCCCCACTCTGGTTGTACTTTTTTGGTCTTTGGTCATTGGCTAGATGTGTTGTAAAAAAGAAAAAAAAAACTTACATTTTGGCTTGGGCAATATTTGCATGTTCAGTGTCAACTGATAGGAACCAACAACATTTCATCAAGAGCTGAAAATCTGATTTTCTAAGGTCCTATCACCATTATAAAAGTATTACTGGTCACACAAAGACCAAACCCAAATACTGACAGTAGAAAAATGGAGAACATCTGTGAGGCAACTTGAGGTTGAGAGTATTTGTTTGCTTTGCTGGTTGATGTACTGTGTTCCTGACCAGCCCTGTGTGGTGGTTTTTATTTATAGTGTCGGCCACAGCCTTCTACAAAGCCCAGCCAGTGATTGAGTTCATGTGTGAGGTCCTGGACATCCGCAACATTGATGAGCAACCAAAAACACTGACGGACTCGCAGAGGGTTCGCTTCACCAAGGAGATCAAAGGTAGGACTTTCAGCAGAGAACTGCTCAGCTTGTCCCTGAAATCATCCTTTACTGTACAGCACACCTAGAGGTCTTGTCTTCACTGTCTGTCTGTTGACTTGCTGTTTTGCTGATCTCAGGTTTAAAGGTCGAGGTGACACATTGTGGGCAAATGAAGAGGAAGTATCGTGTTTGCAATGTCACAAGGCGTCCTGCCAGCCACCAGACGTAAGTGTCCATACTTCCTAACCTCATTTGATAGAGGGAGCTGTATTGGGATTTGCCAATCTTAAGACCGCTGTTAGACTGTGTTGCATTAGGAGATCATTCATTAGATAGATTGGTGTGTTTTAAGAGTCAAAAGAGAGTCAAGAGTTTATTTGTCACGTACATGGTTACCGAGTATACCATGTAGTGAAATGTGCTCTGATTCAACAGGAGACTGTGCGTGGTTACATCCAGAAAAAAATTACAATGAGTGAAAACAAACAAACAACAAATAGATAAATAAGTAAATAAAACAAATAAATAAAACCTTAAGGTGCATTGTAGGGAGAGTGACAGTTGTGTCTATTTAATACCATTTGCAAGCAACTATATTTCAGCAGCCAATTCAGTAATCAGTTATTCAGTTTGTTGCTGCACCTGATACCGTTTCCTCGTGTAACCCATGTGCAGGTTTCCTCTCCAGCTGGAGAGTGGGCAGACGGTCGAATGTACTGTAGCGCAGTACTTTAAGCAAAAGTACAACCTGCAGCTCAAGTACCCCCACCTTCCATGCTTGCAGGTGGGCCAAGAGCAGAAGCACACCTACCTGCCCCTGGAGGTAAGGCATTCTGGGGTTGCTCCATGGATGAACCCTGTGGCGAGCAGACAGATGGAGAGAAGGTGATTCTGAGACTCTGTGCTTTCCCTGCAGGTGTGTAACATTGTGGCAGGGCAGCGCTGCATCAAGAAACTGACAGATAATCAGACCTCCACCATGATCAAAGCCACAGCACGCTCTGCACCTGACAGACAAGAGGAGATTAGCAGGCTGGTGAGTGGCTCCACCTGGTGGTGACCTCTTCCTTCATCTCAGACATCGATTTATTGAACTACAGATGGCAGTGTGATTTATTGGATGAAGCTGGACATCTGGCCTTAAGCCTCCAGGTTCACATCACAGTAGGAGCAGTTCAGCTGTGTCCTTCAGACGATGCTTGCCTTGTGCTGTTTACATTCTTATGTGGTATAAGGCAAAGGATTACATAGTACAGATGAGGCTGCGCTGTTTGTAAGGGTAGCAGGACATCAAACTCTTTGAAGCTGCTATAGTTTCACTTTCATTTAAAAAATCTTTAATTCTTCATAATAATACTTTTTCAAGTATTAATGCTTTTCATGTGATGCCTCCTTTTTTTGGCTTTATCCATAAAATAATGCTCAAAAATATGAACATATTAACAATTGTTGTTGATAAGGATGATTTTGTAAAGGGTTTTTTTGACTTTTAATATTATTCAGAAATATTTCCAACTTCTCTGATGTATTTTTTAAATACTGTGCTAAAGTTTAAGCTATGATCTGTGTGAATTTTTGTATGGTAGCATGAGTTCGAGGCTATGAAAAAGCTGCGAGAGGAATGAGCGAATACACAGGACAGCTAAGGAAAATTTAGCATGCCAGATAGCTTATCTCTTATTGTTTGTCTCCTCAGATGAAGAATGCCAATTTTAACCTGGACCCATACATCCAGGAGTTTGGGATCAAGGTGAAGGATGACATGGCAGAGGTGACCGGTAGAGTCCTGCCTGCCCCCATCCTACAGTATGGAGGTCGGGTGAGTGCCAGGAGAACTGCAATGGAGGTCCTGCCCGTGCACGCTATTACCTCCCTCGGTCTCCCGTTTTAATTGGCCGATCATCCGGATCTCCTTTATTAAATCGGAGATGCCAAGCAGGTGTAATCATTGGTTTTACAAATTCACTCTTCTTTTAAATTCTTATACTTTAGCTGAAGAGTAAGTATTAGAAAGCATAAATTATTATGAAACTGATTCAAGGCATTTGTGTAACTATAAATCTGGTTGCAGTGGTTCAGAAAAATACGTTGTTGACCAAGACAGCCACGTTTTTGGGCGCTTAGTCCATTTGATGTCATTTCTAAAGTTCAACTTTGCCTATATACCTAAAGAATTAACTAGTAACAACACATTTCTGTCCAACAGAACCGGGCCATTGCCACACCTAACCAGGGTGTGTGGGACATGCGAGGAAAGCAGTTCTACAATGGAATAGAGATCAAAGTGTGGGCCATCGCTTGCTTCGCCCCACAGAAACAGTGTCGAGAAGAGGTGCTTAAGTAAGTCTTGGAGAAGAGATCAGGCCCTGTTGGTTCTTTTGGCCATATAGATGGGATGTAGTTCCTCCTTTGTACATACCAGCATTCTAATTTTGTCCCACAGGAAGCAGAAGATGTTGTGCTTAAATTAGATTAGACACCTTGACTGTTTCAGAACTGTTGGCAACAGCTGCGATGTGAAGAATATTTATTTGAATATGTATGAGGTAGGTTCTTATGGTGAAGTGTGGCTTGTTTACGACTCTGCTCTTTGCATAACAACCTGTGCTTCTGCTATATCTCACTGTCCTTAGGAACTTCACAGACCAGCTCCGGAAGATCTCCAAAGATGCTGGCATGCCCATTCAGGGCCAGCCATGTTTCTGCAAGTACGCACAAGGAGCAGACAGTGTAGAACCTATGTTCAGGCACTTGAAGAACACCTACTCCGGACTGCAGCTCATCATCGTCATTCTGCCTGGCAAGACTCCCGTCTATGGTACGTGTAGCCGCAGAAACCCAGATTATCACTAGACAGTTTGTACATGAGAATCGGGTGCATAGTGCTCATGTGTGCAGTTGTTGAGCAGCTAAAATGAAATATTTACAACAATCAATTTCATGTGTTGAGGAAAACTCCGTGTTCATATAAGGTTCTCGATCACTGAGATTTTTAAGCCTTGGTTATTGAACATGCACCTCTGAAATTTCAGCGGAGGTGAAGCGGGTAGGCGACACACTGCTTGGGATGGCCACCCAGTGTGTCCAGGTGAAGAACGTGGTGAAGACCTCCCCTCAAACTCTTTCTAACCTCTGCCTAAAGATCAATGTGAAACTGGGTGGCATCAACAACATCCTGGTACCACATCAACGGTGAGGCAGTTATTCAACGTCCATGCTTGTGAATGTTTGAGATGATGAGAATTTCTTAGCATTATAGAGGGTTCATTAACTTTCTTAAGCCACTGGAGCATGGGGCTGTAATCTTGTTCTGCTTCTGCTCCCTCAGATCAGCTGTGTTTCAGCAGCCAGTCATTTTCCTGGGGGCTGATGTGACGCATCCTCCAGCAGGAGATGGAAAGAAGCCCTCCATCACAGCGGTGAGCTCCCCCAAAATCCCAAAGTCAGAACACCATCTGCCCTGTTCTGTAGCTCCCTGAAGCTATAATCAACTGTATGTCTGTTGGTAAACATAGATTAAACTTTGTTAAAATTAGGTAGCAGGTGGTGAAATGGATAACAATATTGGGAATATCTTAACCTGGCAGAGTTTTTAAGTTTACACAGAGTGATTCAAAAGCAATTTCACTTTCATACATTTATTTCTTGGTAACTAAGTAACATAAGAGCATGTAATATATTGAGCATTTATAACACAAAAAAACTGTGAGAATTGGTTTACAAATTGGTTTAGATTCCATGTTCTTTCTGAGTCACCTTGTATATAATGTAGTAAAAGCATCCAGGCACATGAATGGGTAGAACTGAAATTTGACACAAAAATTTGTAAATAACACATGAAGGTCTCGGGAAAATAATACAAATCAACCCTCCATAAGTATGCAGAAAAATGTACCTGCAGGTTTCAAGTTTCTGCTCAATGCAACATTATCAGAAGATATCCATGTCCTCAGCGCAATGGAACAACTGACATATCTCGGAAGGAACGACGTGCTGCATGAATCTGCCGTCCTCTACTCGATCATTAAGAATTTATGGTCTTTGTCTAGAAGTGGATTCAGGCTGTGCACTGTGTAGCCATTTTTCGGCAAGCATCAGCCTGGACAGCGTGGTACAACGAGGAAACCTGGTTTAGTCCAGAGATACAGCCATTTAGAGCCATTTGTGTGTGACCAAGGGCTGCTGGCTCCAGACTACAAACCTCTGTTGACAACCAACTGACTGTAATTAACTCCCAAACCGCATCTGTGGCTCAGCTTCTCCTCAGTTCACTAGCTGCCCCTGTAACGCAGCAGGATACCATAGCCAGTCTTGGGCCCAGTGGGCATGAGCAAGGGTGGCGAGTGTGGTAGGAGGGGTGTGTAGGAAGGAGAAAGCTCTCTTATGAGTCAGCCTTCCTCCCGCTAGTGGAGGAAATGACATCATCACCCTGGCCATCCCGCAAGCACTCGCTTCACTCCAGCTGCTAAAGCCCATCACCTAGGCGACGATGACGCGGCACTGACTCATACAGAGAGCGAGAGTAGGGCATGTGGTGAAGAGGGCATGAGGAAGGCGTGGGTCGTGTTTGGGTGGTGACAGTAAAGGCGAACAGGTGAGCGAACAGGAAGAGGATGAGAACGGGGCGGATGACGTCCAAGCGCTACTTTTGTTGTCTCCGGATGATTGGAACAATAATCCAGGAGCCTCCTGTTCCACACCCCTTCCCTCTGTACCCTCAATAACGTAAGAAAAAACCATTGAAGCGGTTAAAGCAGTGGTTGTGTTTTGGACCTGGATGGAATGAAAAGAGTAGTTTTAGTTGTGCTATGTTTAAAATGTTTATAAATTGCAGTGACTTTTTGGTCACTGTATTGTGTTTGCACCGAAGGAAGAATGAAAAACCCATATGTCTGTTGTCCTCAGTCCTTTCCCTTCTGCATCAGGCACTGATTTTTTTCTGCCTCAGTCTCATTTACACCCACCTGTACTGCTTCTTTTCATATTTTCACCAGAAGGCCTTGGAAGCTGCACGCACCTGCTGTGTGTGTGTGTGTCCTTTTTTAGCTATCTCCCACCCATTGCTCAAATGCACCTACAATTATATGAAGGTGTGAAATGTACTGTCATCCATGCACTCAGAAATGCTTGTTTTCCACAATATTTGTCTTTCATCTTTTACACTCAGTGCTTCTGTCTCTAAGGGTGTTACTTGGATACAAGTTGACTTGTACGTCATTAGACTGACCTTGTGTTTCCACACTCTCTCGTACACATTGCTGCCTTTTTCCTCATTTTTCCCCTCTTGACTAGGTGGTGGGCAGCATGGATGCCCACCCCAGCCGCTACTGTGCCACCGTCCGTGTGCAGCGTCCACGGCAGGAGGTCATCGAAGACCTTTCTTACATGGTACGAGAGCTGCTGATCCAGTTTTACAAGTCAACCCGTTTCAAACCTACTCGGATCATCTTCTACAGGGATGGAGTCCCAGAGGGGCAGCTGCCCCAGGTAACCAAGCTCTTCACTTGGCACTCCAATGAGTAATAACAGATGATGGAATAAGTGTCAGAGAGAGGGGAAAAAAATGTTGCCGAAACCTTTCTGAACTGAGCTGGACGTCCACAAGCCTTTCCATCCCTTGCCCCTACTTTACCCAATTGTGGATTCACGTGTCATCCCTCCTTCTGCCCATTCAAAGATCCTACATTATGAGCTGCTGGCGATCCGGGATGCCTGCATCAAACTAGAGAAGGACTATCAGCCAGGCATCACCTACATTGTGGTCCAGAAGCGTCACCACACGCGCCTCTTCTGCGCCGACAAGTCTGAAAGGGTACCTGTACACAGTACATTCCCACTTCATCAGAGCATCATCAGGCCAGGCTCTTAGGACTTGTCCTAAAACGAAACACTTTCACCTGTTTTAACCAAACAACCAAAGGCTCCCCTGGCACTGCAGTGACAACAAAGCTTGTTGCAGAATTTATGTGTACCAAAATGTTTATAGCATGACTTGTGCGTAGGGTTTTTCAGATATTAATGTAATTATGAATTTGTAGAAATACTGTTATATTGTACATTTTGAAGGTGTTAGCTGTGAACATATTTATTTATTCCTATCTGAAATATTCTTGTCTGACTTAGATTGGCAAGAGTGGGAACATTCCTGCTGGCACCACAGTGGACACCAGCATCACACACCCCTTTGAGTTTGATTTCTACCTGTGCAGTCATGCTGGTATACAGGTGAGAAAACACTGTGCACTGGGTATGTGGACTAGGGACTGGAACCTTCTGAAATAAAACTGTTCTGAGAGACCCCTCAACACACACACACACACACACACACACACTCTCTCTCTCATCACCATGTCTATAGGCTGCATTTGTTTTCATGCTCCAAGAGGAAGATTTCAAGCGAAGCCCTCAAATCAAGTGATCACTATTAGTTTTGAGAAAGGTGGAATTGTGCTTAATTCTCACTGTGGAGTTTTGAGGCCTCCTTTTACTATGTGGTTTCCATCATTTTGCCCTTTAATGGACCACTGTTAGAGGCCCCTGCTTACTTTTTTCTCGCACTTTCAAGGGCACCAGCCGACCCTCTCACTACTACGTCCTATGGGATGACAACCGCTTCACAGCTGACGAGCTTCAGATTCTCACCTACCAGTTGTGCCATACCTATGTACGTTGCACACGCTCGGTCTCCATCCCTGCGCCTGCGTACTATGCTCGGCTTGTGGCCTTCCGTGCCCGTTACCACCTTGTGGACAAAGAACATGACAGGTAAACAAAGAGGGGGAATTCAAATGTGATGAGTACAGGTGACTGGGTTTCTCTTTGCAGGCGTTGCTTCAGCCATCAAGTACATATTTCATTAGCAGTGGTATTCATGGTAATGTTCTTGGTTTTAGTGGTGCTTATTTACATACATTCATTATTTAAGAATCTTCTAAATAAGTTAACTAATTTGCAGAGATTCTAAAGCTGTGCCATTTTCTCTTCTGCTATGCATTATGCACAGTGGGGAGGGCAGCCACGTTTCTGGGCAAAGCAACGGCCGGGACCCCCAAGCACTGGCCAAGGCTGTGCAGATTCACCATGACACCCTGCGGACCATGTACTTTGCCTGAGCCAGCGTTAGCAGCAGAAATGACTTGACTCCTTGGAGGGTCCCACACACCAGTTTTTTTTTTTTTTTTGACAAGACTGCTCTTTTTTTTTTTATTTTTTAAAAACACGTTACTGTATGTTGCCATCATACTCGCGTATGTATGCAATATAGAGGAGGAAAGAGGAGCTACATGCCGACTGCCACCACAATGCTGCCTCCGTCTGTCCACATGACTGACATCATGTTCCAACCCTGGCCTGTGTTTCCTCTCCAGGGTCAGGGAAGGACATATTCTTGGTTTTAATTTTGCTACAGTTGATATTTTTAAAACAGCCTTGAGGAACAGGAAGCATGGTACATTAGCACTTAGCAGTAGCATTTAGATCCCACACACTCAACCACATTATGTTTGTGTGCGTGCGAGCGAGCATGCATACGTGTGTGTGAGACGGTGAGGATAGCACTGTGGTTAGAGGGAAAGACTATGAGTACCAAGCAGCCAGCTGTGTGGGCAATGGAGTGCCTTACTGGCCAATGAGAGCACAGCAGGAAGTAAAATCTGTGGGATCAGAGGAATGAGTGTCATGGAAAGACAATGTTTTACAATGATATGTTCATAAACTTGACCAAACCAGTGTCAAAAACCAGCTAAACACAGGGTGCAGTGAACAGACCTGAGCCTGAGAAGGAGCAGCTCAGGAACCTGGACACAGACTTTGGGGTAAGTGACAGAGCCCCATCCTTGGCTCTGACCAGCCTGGATAAGGAAGTGCTGCACCAGCATCCCGTTTTTTTTTTTTTTTTTTTTTTTACTGCTTCCTCTGGATCTCTGGACTCTCACCAACCAAACTTTTGTGTTAAGCTTTTGTGTTTGTCATCCCTTGTTTATCTTCCTCGGGGATCAGGGCAGAGGGACAGGTTCCCCCTTCTCCCTCTGCTCAAATACAAGACTTCTGCATGGGATGGCAGGCGGCCACTCTCTTTGGAAACGCAGCCTGGTGTGCGCCTTGGGCAGCTGGCAGCGGCGAGTGCACTGAAAACACGGTACCCTCCTTGTGTCCCATTTCTCCGTGGCCAGCGGCAGCCGAGGACTTGTGGCCACAGGGTTGGAGTCTGTGTGTTGCTTCCTCGTTCCAGCTCTCTGCGTCTCCTGTTCCAAGCAGCACATTCCACGGTGTGGCTGAGGACACAATGCGAGCACATTCCAGTCCACTGACGCCCCGTGCGCTGCTCACGTCGGGCAGAACGCTCTCCCTCCAGTCTTACACATACCTCAGAGAGAGGCCGCCCCGCCTTAGCAACAGGAAGCTTTGCATGTGTTTGCACCCTTTGTCACCCTTTCTTATCACATTCCTGTCCTACCACACTGAGCTCAGCTATTGTTTCTCTGCGCACCCCTACCTGTCCTGCAGCAAGCCTGTCTTTTGCCAACACAGCAAATATTGGCTGTACGGCAGTAGGAAGACTTACTGACCACAGCACCTGTTCAGCAAGCCAAGAATCAATGTGTCATACGCCTCAGTTTCAATGTTTTATGTTGATCTTCTGTTACTACCCCAACTTGTGATTTTTGTGTGTGTACGTGCCCGTGCAAAGAACTCTTAAATTGCAGTGTCAACTTCCCTAAAAAAAAGTGGGCGCTGCACACAGGGGCTCACCCTGTATTGACTCCAATTCAGCCTCCAACAGGAGCAGTTCAGTTACTTTTATCTGCTTTCTAACAGCAATCACCCCCAGAGGACAATTGCCAATGTGTGGTTTCTGGGTAAACTAAAGTACCTGAAATGATTTTATATTCCGTTTTAATGTCCTGATAATGTGATTTACAAAAAAAGGAAAAAAAGAAAAAAGAATAAAACTCCAAGACTGGGGATCTCACATGGGTTTCTCTTGTACTGGATGTCTACACACCCTGGCTTTTCCCATGCTGAAACGTCTAGTGAAAGCACCCAGTGTGGTGGGAGGGGGCAGGAGAGCAGTTTGTTTGTGTGTGTGTGTGTGTGTGTGTGTGTGTGTGTGTGTGTGTGCGCGTGTGTGCGTGCAGGGGGTCCATCAGAGGCGGAGCCAGGGTTCATTTGTATGCACACTCCACCCAGCCCCACTGACAAGCAATATTTGCCACTGTATTGAACAGTCCGGTTTCAGCACTTCCTGTTATATTGAATGAGAGTAAAGCGATTAGTTCTAATGGCTCTGTATGGAATGGTATGGGTTGTGTTTTGGGGGGGGGGGGTATTTTTTAAAAATAAAATTTTTTTATTACCTGTGCTTTCCTGTCGTTTGTACTACACAGACACTGACATAGATATCTATACATATTAAAACTAAGGAAGGTTTACTACAAGCATAATATAGAAATAAGGTTTTGATTTGCCCCATTACATTTTCGTGCTGGTGATGTAGCGTGGATTGACTGCACTTCGACAAGTAGGATGACATTTGTCTACTCATCTATCTGCATATTTTATGCATTCATTCTAGTGGTGTGCAGTCCTGAAAATTGGGTGTAGCTGGGCAAAAACTGGCAAAAAAGGACAGTAGCTGGCACATGTATGCAATACAATGAAGGACAACACATTTTTAGCTTTCTCAACCACCTCAAACCCTCTTCTGTCTACAAGTTCCACAGACTTACATGTGACATGGACATACGAGCTTAGTCTAATATGGTTTTGAGGAACTTATAACTCAGTAATATCTTATGATGAAAGTAGCAGTTCGGTGTCATGTGTAGCAGCGGCGTCTCACGCCCCCCGGTGCAAAGTTTAGCCTTTGCATTTTCTCCGGCATTGGTGTGGGTTTCCAGCCACAGTCCAAAGACATGTTTTGGGGAGGGTATGATTCTAAATGACCCTTAGTGTGCATACAACTGCCCTGTGATGGAGTGGTATCCCACTCAGGCTGGGGCTATTCATGTTGAATACATGCTGGATAAAGCAACAAGTGTGTTTAAAACAGATTTGATACAATTAAAACTGTAATGAAAATGATTACTGTTTAAAATTAAGATTAAAAGGCACATTAGTCACCTTCAGTAAGGAACAAAAAATGTATTTTGACAAGTATGCACAGTTCTGTGAAAAAGTACCCCCCCCCCTTGTTAAATCATGAAGTAACTGTGGTTAATCGCATTTTTTTGGAAAGTCACACCCAGGCCTGTTGAATCAAGAGATCACTTAAATAGAACCTGTCAGACAAAGTGAAGTAGGCCAAAAGATCCCAAAAAGGAAGACATCATGCCGCGATCTAAAGAAATTCAGGAACAGATGAGAAACAAAGTAATCGACATCTTTCGGTCTGGAAAAGGTTACAAAGCCACTTCTAAAGCTTTGGGACTCCATTAAGGTCAGTGTTCATGACTCAACCATACGAAAGAGACTGGCCAAAAATGGCATGCATGGCAGAGTTCCAAGGCGAAAACCACTGCTGACCAAAAAGAACATAAAAGCTCGTCTCACTTTTGCCAAAAAACATCTTGATGATCCCCAAGACTTTTGGGAACATATTCTGTAGACTGATGAAACAAAAGTTGAACTCGAAGGTGCGCGTCCCATTACATCTGGCGTAAAAGTCACGCAGCATTTCAGAAAAACAACATCAACCAACAGTCAAACATGGCGGTGGTAGTGTGATGGTCTGGGGCTGCTTTGCTGCTTCGGGACCTGGATGACTTGCTGTGTTTGCTGGAACCACGAATTCTGCTCTCTACCAAAAAATCCCGAAGGAGAATGTCCGGCCATCGGTTCGTGACCTCAAGCTGAAGCGCACTTGGGTTCTGCAGCAGGACAATGATCCAAAACACACCAGCAAGTCCACCTCTGAATGGCTTAAAAAAACAAAATGAAGGTTTTGGAGTGGCCTAGTCAAAGTCCGGACTTGAATCCAACTGAGATGCTGTGGCATGACCTTAAAAGGCGGTTCATGCTCGGAACCCCTCCAATGTGGCTGAATTAAAACAATTCTGCAAAGAAGAGTGGGCCACAATTCCTCCACAGCGACGTGAAAGACTCATTGCCAGTTATCGCAAACGCTTGATCGCAGTTGTTGGTGCTAAGGGTGGCACAACCAGTTGTTAGGTTTAGGGGGCAAATACTTTGTCACATAGGGCCATGTAGGTTCGGATAGTTTTTTTTTCCTTAATAAATAACATCATCACTTAAAAACTGCATTTTGTGTTTACTTGGGTTATCTTTGTCTAATATTCGCATTTGTTTGATGATCTAAAACATTTAAGTGTGACCGGGGCAAATGCTTTTTCACAGCACTGTACATTAGCATCCACAGTTTCCAACATGTTCTGAGGCAGTGCATGAACCCTGGAGCTCAGTCCTTAATTTGAAAAACGTGTAGCGCACGTTTACAGCAAACATCTGCTCAGGTTAATGGGCAACCCTCTCAGCTCTGCAGGTAGAACTTCTCGCTTCCATGATCCCTTCAGGATGTAAACCAATGGTCGGATTTGACATTTTGTGGTTATTTGTATTTACACCACCTACTACTTACTGCACTAAGTGGTTGTGTCATCGGGGGATGTGAGACAGACAGCCTGAATTTTTTTCTTTTTCACTTGTCAATTCTCTGGAGTGGCTTTGCCTCTCGATAATGATGCAGATTCTATAAGTTCCGCTGCTTGTGGACCTATGAAATCAGGCGTTGATATGTGCAGTGGGCGACATACTGAGATGAGTAAATGTGGAAACGTCCCATTCTTACCTTCTGAAAATGTTGAAAGTCACCGAATTGGTGCAAGTGGGTGGCAAAGTAGTTTCCTTTTCTTTTAAACCTTATCAACAAAAGTTAGTTTCAGTATTACTTATGAATTGTTCATTAAGGTTTTATACAAGTTACAGTATTTAGGTATCAGAACTATAAGTTGCTAAGGAAACATGGAATTATACCTATAAATGTTGTCACCATGAAAGTTGTACTATTTTTTAACCTTTGCTCTGTTGTCATGAAAAGGTGAGCTGGCCAAGGAAAACATCCACAACCGTTCCCTAAATGTGAAATATTACATCAACATGAATTAGATATGCCATATTGCTTCAGTCAAACTCTGGAGTGAATTTACGACACAACACATTGTGCGAAGGCTTTCAGAGTCTACAAGTATGTTTATTAAAGTATAGAATTTTTATCCCTCATGTCACTTTATTCCTGAAACTGTATCTCACTGGGTGGGAGATGTAAGTGTATTGAGTTTGTGTCATTTCAGAGAAAAGCATGTGACAAATGAATAAATGTAAGTGACTTCAGTCTAAGGCCAATTTTTCCATAATACTACAATAGCTACTTAACATGAGAAGGTCTGGCCAGTGGGGAACCACAGGAATTTCAGTCTTGCGGAGGCTGCCAGATTGCTGCCGTTTCCTAGCATTTCGGTCTCGGCAGAAGAAGAGTTTCACCCACGTGTGCGCAGAAGTTTTAACACTAAGCTCAAGTCAGCCTTACCCAGTGTTGCCGGCAAACAGGCCATCGCTGAGCCGTTGCCAGCTCAAAAAGTGACTCTTTGCATATGTAAACTCTGCTTGTAATAATATTTTAACAAGTCAGTAGTAAAATTTGTTTCAAACCAAAAGGCTGGGAAAGACCTAATTTGATCTTTTTACTATAAGTTGGCTTTTTTGTGGCTATTTCCCCAGCTGCGTCGACGTTATTTTTGTTCGGTTCCTGGGGTCGTAAGGGGTCGTGCGCTGGCACGGCATCTGATTCACGGCCTCAGTGCATTTCCGTCACGTCGTGGCCTCCCTTCCCTCAAAGGCTGCTCATGTTAGGCAGAGCAGGGAAATCGAATGTGCAGCGCCCTTGTTTTCCTCATGGCTGAAATCCTGTGAAACAGGCACACACGAAGGGAAGTACAGCGCTAAGCGTGTCCACCTTGCATCACTCACGTAACTTGGGAACGAGACGCACGCAAACGGTGAGCATTTTGCAGTTGGGCCGAGAGACAGCTTCCTACCACCGTGGCCTGTGGGTCCCCAAGTGCTGGCTGGGAAGCACCTGAAATCACATCTGCAACGGCCTTTCCGCACCACTTGCTTTCATAACTGGGCTTCACAGCACGTTGCCTTCTCACGGGGGGACGCTTTCTGGATCAGGAATAGCGTTGGTGTGCAACCTGCATTAACATGTAGAGTACGGCAAATTTCTTCCAAAAAAAAAAACACATTCGAACACTTGCCTCAATCCTGTTTCATCCTCTAAATTCAAGAAGGACAAGTGGTAAACATTGCACGTCCTCACTGACAGCCAAATGCGTGTCTCGTCGCTCTCCTACTTTGTGACCCCGCACGCAAGCAGCGGCGTTGTGCGAAGCCGCCATTACGATTCGCCTCGGACAAAGACGTCGACTTTTATAAAAAGGTGAACAGTCGAAAGCAGCCGTTTGGCCAAACATGGGGCCGCCGACATGGAAGTGACGCCTCGCGAGGGCCAATGAGAGCGCGCGGCCTTCGGCGCTTTCCCGTCAGAGCCGCGTCGCGCGAGGAGTTCCCCCCCGGCGGAGAGTCCTCGCGAGCACGAGCGAGCCGAGCCCAGGAGTTTCCGGCGGCGGAGGAGCGCGCGCGCACGGTTACATCAGCGGCACGAGCGCGGGGTTCGCCGAACGTGGGCGCGCGCCTGTTTTTTTCCGCTTCTTCCCCGTTTCTGATGGCAAAGCCATCCGGCTCGAGTCGGGGAGACAATCGAACCGCGTCGCACCGAGGACGCGTGGAGCTGAGGTGAATTCGGGCGAAGGCTCCTCCGAGCGCGGACGTACAAATACTCACACGCCGTTGTGTGCGTGAACTGCCAGCTGGGTAAATAGCTGGGACTCGACGGGGCAGGGAGAGTAGTGCCTGAGGAGCGAGCGGACACGGCGGCGCGGAGGACCTGGGGCCCGGTTAGCGAAGCAGAGAGAAGAACCAACTGGATCCGTCCCCACTTCAGAGGCGCCGGCGGACAAACAAGTGTTTCTCGACGGGAGTTAAACAATCGGGGCGGAGCTGAGATCCGTGGCACCTCAGTGGCCGGGATTTGACGTGTGAGAGCCGGCGAGGAACCGGACAGAGACCTCATGAATGGAAATCGGAACTACAGGTAACATGCGAATCCCCGGCGTTTCCCCCGCTGGTCCCTGCCAGACAGCGCAGTCCGTACGGTTTCACACCTCTGACACTCGGGCTTGCCGCGTCAACGCGATTCGTGACGGGCCGCAGCACTCGAACCGCCGAGCTAGCAGGCTAACGCCTCATAGCCGATCCGCACACAGTTAAATAACTCGCTGCGTACCAGATTTTTACGGCAAAACCAGCGTGAATCAATGCCATTGTGTGTTGCAGCTTTTGGATAACACAGGTAGAAGTGGGTAGACGCTTATTTAGGCGTCGTTTGAGGGGGGAGAGTTGAGCCCGACGCCATTCGGCCTAAAGGGGCTGTGTTAGAAACCGGTCGGTACAGTTGGTCCTCTTAAGGGGAAGGGGGGGGGAAACGAAATGCACTAAATAAATAAACAAGAAATTGTGTGGAAGAAGATGAGTATTTGTCTGGGGTTGCGACCCGGTTGACTAGGCTGTTGAGTCATTATGAGAAGCCCTGAGCTGAAGGAAAGGAGTCCAGCTCAGCGATGAGGAAACTCGGACTCGGTTTCTGTGGCCCCGCACTCACGGCATGTTGTATTTTCTCCGCCTTCATTTTTAATAAAGTTTCCTTGTCCAAGGATACGTGTCTTTTGTAGGACTTTTGGAAATAAAAGGGAATCCAGTGAGGAAAAGACAGTTGGTTGCCGTTCACTAACTGCTGGACAAGTTCATGGAGGTGTGGCATAGGTGTTTCAATGGCCTCAAGCAAAAATATAGTCTGCGTTTGTGAGGAGCCGTGTCAAACCATGAAGATTATTTCTGAGGAGATCCTTGAGCTGTGGAAGAAGCCTGTTGGAGGAGGAATGTTAAGGGAAACGCTTGCTGACAATTACCTGTTATCCATTAACATCCTAAACATTTCTTGTATTGGTGGGTTCAGCAGTGCCACTTGGCGAAACACATTAGTTATCAAGACTACAATACCTGTGGTTGAGTTGCTTATTTCATGTAATGTCATACATGTGTATCACAAGAATGCTGTGGAAATGCAGTCTGCTTGTGAATCTGGCTTCATGCCTAGAAACTGTAAAACCTGAGGTTGGTTAAATATTACGACTGTGATCGGAGAAAATCGTGTACGAATGCCAGTGATGTTTTCATGTGCATGGGTCAGGCCCATCCTGAATCAGAAGACACTATGGCACTGACTACTGGCTCCCTGCCACTCTGTATGTTCAGCTGTCATTCAAGTCAAGTTGAGAAAAATCAGCTTGATGGTACCTGCTTCTACTTTTTTGGCTCCTTAAATATACTTCATTTTCATTGTATAGCTCTTTATTTGGAAGCAGAATTATTGAAACACAAGGAGAAAAACTCTGCTTTAATAATTGTGATGTATAGTTAACATGGTAGTTTTTTTTTGTTTTTTTTTTGTGATGAAGCTGTGATGGAACTTAACTTTCAGTGCCTGGAAATATTAATGTGATGTTTACATGCCGAAAAGAGTGACATCATCTCTTTACTTTCTATCTGTGGGTCTGGTTATAAGGACAAGTTTGTTTATGGGTTTTATATGCATCAAATGTTAACATTAGTTTGTCTCGTACTGATTTTTGTACAGACATTTAAACTTATCTGTCAGTGGCTAGTTTGACAATTTTACAAGTAGTTAGGCTGTATTTCTCATGATTGTTGCAGTGTATGGTAAATTTCTGCATAGAAAACCACTGACTAGCAACTTTAGTCACTTTTGCTCGGTCACTGCTGTCTGTCTCTTGGGGGATTCTGCTGATGCAATCATCACTCCTGTGTTGAAATCATCGATGACTGTGTGTGATGGTGAGAGTTTGAGGCATTGCTGGAGATGAAGTAGGTGGTGAGGTGGGGGGGATCAAGGACATCTCCTCTGGTTCAGTTGAAGCCAGATGCTGTGAGTCAGGGGAACAGTAGGTTGAGTCATTCCCAGGGCTCCGCCCTGGAGGGCCACCAGGACACAGGGGGGGGGCATCTCTGCTTTTTAGTGTCATTTTTCAGAGTCTACAGAAAAGTCTCCCAAAGTGCAGTATGCCAGCATAGGTAACATGGTGATGGCTTGTGTAAGAATCATGACTGCTCCCCTTGACCTTTCAGTTAACCTCCCTTGTGTATAAAAAAAAAAAAAGGTACATATTGGGATGTTGTGAAAAGTGGAACTTGACAGTAGAACATATTAAGTACCCCTTCACCACCTGTAACCAGGAGAGTCAGTTTCCAGAATGCAGTCCCCCCCCCCCCCGCACCACCACAGTGAGAATCAGAAAGCCTTAAATATGTGTTAATGATGAATAACTGTTGTGAAGCCATGAAGACCAAGGCTGTGAAAGAGAAAATGCAGATTGATGGTTTGGTGACATACAGTTTGCCGGTTTTATTTCCGACCTTGGTGCAGGCACATTAATTCATTGGATCCACAGTGCCGTGAGTGAGGATGGGCGTATAGGCAAACAGTGATATTTAGTTGGGACTCTGGATAAGGGAGGATCTAGTCAAGTACCTGCACAGCCTAGGTTTTTATGCTCCTGGTTCACATGGTTGGGGTGGAAGATGAATGTTAGGACGTGAAGTTGTTGAAAAGCATTGGCAGCCTATTGAGAACAATGGAGTTTTGGGTCCTGATTCCTCACTTTGCATTAGTCAAAATGTTTTTGGTTTCCCCTCTCGTTCAACTCATCATGGCTCCTTGCTTTCTGTGTCTTTGTCTGTCTTGGCTCTTGGTTTGGTTCTCCCGCGCTTTCTTTCCCCACCCCTGCAGTGCTAGCCTGACTTGTGCTCCCAGCCTCCCTGGGCTCCATACAAGTGCTGCCCCTTAGTGTCAGAGAAAAGGGAGGAATGGAATTAGAAAAGTTGCATTCTCAACTCCCTTGGCTCTGCCTCAATAATGGGGGGGGGGTGGATTGTGATTGGTTTCTATGGAGAGTGCAGCCTACTTTGCCGTGCCATTGTTACACTTGATCGTACCATTTTTTTTTTATTTATGATGGAATGAGGACCTTCTTCTTGCATTCCTGTCTTCCTTTTTTACCATCAGTCTTTATAGTTCAGTGCTGTTACATCTTCAAATGTAAAGGTGTAGATGTTTAGTTGACAGTGTCAACTGGTTTAGAAGTACTTTTTTGATTCTGTGACTGGAGCCTAAGAATATGATTGATTTGACCATGACATTTCATAGCTGTGCAGCACATGCCCATCCTTGATGCCATGTTGTGACAGTTTTCTAAAGATTAATTTCAGATTGGTTACTACTACCTCTACACAAGAATCTGGTTTGTGTCATTTTTGCATGTGTGGAGGTTGCTGTGTTGTCTGGGTTTGCATTGGCCTTCAGGATTGTGAAGATTTGTGCAAATGGACTTTTGGGGGAGTGGGGGTTCTCATTGCAGCAGGCTTTCAAATTAGTGGAGAATAGCAGGATGAGGGAAGAGTCAGCTATGCTACTATGGGCCTCTCTTCCTGTGTAGGCCAAGGAGGCCTACTGGTGTGTGTGTTTCCCCCCTCCCTTTGAGGGATTTGAAAGGGGGCCTCAATGGGAATAGGGAAATATTCTGAGAATGTGGGTGACTGAAGGGGTATATGTTGAGGGAGAATGGAAAGAAATGTATGTGTAAGACTGAAAGCAAAAGCCCATCCAAGTATTTTTCCTCATTTGCCCAAAGACTGCAGTAGTCTCTGGCCATCAGGTTCATCACTTTGTTTCATCTCATTTTGTTTTTAACAGTGACACCATTCTAAGGGTTGCCTGTCTGTCACCTTCTCCCAGTCTTTGGTGTCAGTGTCATGTCTAGTGGGATGCCCACATTTGGTTGCTCTTAAGATTATCAACCTAGTGTTCTGATCACCCCCAGATGCACTTTGTTGACATAGGGGTAAATAGGTACAAAGGAAACACAGGGGACCTTTCTCTAAGGTGATGCAGTAACGCACCTGCCTCTGTGCTCGGTTACCATGGTGAAGCAGCAGCCTCTGTTAGGCATATATGGAAATTGACTCACTAAAATAACAACCTCCTCCCTCACCTCAGCACTATCACCCCTGAGTGTTGGGGCCAGACTTGCTTGGACAGACCACGTTGTCTCCCTTCTGTATTCTGTGTTAATGTATGTGAGTCTTACTGGATTGCATGCACACTTGCGCATAACAGTTGTGCATGCACACGTGTGTACGCTATAAAGCGAGATAGTGCTGCAATGAAGCTGTGAGCACTATGGGTAGCATAAGGTAACTGGGGGGTATCATTTGCAAAAACAGTGTAGCAGAGGTAGCTTCTGAGATGTCTAGTCCACTCCCACCATCCAGATTGTGTTCAGCTCGTTCCCACTGGAGACACAGCTGGACCTCACTGACTGCCTAGCAAATGGCTGTAGGCCTTGAAGATGGCAAGGTGTGTTTGTGCTCATGTTGGTCAGGTTAGTGTCGTGTGACCTGGCAAGGGCCCACATTACTAATGGGAGTTGTCTCCAGAGGAGAGAGGGAGCTTCAGTTCTGTGATCAGCTAAATACAAGTAGTACTCTGAGCTGTGTGTTAGCATTTTTGGACTGAACTTTAAAGGAATAAAAGAGTGTGTACATGTGTGTTTGTGTGCATGCGTACTTTCTTTACCCAACACACCTTGCACCTTTTTTTTTTTTTTTTTTAATTTTTTTGTTATTTTTGCATCTTTAAGAAAGGAAGCCATAATTGCAATTTTTACATCTCCTCTGTTGGTATAATGCAAAATAACTGGAACAATTTTTGACAGATCTCAGAGAACAATTTCCTTGTGTTTAGTTGTATAGTCACAACCTTACTTGTTCAGAGTAGACACCTGCCTAAATAAGTTTATTTGCATGTGTACATGTGTGTCTGTACCACTAAGGCACAGCTGATGGAGCACCATGTAAAGGTGGTTAGTGAAAGCAGTGCGAGACCCTTTTTGATTCTCCCTGCATCTGATTTAAAAGTCATATGAAGCATTTGTTTATGTGGTGTGGCATGGGCTGTAGTTACTGATAAGATGCCCCACAAGCTGGTCATTTTAGACAGCTTACACATAGTGCTTGTTTTTAACTTTTAGCTTTTCTTATATTGAATTATGTAAGAAATATGAATTTTTTTGGATGACTGGCATGCCAGAAACATTTAATGTGAATTCTAGTTGTGCGTTCCCCCAGGGTCATTTGCATGGTTGTATTAGTAATTGTGCCAGCATTGCTGCTCTGGAAATGTGAACACCTTATATGGATCTTCCCTATAGGTGACATGGGGACATGTAGGCTGCGGGTTTGCTTTGCTGTGACACTGAGGCCCTGGAGTGGTTTAGCCCTCAAATGCTCTTCCGGTTTCTGTTTCCTAGCCGTCCCCCCCAGCTGTTGCTCGCTGCTGATCAGACCTCTGTTTCTTACTCTGTGTCCATGTTGTCCCAGAATATACAGTTCCTTTGCATACTGAACTTTGAGCCAGAACTTTGCTCTGAAAATACATTTAAAGATGCAGTGTATTCGAAGCCAGATGTGCTCCTTGATATAATGCATATTTCATGTTTGGAAAGTGGAGTGGATGCAAAGGGTATGCCTTGAAGGTATTTAGGCCCAAATGTCACTGAAAGGCTACCAGATACATGGTAAGGTACCACACCTTCAATGTTGTCATTCTGACTTGTAATGTAATTGTGGAGCTTATGCATTCCTCATGCACCCTTTCATCTGAGCTGACTGTCATGGAGTACACAAGCAAACAAGGCTAGACCTTTTATTAGCAGGATTCTTCTTGTGTGTTTTCCTTTCACTCTTAGAGGATTTGGGCCTGGCATGGTGAGTCATGCGGTGAGGGGGGTGTACAATGTGTCAGACTACCCGCTTGTGAGGAAGATGAAAGCTGAAAACAACCCCCAATCACACACCCACTTTGCTACTCCTTGAGAAGGGCTCTGTGTGTGGGATGGACTTGGGGGTGGCATGGGTTTACATGAGAGAAAGACTTTTTGCCCAGTGCGGCTGGCCTGCTGGAGGCCCCTGCTTAATTTCCATCACAATAGGTTGCACACTGGTGAATTTAGCTTGAAGTCCTGGGCTTGTTCTTCTGTGTCTTTGACAAAGGTGGCGGTCGACAGGCCCACCAGGTGCAGGGATACAAGTGAGGAATGAAAACAAAATGGAAAGTTAACCCGCTGGTTTGGGGCAGCACCTTAAACAGATGTCTTAGTTTTTTTTAGGTACAGAAATTGGCTCCCTTGTGTGGTTAAATGACTCGTGTTTAGGAATTGTATGACTAATGAAAATGATTGTCATTACTGAATTGGTTATTTTATTTTTAAATTTGTCAATGAAGCATTCTGGGAGCTTTTTGGAACAGTAGTCCTCAGCTGGGAGGAAACAGTATGGTTTCTAGTAGGCCAGCCTGGTTGAGAACCTGTGCTGGAGTAGGGGTTGGTTAGGACAAATACACACAGAAAAGAAGTTGCTGATGCTCTGCAAATTCTAGCACTGTGCGCTCAAAATTTCTTGTTAGGCCATCTTGCTTCCACCAGTGCTTTGCACACATTTTACTAGTAACAGCATTGCTGCCATGAAAGACACACAAGCTGTGCTGGGTCAGTGCCAAGATGAGCCAATGAATATGCATATTCACTCCAGAATTAGTTTGGGGGGGGGATTAAGCATTGCAGTACGTCCGGTTCCGTTTAAGACTATGTACTGTCCAGTTATAAGTCAGTGACTAGTGTCCTCGGTGACACAAGAAGCATCTGTGCACTTACGTCAGTGTAAGTTTTGCACTAGTGTCTCTGAATTTTCAGATTATGCTGGCTTTTCATTCTTTCTTCTTGTAGTAATTAAATATTTTTGTGGTTGTGTACAACACAGTCTCTATAAAGCTCAATCACTTCCTGTTTGTTCTTCATGCACAGCTTTGTTTTTCAAGCCACATTTTTGAAATTTGGCAAGTTTGTGTAGTCAAGCTAATTAAACTATGAGAAGGCTACTTAAAACTTTAAATATTAAAAGTTTGTTTCTGACAACACTTGGAAAAGTGGGAGTAATGTTACAAGCCAAGCATACCTGAAGACCTTTGCACACATGGATTTTCTAGCCATTTTCTAGCACAGTAGCGTACACCACATGCTGTTACACATTCTCAATGAAACACACATTAATATACTAAATTAAGTTTAAAGGTAATAAAGTTTGGTGAATACAACATGTACATCAGACCCATTTGTTTTCTTTGCCTGAAAGTGACAACAGGGACAGCAGATACAATTTTAATACTGTACAGTTTGGTAACATCATGTGAGGACAAATACAACTGTTTACCTTTCCACTGCTACATTTTATGATTTTACTTGGGCAGTGCCAGATAACTAGTTATGGAAAAAAAAATAATTTGTGTATTTCTAATGAAACTTTAAATAAATGTTTTATTTTAGTGTATTTATATTTTCACCTAATAATAGGCAATGTTGCAATAACCCTGTTTATTGATGTTTTTGTTCGCGCACCACTTTTTAGAAGCAGGTCCGGAGTGACAATTGAAGCATTTTTGTATTGTTTCACCTCAGTTTTTGATACTGGTTGTAAAGGCAGCATTTTCATATGTCTGCATAACTTTTGTACTTTGAAGTGTATATCGAAGCATGTTAATAAGAACTGGGTATATCACTATAGTAGGTTTGTTTTGTTCTGAGATGTTAATCAACTTTGAACTGAAGTTGTCCTGCTAATGTTCTTCATGCCATGTTGAAGTTAGTTTACTTATTGCTGGTTCTCATACAGCAGGAGTTTCTTTTTTAAATTGACAATTTCACCCTGTCCTTGGTTTCTAGGAGCCGTTGGGGCCCAGTCCCTGTTCTCCGTGCCACGACGTCCTGGCTATGGCACCATGGGGAAACCTATCAAATTGTTGGCCAACTGCTTCCAGGTGGAGATCCCCAAAATGGATGTCTACCTGTATGAGGTGGACATCAAACCAGAGAAGTGCCCACGCCGAGTCAACAGGTATGATGGCAGCTTTCTGCTGGGCCAGAAGCCATGCATGGAGATGTTCATGTCTGTCTGATCCCAATGATCTTGCAGGGTGGTTCACACCATCTAAATTAAGTGCCATCTGCCCATAATACCACACTTGGACCCATCAACAGATTTTGCCTAATTTGATGGTTAACTTTTTTTTTTTTTGTATTGATTTGCTTGCATTTGGGAATTTTCTGTTTGTTTTTATTGAATACTCATTTTATGTACTTTGCACCTTGTATCATATGTTTATTGTTTATGTATTTTGTATCCAGCTGTTGTACAGGTGAACATCCCTGCAAGGAAAAATAAAGTGAATATTTTATAGGCCTGTGCTATCCTATGGTAATGGCCTTCACCTATCTCTGCACCAACTGTCCACAGTCCCAAACCTAGCAGTTTCTGATTGATTCAGTTCTTAGAAATATTCACTGTGCATTTATGGAAAGACTTTTCTACAGAATAAAAGAGCTGGCATTCCCAACAGTCTAGTTTTTGTAGAACTTAAAGGAGTAGTAGGAATAAGTATTTTAGAAACACCAAAAGATTGCCATAGGGCCTATTTGCTCTTGTATGATCTAAGGAACGGGATGAAGAATGGATTTGGTAAGGATTATTGAATTGATTAGTCTTGATGGGGTTTCCTTCTGTTCTGCAGGGAAGTGGTAGATTCCATGGTGCAGCACTTTAAGGTGACCATCTTTGGGGATCGTAGACCAGTGTATGATGGAAAAAGGAGCCTTTACACAGCCAACCCTCTGCCTGTGGCTGCTGGAGGGGTAAGTAGTTCTAGTATGTACTTCCCCCATGACTGTAACACTTGAGAATGCACCCTGGATTTGTGGGACAAAGCCTTATTGGCCAGTGGACCCACTAATCTAGTGCCTGTGCTTCAGATTACTTCATAGTTCTTCAGAGGTGTATGAGCTGTGTGACAATATCCTTGTGAAACAATATTATGTTGAATAATGACATAAGATGCCACACTGAAGATTCATAGCTATAAGGAACGCAGTGTGTAAATATGGGGAGGTTGGGTTTATCAGCTGTGCCTGTCTATATAAATGCAGAAAGGCAGCAATTTTCAGCACTGTTTCCAGTGCTCTGCTTGTGTGTCTTAGTTATGGTTCAAACTAACCTTGTAATTAATAGCCCTCATTGAACTGTTGATTAAATTAATGAATATTCTTTGGAGTTGTCATTGTATTAACCAAATTTTGATTTCTAAAAAAAATTTTTATGAACCCAACAGTAACTTTTACCATCATCAGTATAGTGGGTATTCCTTAGATTTTCGAGTTCTTTGGAATCTTTCAACTAATAAGTCTTTTGGATAGTACACTTTATTCATTAAACAGCTCAGTTAATACAGGTATGTGCCGCATAACGACGTGTCGGTCAACGATGGACCACATGTATAACGGTGGTTTGTAACCTAGGAGCAATAGGCTATATGACATACAAGTCAAAATGGATACAGCACATGTACGCTCTATGATGTTCGTACAAGGACGATATCGCCTAACAACGCATTTCTCAGAACGTATCCCCATTGTTAAGCAAGGCATACATGTACTCTCAACCTTCATATAACAGGGTCTAGTACATACTGTAATCATTTTGGCTTCATAACAGGTATTTTATTTTGTAACATGAAATCAGAATTGGAGTAGACTTTTCTGAGCAGCTACACTCTTGGTGTCTTAAACCCTACAGGTTTTTGACCTTCAGTGTCTTTTTGGCTTCAAATGTGTTAAGACTTGGTTGTCTTCCATGCCTAAAAATATATACTACTTCCTATTTCCTGTCACATTGACAATTTCAACCTATCGCACAAATACATGAAATAAATCACAACTGAAATGGCAGTTTCAAAACTAGTATTGTTATTTACTTGAGGCTTTTATCCAAAGTAACTTGGTGTTCATTTAATTACAATTA
Source organism: Heterotis niloticus (assembly GCA_018136845.1). Lineage (NCBI taxonomy): Eukaryota > Metazoa > Chordata > Actinopteri > Osteoglossiformes > Osteoglossidae > Heterotis > Heterotis niloticus. The sequence goes on along the minus strand of CM030905.1, from coordinate 323,108 downwards.
CTTATCCATTTACATAGCTGAGTAATTTTTATTAGAACATTTTTGAGCTAAGGGTGTTACAGCCAGAGTATGGATCAAACGTTTATTATTAATGCTGCACAATACCTCTGATGGTATACTTTGCATGTTTACCTGAACAAAGCACATTGGTAGTAATCTTGTGATCTTTATATCATAAACATCGATCAGCCAAATAATATGTTCCACCCTGTACTCACTGGATAGACTGGACCTCCCCAACCTTTCATTGGTATTTTTTTATGATGCAGAGTAAACTGATGAAACTAGAACAAAAGATTTTACATTTGAGTTGTTACTAGGTATTAGGAAACATGTTTGTATTATGGATATGAATACTGTTTATTTGGGTAATATTTTTCTTCCTGGAAATTTTTTATTTTTTTCCCTAAGAAACAAAAGTAGTTTAACTGCTCAACAACAGCAAGGATTTATGTAGTGGGGTCAATACATGGAAAGTGCTACCCCATTTTTTTTATAGAATGGGTGTAGTTGAGGTTGTGGGGCCCAACATGCATGGATGGAAACAAGGATTAAAAGATGCTGCCATACAGGCATATTTATCCCTTGATTATTTCTGAAACCTGAATTTTGAAAAACCAGGTAATGAAATGACTTATTCCATTATTGGTTCTGTGGAAATATTCCAGTTCATTTTAAGCACATTCCAAGTTCAGCCCCAAATAACCCTTAATGATTACTAATATCAAAATGAAAAGTTTGTGTAACACATTGAAATAGAATGAACAATTAGTAACATTCCTATGACAGAGCAAGTGATGGTGTCTCTCACCTGTTGCTTCTCTAACATCTTGTTCGTATTAGTAATCATGGACCAGAGGAGCAAAATTGTGTGTTGGGAGGCTGAGAAAAGCATAGACTTGTTGAAAGGATAAAATTAAAAATGTTCAGATACTTATATTTTAGATTACAAAATACCATAATAAAATACATTTGCATTAAAGTGCATTTGCATAGAAATAAGTATTTTTCTTTTTTAAACTAAGTTGTTTTAGAAGTGAGTAAACTTAAGTCTCCCCCCCCCATTTAGTTTTTAGTGCTGATGTAGAGTAGGGTGAAGGTACTGCAAGTTGTAGGGTAATGGGTTTAACAGTATGTCACGAGTTTTCTGCTTGTGTAGCTTCATGAGGTTCTTGTTTATAGGTGCCTTCCTTGAGATCTTGCATTCTGTGAGCAAAAATTTCTCCTTGTGTCTTCATAGGTGGATTTGGATGTCACGCTGCCTGGTGAGGGAGGCAAAGATCGGCCCTTCAAAGTCACAATTAAGTTTGTGTCCTTGGTCAGCTGGCACTTGCTGCATGAAGTGCTGACAGGCCGCAGCATGCCAGAGCCCCTAGAGCTGGACAAGCCCATCAGCACCAACCCAGTTCATGCAGTGGATGTAGTGCTGCGCCACCTGCCATCCATGAAGTGAGTTTCCACCCCCACTGACAACAATGAGCTTCTGTTGCCTAAAGGACAATGCTCAGTTTGAGTGGCATTTAGAATACAGCATTCGGCTGTGATTTTACTGGTTTGCCAGAGCAAGCTGAGGTCACAATTGTTAGCCAGGGGAATTAAACTTCTGTTTTATACCTCTTGTGGAAATATTTCTCAATTGCTTCTTTAGCAAAGTAACTTCTAGGGCTGCAAATATTTATTATTTTAAAAATATAGGACATTTTAAGAGTACCAATTATTCTGATGATTAATCCGAATGTAAAAATACTTTTTTACAGTAATAGAAAAGGCAGGGTGGGGGTGTGGGGAATGCAGTTCAAATGGGCAGTTTTTTTTTCTTTTTCTTTTTATACAAGTGAGTATTTTAAATAGGATTTTTAAAAGGAACAAAAATATATATTAAGGTAAAAAGCAAATCCTGTTAAGTTACTTAGGCTGTATTGACTACACTTTGAATTTCAAACAGTACTCTGCTTTTGATATCATAATGAAAGGACAGCTTTATTTTTACATGATAGATCTAACCACAAACACTAGCGCAGTACAATGACGTGCCTGCCCAAAGCTCTAAATACTTTAAACACGAGGGGGTCAGTAATCCTGCTATAACTCTCCACAATGGTTAGACACATATTTATACACATGTAGCAGCAGTTCATCATAGGAAAGCCATAGCTCCACCACCTGCCACTAATATATTTATTCGAATGCATTTTGAATTGTTTTCTAAGGAACAACCAAAAACTAAAGCAATATAAAAATATGTTTTAGTTTTGTTTGTGTTGTTTGTATGGCATCACTAATGAAAACGATCATTTCAATGGAAGGATACAGATGTTCCCCGAGTTACAATGGTCCAACTTACGATTTGACTTTACAATGGTGCAACAGCTGGGCAGCGGTAGCGATCTGCATCTCCCATTCTGCCATGCAGTCGCTAGTGTATACAACAGGAAGTCGTAAACTAAATACTGTCCACATAGGTTCATACGCATGTCGATGCTCGGTCTGAAAATGGGGGCAGAAAGACCACCCCTACTGTTTCTGAAGCGGCCACAAGCATGACAATAGGTGTGTTAAATGCATTTTTGACTTACGATGGGTTTAACGGAATGTAACCCCATCGGAAGTCGTGGACCAGCTGTATTTTTAAATGGCACAAATGCTGCACTAAAGAATCTGGTGTTTTTTGGGGTGTATATGTTGTTATAGGGCCTGAGTGACATCACATGCCACATACATAATCATTAATTTCTTCAAAACTAAAAGTGACTGAATGGTGCTTTAAATGACACAAATGCAGCAATAACGAATGTATCTGGTTTCAGGTATGTATTCCATCATGGGTGACCTCATAGCTTAGAAAAAAAAATAGCTAATAGCCTGAAAACAAAAAGGCACAAACACTTTTTTTGCTGTTTGTAGGGTGGCCAGCTTTTATATTTTATGTATATTTTTTTATACATAAAAGAATAAAATATGGAATAGTTCTTTTAAGCAGAACATTTGAATCAAGGATTTTTATTCAGTTTATCGTTTCAACCCTAATAATTCTTATATGTAGTGTTGCTATGAACTGTTGCATTGGCTTATCAGTAGGAGTATTTTTTTAGTTTTGATTGAGAAACCATTATGTAGGTGGATCTTAGAAGGTTGTATCACCACCTCAATATTGTTTCAATTATTTTTCAATTATTCCTTTCTACTCAGGTACACCCCTGTTGGTCGGTCATTCTTCTCTGCACCAGAGGGCTATGATCATCCATTGGGCGGTGGGAGAGAGGTGTGGTTTGGGTTTCACCAGTCTGTGCGCCCTGCCATGTGGAAGATGATGCTCAACATTGACGGTGAGGATGGGGCTAGGGAACTCTGCTATACAGAAGCTTATCTCTCAGCTTAGTAGCTACTGTGTGGGAAATTTCAAAGTCGATTGCCGTGGAGACGAGGCAATCCTTTTTGTGGTTCCAGACTAAGGGGAAGGGATTTGGGGTGGGGCTACTCGAAATGCATCTGGATTCTTTTCTCCAGCCAGAGAAAAGGCGACCCTTTTGTTTTACAGAAGCACTGGAGAGCTTGATGCGTCTGAGGGCCCTGGCTGTTCCCAAATGTCTATCAGTCTGGGCCTCTTTTCCGCTCCTGCACGCTTACAAATTAATCTGCTTTGCCTAGCACCCTTCGCTGAAGTGCAGAAGGAGCTCAGTCGGTTGGGGATAATGCCCTTTATCTCATTGTGTACCAAATCAACAAGGAGAAAAAGAGCGGGAACTTAAACAGGCACTGCGCTTGCACTTGGCAGCTGTAACTGAGCAGCTAAGGAAACATATCATTCACTCCTATTTAAATTAAAACAATGTACAAGTGCTGGAAGAATATTGCAAACTATATGAAATAAGACCATTAAAATTTGAAGTAAACAGAATTTAAAAATTTATTGTATAAGCCATTATTTTGAACACCTCTTGGGGAAAAATAATATGGTTTGAGCAGTTTTTTTATGCATTTGTTACATCTGTAAGTCTAACATCTGTAACTTTGGAGTAAAAAGAGGTTTTTGACATTTGACTGTGAACTTTTAAACATGGTGAGAATCAACAGATCAGGTTTTTGGCCTATATGCTGTTTTTGGCAACCAGGTGCATCCAGTGGTATAAACACTTTCCTCACAGTGATTTTCCAAGATGAAAATGTCCCATACAGATGGCTAAATGGCTTTATAATAAGGCTTTAAATGGCTGTTTCCAGCACCATTTGTAAACATCACTGGGTTATAATGAGGAGTTTTAAGTGCAGAGTGCATTTGTATCTCCATCTTCACAAGAACGAGATGCTGTCCTGCATTACACACTGTATAGTTCAGGGCTTGCTTCACTGCATTTCACTGAAGACGAAGAACTGTTTTGATGGTAACCGTATTAATTATTGGTTACTTGACATGTATATACTATTGTATTTTGTGTAGACCATTTTATTTGCATGAATTTGGTGACCTTGATTTGATATGTTCACCTTGGCCATTATTTTACTTTTTTCTCTTATATAGCAGGTACGAGATCAAGTTTTCCAATACTAGGATCAAGCATTAAACAATGTGTATTTAAAAAAAAAAAAAAAAAAAGGATTCTGTGTAATCACCCCTTCTCCTGGCATCAGTGTCCATTAGTGTGAAATTGTTGAGGTGTTATAGCCACATTCTTGTAGGATTATATGTACTTGTGATCAGTGTTGTTGATGGAAATGTGAAAGGATATATAAAAACCAAAAAACTTGTTTAATGTACTTTCACCTCAATGGCAAAAAAGCACTTTGATACAGTACTTATCTTTAGACACTTTCCTTCTTTGTAGGTCTGAGTTTTCAATGTAGAAGTTCACAGGGCAGCAATGCTACAATCACTGGCACGCACTGACACTTCTCTTTAACTTAAAATAGATCAAGTGGCACGTGTGTTCTGTGGGCTCAAAAAAATGTTTTCCGCTGTTTCCCATGAGTCACCCGTAAATAAGCTAAACTGATTTGAAAGCTGCCACTCTCAATTTTGAGGCTTGCTCCCATTAATTTTGTCACAGCTTCACTATCGACTATTGATTAGTATTCCTTCCACATAACTAAGCAGTGTTTTGACAAATGCAAGAATAACAAACTTTCAAGTAAGAGGCTTTTCTGTTTGTTTGAGCATTCAGTTTGTCTTTGCTTCCATATTTTCATTCTTATATCTACTGGACCCAGTTTCTTCAACGGGAGATGTTCCCTGTGATTACCCCTGTCCTTTCTCTCACTGTGCCTCTGCAGTGTCAGCCACTGCCTTCTACAAAGCACAGCCTGTCATTCAGTTCATGTGTGAGGTTCTGGACATCCACAACATTGATGAGCAGCCTAGGCCCCTCACTGACTCTCATCGGGTCAAGTTCACCAAAGAGATTAAAGGTGAGTTTGTATGCCTTCAGGCACTGGGCTGGCACTGATGATTAAATATTGCTGATCATTCATTGTGCGCCATTACCTCTTGGATTACTTGGGTTCCTGTGAACCAGAACTTTTCAGTTAATACTGTGATTTCACCATTAAAACTTTTCTTCCACGGACATGTTTTAGTGTTTGTACACTATATGGACAAAAGTATTGGGACACCTGACTATTACATCAGCAGGGACTTCAGTGACATTGCATTCAAATACATAGACTTTAATATGGAATTGGTCCCCCCCTTTGCAGCTATAAGAGCTACTTCTCATCTTGGAAAGCTTTCCACAAGATTTTGGAGTAATTCTGTGGGAATTTGTGCTCATTCATTCTGTAGAGCATTTATGAAATCAGGCACTAATGTTGGATGAGAAGGCATGGCTCGCAATCTCCGTTCCAGTTCATCCCAAAGGTGTTCGATGTGGTTAAGGTCAGAGTTCTGTGCGGGCCAGTCAAGTTCTTCCACACCGAACTCATCCAACCATGTCTTCATGAACCTTGCTTTGTGCCCTGGGGCACAGTCATGCCAGAATAGAAAAGGGCCTTCCCCAAACTTTTTTCACAAAGTTGGAAGCATAGCATTATCTAAAATATCTTGGTATGCTGACTCATTAAGATTGCCCTTCACTGGAAGTAAGGGGCCTACCCCAAACCCCGAAAAACATCCCCACACCATTATCCCTCCTCCACAAAACTTCACAGTTGGCACAGTACAGTCAGGCAGGTAATGTTTCCCCGCCAAATCCAGACTCGCCCATCTGACTGCCAAACAGAGAAGCATGATTCGTCGCTCCATAGAACACAGTTCCACCTCTCCACACTCCAGTGGCAGTGTGCTTTACACCACTCCATCCGACACTTGCATGCATGCAACTGTTCAGCCATGGAAACCCATTCCATAAAGCTCCCGCCACACAGTTTTTGTGCTTACATTAATGCCAGTGGAAGTTTGGAGCTCTTCAGCTATGGAATCAGTAGAGCGTCGGCGACTGTCGTTGACCCTGCTCTGTGACTTTACATGGTCTTGTGCTCCATGGCTGAGTTGCTGTTGTTCCTAAACGCTTCCACTTTCCAATAATGCCACTTATAGTTGACCGTGGAATATCCAGCAGGGATGAAATTTCACGAACCGTCTTATTGCGAAGGTGGCATCCTATCGCAGTACCACGCTTGAAGTCGCTGAACTTTTCAGAATGACCCATTTTGTTTCACAAAAGTTTGTAAATGGAGACTGCATGGCTAGGTGCTTGATCTTATACACCTGTGGCAGTGGGTCTGATTGAAACACGTGAACTCAATAATTAAGAGGTGTGTCCCAATACTTTTGTCCATATAGTGTATGTGGCTAGTATCCTTCCTTTGCAAGTTCATTTGCATTATATTCCTTTTCCTTGTATGAGGAATGTGGCTTCTCCTTCCCCAGGTCTCAAGGTGGAGGTCACACACTGTGGTACCATGCGAAGGAAGTATCGTGTATGCAATGTGACACGACGGCCAGCCAGCCACCAGACGTAAGTCAGCCTATTGTTGGTGTGAAGTGGGCACAGCAGGGTATTGGCTACTGCTGTAATGATGCCTTTGATGTTACCCCAGCTGCAGTTGTAGTCCAAATGTCTAAAGCCGTCCTACACTTAAAGTCATTTGAGATAACCCTGGCTTTTGCACAGTAAATCATCAATATTAGTCTTAGATGGCACTGAGTTTTTCACATAAAGATTAAGCCTGGTTCCACACCAAAAACCATTTACTATGGAGGCTCCTTGTTACCAGAGGAATTCAGTTTCATGACTGAAGTTGATTATTCTGTGGAAATTAAGCAGTTAGTATATTAATGTTGGCATGCATGTATATATTTTTATATACAGGTTGGCTGGTTTTAGATCTCTTTATATACTTAAATGTGTGTGAGAAAAATGGAAAGACAAAGTTTAAGGAGGAGTTTGAGGGATGAAATTTAATTTGGCCACTCAAAATCAGATTTTTATTTATTTTTATTATAAAGTAGCTATTGTTGCTAAGGTACACAGTCTGATGTTGGGAGGCTGCAACCGGTGTGTCTTGTTCCAACTTTATCGGCAGATCTGCCGTAAACCACCTTTTGCCTCTCTGTTGGTAGGTTCCCTTTGCAGCTTGAAAATGGGCAGACAGTGGAGCGCACTGTAGCTCAGTACTTCAGAGAGAAGTACAACTTGCAACTCAAGTACCCCCACCTTCCCTGCTTGCAGGTGGGCCAAGAGCAGAAGCACACCTACCTGCCCTTGGAGGTAAGGCATTCTGGGGTTGCTCCATGGATGAACCCTGTGGTGAGCAGATAGATGGAGAGAAGGTGATTCTGAGACTCTGTGCTTTCCCTGCAGGTGTGTAACATTGTGGCAGGGCAGCGCTGCATCAAGAAACTGACAGATAATCAGACCTCCACCATGATCAAAGCCACAGCACGCTCTGCACCTGACAGACAAGAGGAGATTAGCAGGCTGGTGAGTGGCTCCACTTGGTGGTTAAAGGCTGCACTGTATCATTGATATTTAAAATTAAGTGCTGCGTTGTTGCTAGTAGTTAAACAGCAAGTTATACTTTTCATGCATGTACATTTTTAAGAATGGTTTTGTACATTTACAGTCCAAGTCCTCTTTAATGGATAGCCTTGAAGCCAGACCTGTATTACTGGGTTGTGCAGGGTATACATGTAGCTATAGTTGTTCTGCATGCTAGAAATGATCAGCTAAAACAAAGAACAGCTCATATACATGCAGTCATGTGAAGGTGTAAAGTATTTATTATTGCAAATATGTACATGTACTAGTCCTCAGAAGTGTTTAGAGGTCACCATTTCTTCACATAATAGTCTATTATGCAGCCAGTTTGTGGTGAGTGTTTTATGTGGTGTAGTTTGTGGCCAGTGTTCTTGCTGCTCTGAGTAGTGTTAGCCACATTTTGTGGGTCCTTTTTTTTGTTTGTTTTTTTTTTTTGTTTTTTGGGTCCACTAAAGTAAGTGGCTTTAGTGGACCACTTAATTGAACTTGATTGTAGAAATTGAAATCATGAATAAATTACTCAATTTTAAACCCAAAAAAAGAAAAATAATTCACCCCAGTATTGTTGAAAATGTATGTTTCACAATTTTTTTTAATTTATTTTTATTTTTAAGCTATGGATATTCACCATGGGCATTCCTTTTTGTTGTTGGAAACATCACATTTTTATATTGCAGTTACATGTACTATTGTGTCAAATTGTTTGCCATTAAAGTTAATGAATTAATGAATTTGAGTTTCTCTCAAACTGTGCTTCATCCCCTTAGGTGCGTAGTGCCAACTATGAGGCAGACCCCTTTGTCCAGGAATTCCAGTTCAAGGTGCGGGACGAGATGGCCCATGTGACAGGGCGCGTGCTACCGGCGCCCATGCTGCAGTACGGCGGCAGGGTGAGCACAGAGCACTTTATGGTACTCTTCCTTTAAATCACACCCATTCTTTGTCTGTATGTTCATCTGGCTTCCTGTTGCAGAAACTAACAGCTACAGCACTTTCCCTTGACATGGGTCCACTCAGGCCTCAGCCTGAATTGAATGGCTCTGATACCGTACATTTTACAGATTCTAGCTGAAAGTATTTCTGATACATCAGGTTGTCAAGGACATGTCAGCTTCTCATTATTTATGTTTGGTGGATGTCACCAATATTTTAAAGTGTCTTCAGCTAATAGAAATAAACTATTTAGGGAAAAATCTTCGTTCTTAAGCATTTTTAAATCACCACATGTGAATACTTTTTGCCATTGATAGTTTCTGAACTTTTGTGTGTATGGATTGTCCTTGACGTGTGAATGTGAGTTGTGTGATATGAAAGCAAACATGATTTTATAAATGCAACAGAATATATGCAGTTTCTTGTTTGTTCCATATTTATTTCACATGCTATTCCTAAAATTGGGCTCAAGATCCAAGACAAAATCTTTGTCCATGAACTGGAGAAAACAAATTTTCAGCTTGTCTGGTAAAATTAAAAAGTAAAGGAAAGAAGCAGTCATTTGTCTATATTTGGTAATTTTCGGCATAGCCAGAATTTGAGCAGTCTTTATTTTAAGGCTGTGTGCTATGCAATTTAATAGAACTGAGGGAATTAAGTACATATAGTATGATTACTTTTTGAGATTCAGCCATAAGGTTCTCAGCTAAAGAAAGTACTGAAAATGCCATACTAAAAAATAGTTCCATAACAGTGCCTTGAATTCTATGTAAAGACTTGTGTTCATGAAAGAAAACCATTGAAGCACTGAGCATGAAAAAATATGCGTGTATATTATAGTTGCAGTTTAAAATTTTATCGCTTCAAAAATAATTATGGAGACCTGCAGTCGATCATTCAGTCAGTCATTGTTGGGCTATGAGCCTGTGAGTACAGACACACAGACCCAGTCTATTTATGTCTTTGCTTCCAGTTCTCTTTAGATACTTGTGCTCCTTGTTAAGTAGAGTGCGCTCAGTCACTGTCTGTGGGCTTCAATCCAGCATCCTTTCTGGGTCTCTAAGCCACAGGTGCTCTGAGAACTGGTGTATGTGTAGTGTTAGTATCGGGGGAACTTGGTTTCACTCAAGACAAAAACGTGTTGTAATGTTGCAAAAGCCTCAAAATGTTGCTGTGTCTCTGGGCCATGGCTTTGGAGCCTGGTTCTATCTGACTAATGTCTGTTCTTGTAGAATGTTTTCCTCCTGCCTCCCATAGATGATTGAATTATTAAACATTATGTGAAGGATATCTAATTCAGTTTGAGGGCTGGTCAGTGTGCTAGATTTTGCTACAAACAAATTGCTGACCTTGTTCAACTGGCATAATGGTTCACGGCCCACATTGGTGATGTGTACTAAAATAAATTGAAGGATTATAAAGTTTGGTGTGCATGGCATAGAAGTATACCTTACACTAAAAGCAACCACTATAAAGTTTTGCTGCTCAAAATACCTGCGGCAGTCTGCTATTTGGAAATGACAAGAGCCAGTAGCCGGTATATGTGAGGATCTATACCATTTAAACATATCTCTCCCCCCACCCCCCGTGCTAGAACAGAGCAGTGAGACACACGGCACTAAACACATTAGTACTGTGTCATAAATGGAAAAAGCTTAAGGCAATAAAGTTTGGTGATATGTAATTCATTACCATCTGTATGTCACAATGGCTAGCATGTGTGTATTGCACTAGCTGATATTTGAGCATCTATATGCCAAACACGACTTGTATATCAGAGCTGTTAAAAATGGAGGGATGATCCAGAGGGTTGTGTATTTCAGAGATTTAAAAACACCTTCGTCCTCATGATGAAGAGCAGGGACAGCAGTGACTTTAATACAGTGCTGTGAAAAAGTATTTGCCCCCTTCCTGATTTCTTATTTTGTTGCATGTTTGTCACACTTAAATGTTTCAGATCAGACAAATTTAAATATTAGACAAAGATAACCCAAGTAAACATAAAATGCAGTTTTTGAGTGATGTTATTTACTAAGGGAAAAAAAAAACTATCCAAACCTACATGGTCCTATGTGACAAAGTAATTGCCCCCCTTGTTAAATCATGAAGTAACTCTGGTTAACTGCATTTTTTGGAAAGCCACACCCAGGCCTGACTACTGCCAGACCTGTTGAATCAAGAGATCACTTAAATAGAACCTGTCAAAGTGAAGCAGGCCAAAAGATCCCAAAAAGGAAGACGTCATGCCGCGATCTTAAGAAATTCGGGAACAGATGAGAAACAAAGTAATTGACATCTATCAGTCAGGAAAAGGTTACAAAGCCATTTCTAAAGCTTTGGGACTCCAGCGAACCACGGTGAGAGCCATTGTCCACAAATGGAGAAAACATGGAACAGTGGTGAACCTTCCCAGGAGTGATCGACCTACAAAAATTACCCCAAGAGCGTAGCGACGACTCATCCAAGAGGTCACAAAAGAACCCAGAAGAACATCTAAAGAACTGCAGGCCTCACTTGCTTCGGTTAAGATCAGTGTTCATGACTCAACCATAAGAAAGAGACTGGGAAAAAATGGCATGCGTGGCAGAGTTCCAAGGCGAAAACCACTGCTGACCAAAAAGAACATAAAGGCTCGTCTCACTTTTGCCAAAAAAACATCTTGATGATCCCCAAGACTTTTGGGAACATATTCTGTGGACTGATGAAACAAAAGTTGAACATTTTGGAAGGTGTGCATCCCGTTACATCTGGCGTAAAAGTCACGCAGCATTTCAGAAAAACAACATCATACCATGATGGTCTGGGGCTTGTTTGCTGCTTCGGGACCTGGACAACTTGCTGTGATGGAACCATGAATTCTGCTCTCTACCAAAAAATCCCGAAGGAGAATGTCCGGCCATCAGTTCGTGACCTCAAGCTGATGCGCACTTGGGTTCTGCAGCAGGACAATGATCCAAAACACACCAGCAAGTCCACCTCTGAATGGCTTAAAAAAACAAAATGAAGGTTTTGGAGTGGCCTAGTCAAAGTCCGGACTTGAATCCAACTGAGATGCTGTGGCATGACCTTAAAAGGCGGTTCATGCTCGGAACCCCTCCAATGTGGCTGAATTAAAACAATTCTGCAAAGAAGAGTGGGCCACAATTCCTCCACAGCGATGTGAAAGACTCATTGCCAGTTATCGCAAACGCTTGATCGCAGTTGTTGGTGCTAAGGGTGGCACAACCAGTTATTAGGTTTAGGGGGCAATTACTTTGTCACATAGGGTCATGTAGGTTTGGATAGTTTTTTTTTTTTTTTTTTTTCCCCCTTAAATAACATCATCACTTAACTTCATTTTGTGTTTACTTGGGTTATCTTTGTCTAATTAAATTTGTTTGATGGTCTGAAACATTTAAATGTGACAAACATGCAACAACATAAGAAATCAGGAAGGGGGCAAATACTTTTTTACAGCACTGTATGTCAGGAAATAATTGAAAAAATACACATGTACATACAGTGTAGCACACAAGTTTAATAAGGTTTGGTAATTTTTATTTTATTTTTCCACATCTTGACCTGGGCAGTGCCAGGTAACTTAGCTCTGTGTGTGTGTGTGTGTGTGTGTGTGTGTGTGTGTGTGTGTGTGTGTGTGTGTGTGTGTGTGTGTGTGTAATTACTCAACCCTAGCTGCAAAACATTCTGGTGATGTTAATAAAAATTTATCAAAAATAAATCAAGTATGGTCAACATTCAGATACATCAAGGGATTCTGAGAACAAAGTTGAGCTTACTAATACTTCAAATTTAAATTTAAAAAAAAAAAAAAATCTAATTTCTGTCACAAATGTCCATGTGCAAAATTACTCAACACCCAAAGTCAGTATTTTATGGAGCATCCTTTACCCTTTATAATCTCCATTAAAAGTTTACTATGTGTGCTCACAAGCTTCTGACACCTCTCTGCTGGGATCTTAGCTTATTCCATAGCTATTCTTTGATTTCCATCCTGTCACTACTTTCCTCAAATCCCAGTAAGGCTTTTGATGGGAATTAAATACCTGCTGTATGCTTGGGATCATTGTCTTGCTGGAAGGTCCGGTTATCAACCTTTGATTTATGCACTGAAGGCATCACATTATTCTCCAGAATGGCCTGGTATTTCAAAGAATCCATGATGCTTGTCACACAGTCAAGATTGCTAGACCCTAAAGCAGTAAAACACCCCAATAACATGACTGTGCCTTGCCTATGCTTCATGGTGGGGATAGTCGTCCTTTTGTTATAAGCCTTACCTTTCTTATGCCAGACATGCTGCTGATCCATGGGTCCAAAGAGGTCCAGTCCAGTCTCATCACTCCATTAAACTGTCTCCCCTAACTCCATAGGCTTTTCCACATTCCTTCCTGCATATTCAAGTGGACTTTTGATCTGCTACTTGGTTAAGAGTGGAGTGCGGTAAGGTATACAGGCATAAAGCCTTTGCTTATCTAATGTTCATCTTATAGTTGGCACTAATACATTTGTTCCTACCATCATGGCATCCTGCAGGTCTTTGGCAGTAACACAGGGTTTTTCTCAGCTGTTCTGATCTCCCCCAGGTATAATGTTGCTCTTTGTTCCACGCCCAGGTAGATTTGCTGCTGTACCATGAGTTGCTGCCAACTGTGTCTCTTGGACCTTTAAGTTTGTAGGAAATCTTCTTTTAGCCATGGTATTTTTCCTCTAATACAGTTATTTCTTCTGTTAGCTTCTGAGAGAGCTCCTTTTTCTTTTCCATGTTTGCAGTTCAGCTTGAACACATGAATGGATGGGATTTATGTGTGCATGACAGCTGTAGCGATTTAGGCGGAATCATCACATTCCCATTCACTTAACTGTTCAGCATTTTGCAGCATTGTAGATTATATGATTGAAAAACAGCAATATTAAATGGGGGTTGATTAATTGCGGTATAACCGTATTACAAATACACGTACGCACCACATATGACCTGTCAACGAGGGACCGCATACATGATGGTGGTTTGTAGCCTAGGAGCAATAAGCTATACCACAATCAAGTCACAACAGATGTGATGCGGCGCATGTACGCTCTATGATGATCACGCAACCCCATTGTTAAGTACTATGTACTATTCAGCAATACTACATTTTATTATTAATTTGAATATCCCATCCAATTTGAATATCTCTTTTAATGTCTTCAGAAAAGCTTAAATTTGTACATCTTTATAGTCTTGGGGGGTGAAATATTACAATTGCAACTATGTATAAATATATTAAAAAAAAAAAAAAAACACATTTTAGTAAAAAAAAAAAATTCACACTTACTATGGGAATAGGTATTGCTAATACTCTGTGCAATGGTTAAAGCCTAGACCACCGTACACGTGCGCGCCCACATACACACACCAGCCTTTCAACAACCAGGTTTGAAACCCTTGCTCTAAATGTTGAACTGGTATTTTCATGTCTGAGGCTGTGCCAATGGCATGTCACTTTTATTCATTATGTAGAGTTTCCCAACACAGTACAATGTAGAGCTGCATTTGTATTATCATGTCCTAAGTTTGTCTGACCACTGAGAAAAATATAATTTTAGATGGCCACATAAATGGAACTAAAAACAGACCTAACTTTTAAACCTGAACTGCACAAAATTTTCATTGACTAGGATAGATGAGTTAACATCCTAGCTTTTTTGAAGGAAAACATTGTGTAGCACACCGATCAGCGCCATTAAACCCACCTGCCTAATATTGTGTAGGTCCCCCTGGTGCCACCAAAACAGCTCTGACCCATCGAAGCATGGACTCCACAAGACCTCTGAAGGTGTCCTGTGGTATTTGGCACCAAGATGTTAGCAGCAGATCCTTGTAAGTTCTGTAAGTTACAAGGTGGGGCCTCCACGGATCGAACTTGGGCATTTGGAGGCCAAGAAAACACCTTCATGTCTTTGCGATGTTCCTCAAACCATTCCTGAACAATTTTTGTAGTGTGGCAGGGAATACCGTTGCTACGAAGGGGTGTATGTGGTTTCCAACAATGTTCAGGTAGGTGTTACCTAGATGGTAACATCCACACGAATGGCAGGACTTAAGGTTTCCCAATAGAACATTTCTCAGAGCAATGTTCTTCCCACAGTGCATCCTGCTGCCATCTCTTCCCCAGGTAAACGATGCACACGCGCCCAACCATCCACACGATCTAAAGGAAACTGATTTGTCAGACCAGGCCACCTTCTTCTATTGCTCCATGCTGCAGTTCTGATGCTCAGAAGTTGTTGTACTTTTGGCAGTGGGCAGGGGTCAGCGTGGGCACTGTGATCAGTCTGCGGCAACACGGCCTCATAAGAATCAAGCTGCAATGCACTTTGTGTTCTGACACCTTTTTATAGTTTTCAGCAATTTGTGCTACAGTAGCTCTTCTGTGGGATCAGACCAGATGGGCATCAATGAGCCTTGAGCACTCATGACCCTGGCACTGGTTCACCAGTTGTCCTTTCTTGGACCACTTTTGGTACTGACCACTGGGTACCGGGAATACCCACCCCACAAGATGTGCCGTTTTGCAAATACTCTGACCCAGTTGTCGAGCCATCACAATTTGGCCCGTGTCAAAGCCGGTTAGATCCTTACGCTTGCCCATTTTTCCTGCTTCCAACACATCAACTTTAAGAACTGACTGTTCACTTGCTGCCTAATACCCTCCCCCTCACACACACACCCACCCCTTGACAGGTCCCATTGTAACAAGATAATCAATGTTATTTACTTCACCTGTCAGAGGTTTTAATGTTGTGGCTGATCGGTGTATATGTGCTGAATATCACTGTAATAATGTATGATATGCTTTACACATTTTTTTTTAAAAAATGTGGCTTAATGCTTTTTCCAGTGGAAACAATGTGGTAATCTGGTTCGCATCAATCAAGTATCAGTGTTATAAATACATGGTGTTTTGTGTTAAATGTATTGTCTGTGCGGCTTTGTTTGTGCATGTGCTGGGTTTTGTCCCACTGTCACATTTCTGTGTGGACATAAAACATAGCAGGTCAAATCTCTGCTGCTGTTGCAGAACCGGACGGTCGCCACACCCAGCCATGGGGTGTGGGATATGCGGGGAAAGCAGTTCCACACAGGGGTGGAGATTAAAATGTGGGCCATCGCCTGTTTTGCCACACAGAGGCAGTGCCGTGAAGAAATTCTCAAGTAAGAGCCAACCTGTTTTCTTGCATCACCTGCCCAACCCACCTCAGTCCAGTATGGAATGTTCTTCTTCAACTTTTACCTGTTTTTCCCCTCCTTTCACATTCCTGTTTCATTGCCCTTCATTGATTCCCCAGAATGTCATATAAGTTGCAGACGCCACATGGCTCCACAGCTCATGCAAGCTTGTCAGGGGCTCGCTTTGACCCATAACAGTGTCCCACAGGTTGCCACTATTGCAAAAGATGACCCATTTATTGCAGGGCTTTAAGTCAACATGGCTTATTTAGTCTCTGGAACTTTAAGCCTAACCTTACTAAATTTTAGCTTCATTCTCCCATTCTGAAGACTAAAAACAGTTTCAATGGCTATAAGAAACTAATTCCCTTTGTTGCTATGATTGATAATATAATTTCTTTTATATAAGGAAAAATCAGCATAAGCTGATATAAAGTGACAGAAATGAGTGACAGAAAAAGATAATTCTCCAAAGAATTATTAGGTGTCTCAGAAGCATGTAGGGTTCTCCTGAGTGTAGTGGAGTTCCTAATGTCACACTCACATGTCTATTCTCCTGTTAATGTGCCCTTGCCCACAGTCTCTTAACAGTGTTCTACAATGGTCCCTTGACTTTCAGTTGCTCAAGCTTCAAATTGTGTTTAGAGCCTGTTTTCTTTTCTTTTAGTTGCTTTAGTTG
This sequence comes from Heterotis niloticus, assembly GCA_018136845.1. NCBI lineage: Eukaryota > Metazoa > Chordata > Actinopteri > Osteoglossiformes > Osteoglossidae > Heterotis > Heterotis niloticus. The sequence continues at coordinate 306,313 of CM030905.1, read as the reverse complement.
AAATTTTCTTAAGGATGCTACAGCAGATTGCTCTTTAAACAGTATGGTTCTTTGTTTCAGTCCACTGATTATAACATTTCCATTCAATAGGGGTTTTACAGACCAGCTCCGGAAGATCTCCAAAGATGCTGGCATGCCCATTCAGGGCCAGCCGTGTTTCTGCAAGTACGCACAAGGAGCAGACAGTGTAGAACCTATGTTCAGGCACTTGAAGAACACCTACTCCGGACTGCAGCTCATCATCGTCATTCTGCCTGGCAAGACTCCCGTCTATGGTACGTGTAGCTGCAGAAACCCAGATTATCACTAGACAGTTTGTACATGAGAATCAGGTGCATAGTGCTCATGTGTGCAGTTGTTGAGCAGCTAAAATGAAATATTTACAACAATCAATTTCATGTGTTGAGGAAAACTCCGTGTTCATATAAGGTTCTCGATCACTGAGATTTTTAAGCCTTGGTTATTGAACATGCACCTCTGAAATTTCAGCGGAGGTGAAGCGGGTAGGCGACACACTGCTTGGGATGGCCACCCAGTGTGTCCAGGTGAAGAACGTGGTGAAGACCTCCCCTCAAACTCTCTCTAACCTCTGCCTAAAGATCAATGTGAAACTGGGTGGCATCAACAACATTCTGGTACCACATCAACGGTAAGCGTTTCCATTGTGTGACTTGTATGAAAGCCCTTGTTGTCTGTTTATCGGTCCCAGCTACAATATGGAGCTCGTAGTGTATGACTTCAGTGAAACTGCTTTCACTTTGTTGAAGCTTTCGTCTTGTTTACCTTTGAGCCATCTTCCTTTGTTCCAGGCCCTCAGTGTTCCAACAACCAGTAATCTTCCTGGGTGCTGATGTCACACACCCTCCAGCTGGAGATGGAAAGAAACCCTCCATTGCTGCTGTGAGTTTAACATCTCTTCCATCTCCTTTTCATTCCTTTCCCTGCTTTCTGTGGTTCAGACCACACAGTTTGATGAACCACTATTCTCCAGTAGTTCGATTAACAGCATTATTGTCCATCTTTGGACCGATGGGTTGATAAGCCTGGACTCTTTATCTTCAGGTGGTGGGCAGCATGGATGCCCACCCCAGCCGCTACTGCGCCACGGTCCGTGTCCAACGCCCCCGGCAGGAGGTCATCCAGGACCTGGCCTCCATGGTTCGAGAGCTACTTATCCAGTTCTACAAGTCAACCCGTTACAAGCCCACACGTATCATCTTTTATCGTGATGGCGTGTCAGAAGGCCAGTTTAGACAGGTCTGTGGGCCACAGCGACTTCTGCCACTTTTTTTAAATTATGGGTCCATTTTTGAGACCAGTTGCAGTGTCAAAAGGTGATCATTAATGTATATACTTCTGTCTCACTGCAGGTGCTTTACTATGAGCTGCTGGCCATCCGGGAGGCCTGCATCAGCCTGGAGAAGGAGTACCAGCCAGGCATCACCTACATTGTGGTGCAAAAGCGTCACCACACACGCCTCTTCTGTGCCGACCGCAATGAGAGGGTGAGTGTTCAAATATGCTCACCTAAACTTTCTTCTAATTTGGGCTGATACGTACAGTATTCCTTTTCTGAAATTGCAGATTCAGAAATGTTACTATTACTAATTCATTGATCCATTTTCTGAAAGTAAGCAATGTTTAGTTACTTGCAGTAATTTACCAATTTATACAGATGGTTTATGCAGAACAATTAAAATGTCTCCATCCATGGCGTACCCCTGCTTAAGCCCTATGCTTCCTGGATAGACTCCTGTCCTTTACATCCCTGCATCAAACATTCTGTTATTGCTAAGAATTAATGAAATTAAAACATTAAAAGTCAAGGTACAAAAAACAATTTCTTGCAAGTAACTTGATGTTATTTGCATGGATAAAAACAGCTTTTGATATTTTAAAACATTTTAGGCTAAGCTTTTTTTTTTTTTTTTTATCTGGCATCAGGTTGTTATAGTAATTTGATGGTAATTTCAAGTTGTGAATTCACCCTTTTATGTGAGGTATGGGTGTAATTATTATGTTCTAAGCACTACAAGTACTGTACTAATGGTTATGACCAGTGACTGTACAGACCTCAGTTCAAAAAAGTTGGGACAGCATATGAAATGCAAATAAAACCAGAAAGCAGTTACTTCTAAATCCACTTTGACCTGTATTTAAACAGAAGTGGTACAAAGACACAATATTTAATTCTTTTACCTATCAGCTTTATTGTTTTCTGAAACAATTCTGAAATTGATATGTTGCAAGAAAAATTTAAGACCTGGAACATTGTGATTGAGATTTGTTGGTTGAACGTTCAACAGGTACTGCAAGTACAGACATTTCACAGCATAATATGAAATTGTGCTGTTTAAACATGCTTCAGAAAGTAATACTGCAAGTCAAATTAAAACGAGTAGTAGGATTTAATGCATCATTTAGTTCGCAACAATTATTCAGTTATTTATGCTGTCAATTTAATCCCAGATTACTGTCTGTTTGTTAGTTTCCTTTAAATTAAGCAGTAAAATGCTTTTAATGGGCCTCACTCAAGTCTCTTTTGTAATTACATCATCAGAAGTTTTGTGAGGCTGATATTCAAGTGGTCCTGGTTGTTGAGGACCACAGTGTTTGTAGCTGGAATCTTCCTCTTTGTGAGAAAATCAGCTTGGGGGGTGTGTGTTTGTGTGTTCTGTATATATGATGTGCACAGATAATTTCATTTTCTTTTAAGGCATTACTAGCTCAATGCACTTTTTGCATGTCATGAACTGAAAAGGGTTGACTTAGCTGTATATTGCTTTAAAGAAGCATCTTACAGATACATGAATGTAACTTAAAGCTACATTTTAAGCAATCTTCTGATTAGACTACTAATTCAAGGAGCTGCAATGGTTGAATTTTTTTAAGGGAAAATCCTAAGGGCAAAGAGTTTAACCATACTTTGACAGCCTTATTTCTGCCGTGTAGGAACTGTTACATATTGTAATGTGCAGACACTTGGTGTCTAATCCACAATCGCTTTCTGCCAGGTTGGACGCAGTGGAAACATTCCTGCTGGCACAACCGTGGATACGGATATAACGCACCCATACGAATTTGACTTTTACCTCTGCAGTCATGCTGGAATACAGGTAGGACAGTCTTTGCTGTCCATTCCAATTTATCAGTTTCAATGACTCACCTCTATTTCCATGCTGTCCATTCTGTCTCATGTCATGGTTGTCAAGCTTTCTGTCCTGTATTCCTAGCCTTCCTTTCTCTGCAATTCTGTTTTCACAAAACTGCAGAATTATGACGTTTGTGCTGCTGACCATTTTCTTGCTCCCACCCCCTTTCAATAGGGCACCAGTCGGCCCTCTCATTACCACGTCCTCTGGGATGACAACTGTTTCACCGCTGACGAGTTTCAGCTGCTCACCTACCAGCTGTGCCACACCTATGTGCGCTGTACCCGCTCTGTCTCCATCCCTGCACCTGCCTACTATGCCCACTTGGTGGCATTTCGAGCTCGCTACCACCTGGTGGACAAAGAACATGACAGGTGAGAGTTCATATCAGGTGCTAAGGACTGCTGGTTTTTTTTTTGTCTATAAAGCTATCTGAGGGGGTGGGCTGCCCTCAGTTGAGTGATCCACAATCTGTTTTGCTCTATACGCTGTTCATTTCTGTTATATACCACCACATCCATCGTTCCATAACAAGGGAAGCCAGTCTGTGGTAACTCTGGTTAATAGTGAGCTACATAGTCTTTCTGTCCATCGGTAGCATTTGACATCCCCAAATATTGAATGTAGAAGCTGCAAAGTAAATGTGTATAAAAATAACTACAGCCAAATAAAATACTTCAGTTTTTAAATGCATTTAGAGAAAATATTTTGTATGCTTTGTAGGTAAATTGATGTGCAGTAACGTGACATTGGTATTTCAGTGTATTCTTTTGCCTTCCAACCCGCTATAACCTCTTATATCAATATAACATACTTATCTGATGCATGTTAGATAAAGTCATAAATAAAATCTACATGACTGATGAGCATCATCTTTTTTCCCTTCCCCACCTTAGTGCTGAAGGCAGCCATGTCTCTGGGCAGAGCAATGGCCGGGACCCCCAGGCGCTGGCTAAGGCTGTACAGATTCACCACGACACCCTGCGGACCATGTACTTTGCCTGAGAGTGTCCCCCCATCCACCTCCTCCCTCCCAACACAATCCCAACCTGCCTCACCCCCCACCCCACCCCCACCTTATCCAGAACCAAGCTACACAAAGCCAGAGCTTGCGTGCCCAGGAGGGTCGATCTCCAAGGGGTGGGCACACCTTGCCAGTCAATCCACACCTGACACTGTGCAGAAGGACTGAGGGTGGCGGGCTGGGGGTTGGGGGGCCCTGACACTCGCCAGAGGATGCAAAGCTTCTTTGAGATGAATCAACGAAGAAAAAGAAAAAAAAAAAACAAATGAAAAGAACACAGCACTATTATGCAATATGAAACCAGCCAACTGCTTTTGAACACTCCCCCTGCCACCGCTGTGTGTCCGCTGTTTTCCGGCCCACAGAGGGGGAGGCAGATCCACAGTTTATCTAAAGTGTTTGGTTTTTAATACCCATCTTTTCTGATTTCCCCGGCTCTTGCCTTTACCTCAAGAGTTTTAATAATGGCACTTTCCATTTGGTTTTTTGTTTTATTTTTGTTGTTTTTGTCATTTACGCTATGGGGAAAAGAAGGGGAACTGAAATGGGAATGGAAGAGCTGTGTATTTTGGATGCTTCTTGGGTTGCTGGTTTGATCAGCATTCCCTTGTGGTGTTTGAATCAGGATGTGCTTGCTGGCTGTTCTCTACACACCTCATCTTTTCTTGCTTTTCAGTTCTCCTTTTTTGCCGGTGGTGACAAAGTGTGAGCGTGTCAGTTTGGAGCACTGAATCAACTGCAGACAAAGACAAAAAAAAAAAAAAACAACAGTTAGTGGGAGGGTAGGATTAAGATTATGAATATGTTAATATGAGCTCAGTGCCAGCCACAGGCAACAAGGTCCAAGTGCTCTTTGAGAACAGCCACCGAATCCTTCCTTTTTTTTAGACGAGAATGCAAGTTATGAGATTCTTTAGAACATTTCATGGTGATTAGTGAAGTTCCTTGCATACTGAGCAAAATGAAATGCTCTGTTCAGTAATAATATCAACCGGGGGGTTAATGGTACATGTCCCCCCCCTCAGCATTCTCTTGAGCTTTTCTTGATAACATTGCAATGTGATCCCATTCTAATTTATATTGTTTGTATTGGATTAGGTCCTTGTTTGTTTTCCCCCTTCCTTGTATTTATTAGCCTAATGAAGCATAATGTTCTTAGTTTTTAGTGCAACATTATCTGTTAAGAGTAGCACAGTTGTCTAGTTATGTTTAACCAGACAGACCATGTTGTCACTGTCCTTTAGTGCAATAATCAGTTTTGCCGCAGGAGCAGGCTCAGTCTGAGAGGGTGGACTCACTGGTGAGGCTGGAGAAAGGAAAAGAAACATGGGAGTCTTGAGTGGCTGTCGCCAAAGCAGTGATGAGTCAGTCAATATGGTCCCTCTCACCAGAAAGAAAACTGCAAAGAAAGAAACATATATATATAATATATATATATATATATTTTTGAAAGGGAATGGCGGGCATTGCATTCGAAGGTAGTGTCCTTTTGAACAGATGTACGAAGGCAGGCGCGAGGCATTTGGCACTTTTGTGGTTGCTCCTCTTTGTAAGCGAGCAACTGAAGGCTGTAGGAGATGCTCCAAGATTGCCCCCAGTCTTGGGGTTAAAATGAAAATCTCATCTGTGTTGGATGAATAGTCTGAGGTTAAGTGCCTGATTTTTTTTTCTCTTTTTTTTCTTGGAAGGAAGAATGTATGGTGGCTGTCTTTTGAATAACAGTGATTAAATACACACAGAGATGCTCAAACTAAGGCAAGGGGGCACAGTTGGACTTGGACTGACCTAGCTTCATATACTGTGGGTTTTTAATATTCAGTTTAATCTAGAATGTGAATTATTTGAACTGAATAACTGGCCTAGCTGTTTTCCTTCAGCTAATGGAGTGTTTCATTTGCACTGAGGGGGTAAGTTGGAGGAATAACCTTAATTGTATTTCAGTTTTATTTTCTGCAAAAGGGCATTGTCTTTTCCCAGTCAAACTGTGTCCAGGGTATCTTGGGGAGATCTGGATGATATGCCTGGTTGGTGTGGAGGCAGATGGAAAGAGAGGGTGGAGACCAAGGGAGGCATGTGTGTATTCAAGTTTCTGTGCAGGCCAAAGCAAGGCCTGCACCATCATCTCTTACCCTCAGTTTTGTCTTTTGCCTTCGCTAAGCGGCAGCCGTTCAGTAATGCTGCACCTTTTCCGCGGGAAATACAAAATGGTATCTAGCTGCTATTCTTCATATATATGTATAGAGAGATAAAAAGTTAGACAATGTTTCTGCACTAAAAGATGCATGTGTTAGATTGAACACAGGCCTGGTGCTATGAGGTGTGGTTGGCATGCCACACCCCCCAGAGGATTTTGGGGATGAATTTGCATTTGGGCAGGAAATTTCAAAGAAGGTCTGCTCACCTCTTAAGTAAATATGAGGAACCTCATGGGGTTAACTGGGGGTTAGATGGGTGGGCCTTGGATTTCAAGTTGCATTGAAATCAAAAGTTGTGGGAGGGAGGCTTTTAAAGGTACAGTGAAACTCTATATAAGGGTCGTGGACAAGACCGCCCAGCGGGTTAGTTGTGGCATTTGAAGGGGCTGCAGCATGTAGGGGCGGGGCCACCATGGCCCAGTTAAATTAATGGTGGCACTTTGGAGGGGAGCCTCCCTGTGGCCTTCAGCTGACTATGACATCCTCCTGTGACTGAAACCACATGGGTTGAACCTCCCATTCTTTTTGAACTTTTCAAGAGCGTTTTTAAACCAGAGTGTAGGTATATTTGTATATTTTAAATTATGTAATGCACACCACTTATTTTTGCTAACAAAGTCTAAAAAGAAGCATAATAGTGAATGGTAATAATAATCATGATGATAATAATGATGGTGAGTTTTAATAATGCAATAGACTGTTGACTTTTTCCCTCGTGAGCATAGTCAATGTATAGTGTTTTGGCACACCTGGCTTTCAGCTGCACGCCGGGCTTTGAGTGGGTGATGCAGCTGCTGTGCAGGCAGACTGTTATTATAGGTGCTGGATCAAACAGCAGGTGGGCTTCCCCCACATCTCCCAGGTGACCCTGATCCCTCTCCCAGTCAGCAGAGATGCAAGCCAAAATATTGCAAAACTTTGTTTAATCTTATCCCGTTATTGAAGGGTAGCAGCCTGTCCCGCAGATACAGGTATGCATGTAACCCCCCCCCCCCCCAAGTCACTTTTATGTACTGCTTTTTCATAGGTTTACTTTACCATCATGCTGTTTGGGTTTTGTAGACTGTAACATACAGTTGACCAAAAAAAGACATTTAATAGGAATCGTCTTGAGGTATCTTATGTCCATATGTCCATCACACTGGTTAACACATAGGACATATCAGCTTCTTGGAGGTGGAACCTGCTTCTCAGCTTTTTAAAAAGCCCCCCAATACATGCTCACTGTCAGATTCTGTTCTTTCAGGACCCAAAATCTCTGTGCCACCATAAAGTCTATAATGTTATTTTCTCCCTATACCTGCCATTCTTTTTTCTTTTTTTTTCCTTCCCCCTCCCCCCCTCTCATTTCAGAAGTGGCTGACCTAGGGACCATCCATGGTTTTAAGACCATTTAAAAGGTAGGATTATGTGCTGCCAAATATTTATGTATTACTTTGGCACTGGAGGATTTTAGGAAATGCCTTTTAAGGTTAGCTTGAAATACACAGCTCAGTAGAGATATGGGAGAACGGTAAAGTGGTGGGTAGTAAGTTTTATTTTGGGGCTCATGGATTTTTTACATGGTGGTTGGAAGATGGAAGTCTAGGTTGGTGTCAGCTGTATTTGGATTTGACCCCCCTCCCCTCAGGGGGTGAACATGCAATATGGCAAGTGTGTTCATCCAGTGTTCCTTACGCTGTTGGCAGAATGCTGTGGCAGTGTTACTTGGCATGGTCTTGGTCCTCTCCTGTGGGATCACTAATGGGGAACTTAAAACATTGGTGTGTCATTTCATGTGACAACCCCACTTTATTTCTGTGTCATGTATGTAGTGTTCTGTAGCCCAGACATATTTTACTGTTGACTGTTGGGGGGAACATTGTAGGGCAGAGTAGTCCACAGAAAGTGCCTTTCTTGATGATGGTGCTGAAAAATGAAACAAAAATGAATCAAAGAAAGTCTTATTTCAAAACACCGAAAGGCTGAAATATTTTGCATCTACATTGATGTGTGCAAAGATATTTGTGTATTTAATAAAAATGAAATGCATACATTCAAAGAATTGGTCAAGAGAGATTTGCCAAGATCATGATGGTATAGATGAGCTCTTTGACAGTGGTTTGTAGGAATCAGGACCAAAAGTTGTTAGCAGGGGGAGGTGGAGGGGGGGCGGACACTCACCTGACAGTTCGGCCCAGAACTGACTAATGGAGCACTGTATAAACTGTCACTTGCTAGATGCGCTCGGGATCCTGTATTTCCCCTTTTATTGTACTCCCATCACAAGGTTCAGTGTTGACGTGATATGATACAGATGGCAAATACTGCCTCCACTTGTTGCCCCTGTTAGGGCCTCCATTTCCAGTAAGAGTTGTAGTAAAACAATGCAAAGTGTGCCTCGAGCCCTGGGGGAGATATGGCAATATTTGTGCCAGCATGATTTGGTCTTACTGTGTGAAAACCTTGAATTTTATAAATTATCACCACCCTCTTCACTTAGTGCCCAAAAGTGCATCTTGACTCAGATTTTGAGCCTCTTGCATGTCCATCACTCACCACAGAGTGCCAATGGTTGGCTCTGGGTTTGTTTTTGTGAAAGGAAGACCGTAGGAAAAAGGGGCGGGGGGGTGTTGTCAATCTTACAGGCCAAATCTTGTCATGTGAGTGCCCGTCAGATCAGTAAGTGATACCATAGAAATCTCGAAACACTGCACCTCAGTTACCTTGGTATGCTGCATATATTGTACTAAATAAGAAACCATAAATATTGCTTTGGTAACAGTATAATGCGCCTGATTATAATATCCTTGTAACTATTTTAGAGTAAGAAGTTTAACTGTCAGATTTTTTTTTTGTCTTAACACTCATCTGACTTTGGATTTTGTCCTATGTTGAGCCTTTTTATTTGGTTTTTCCTATTTAAAGTTGTTGTAATTGTAACTATATATCCACAAATATTTTATGGTGTATTTATTGAGTGTGCGTGTGCGACTGGAGTTTCCAAATCTAAACGTAGCACCTGGTGCAGCAGAAGTGAAGAAAGGATCCTAGCAAAGGCTCAGGGTCAGAGAGGTCAGAAAGGGTTGCGGAAGGAACCCCTTTTGGCTCTCACCCTCTTGTGGAATCCTAAGCTTCTTCACGTTTAGGTGCGAGCACATTGGCATGGCGGGCTTCAGGGTGCTCTATCGGCTGGGGGCTGGTGGTGGGGCTGAAGTGTGAGAGGCCAGCTGTGATGCGCTAGGCCTAGCCTTTAAAACTGTGTGCTCACTCGACCCCCTCTTGTCTGTGGTACTGGGCCCTCCTCCAACTTTTTCTCATGCCACCACACTCTCCATACTACTTTCTAGACCCTTTTACTTATAGAGATGAGAAGAGCAGGGTCACTTTTTCCTCAATATAGCGTCATCTTTAGAGGTTGAGGAAGAAGCCCATGGATTTATTAAATCATTTTGACTGAAGATTGCAAAACTGACTCATTTTTCCAAACAGAGCTGCTGAATATAAGCAATAGATTTCCTGGCCTTGACTTGGAGTGAAAGTGGGTGAGCTGGAAAGTAGGAGGAGGGCAGGGAGTGGAGGGAGCGAGATGCACAGAGCATCATGGATGGTGCTGAGGTAAGGTGCAAAAGTGAAGGCTGGGAGTTTTGTGTGTGTGCGTGTGTGTGTGCGTGTGTGTGTGCGTGCGTGCGTGTGTGCGCGCGCATAAGTGTAGGTAGGGAAGGGGAGTTGAGGGCGGATGAGTGGGAGTTCCATTTGTTCTGCTGCTAATAGGACAGATGTGACAGTAAACTTTGTCAGCCCACTCTGGTTTTACACATGCAAGAGCCTTTACTGCGCAAGTAGAAGATGCAGAAAAAAAAATCCCATTCCACTCAAATATGAGCCTCAGCCTTAAATGTGTTCTTTTTTGTCATTGGTTTTATTTATGATTTTCAAAGCTTCATTTGGGTACAGGAAAAAATGTACTAATCCTACTGGCATCTTTGTCTTTGTTTTAAACCACTAACCAAGCTAGTTTAGAGGCCAGATGTGTGAAAAATGTAACCCTTTTTAATGGTCCTGTATGTTCCAGTCCATGGCTGTAAAAGCATGAAGTCAGATGGTTCTGATTTTATATATTAGGGAGACCTGTGCCTGTATTATAAACTATAGTATTGTCTTGAATCTGTCCTTGTTTTCCTTGTCTTTCTGTTGGTTGTTATTTCCTCTGGGTGATTGGAAAAGAAGGCATGGAGCTCCTAATTGGGCTTGAAACTAAACATCTTCTCTCTGTCTGTTGGCCATTTTCATGAAGTAAGATCTCGATGCTGACTTGAGTAGCTGCGCTCCAGCAGTACGGTCTTTATTTATCCCCCTACCCATACAGACCCACACAGGCATGCACACTTCCTTACTAAAGTATGTGCTTTCTCTCCATCAGCATTCCAATGGAGTGACTGACTGAAATGCAGCCAAGGTTTGCCAGAGTGGTCTTCCACACTGGCCAGTAGGGAGAAGAACTTGACTTATAGTGAAACCATGGGTGGGCTGTAGAAGGTAAATCTAAGAAGTAAAGGTGGGTTGGTATTGTGATTTGAGCCATGGTTACAGCCATAACCGCCGCAGGTGCAGCTTGCTCACGCATCCTCGGACTTTTGATCAAACAGCTATGTAGAACCAAAGTACGTGTTACTGAGTAGCCTTTTGGGCTGGAATGGTGGTCAGGCCTCTGCACCTGCACCCCCTGCCCGTCCACCAGCCGCTCGTCTGCCTTGAAGCCAGTGTGAGGGGAGTCGGTGCAAAGTGGGCTCGCTGCCACCTCCAATGTCATGGAGCCGCCCAAAGGAAGCGCAGTCCCGGGCCCTGGGAGCTACATGCCTCTGCTCTCTTTCCCTTTTTACTGTACTTTGCAAAGTTTCTCTGTTGTACCAACAAGTCTTTTTGTTTTAAAATGTCTTTAATTTTACAATTATGGCCTTTAGTGTTGCTTTGCTTCAGTTTGAAGTGTAACTTTCACTAATACTTGCAATAAAAAAGCTTTGCTTTAATCCATGGTGGTGTCATCTTTTCTGCCATATTTCAGTGTTTGTTTGTTTGTTTGTTTATTTATTTATTTTTGTCCCCCCGAGCAGTAATGGTGTCCCAAATTTGATTTGAACACAAAGAATGTAATTGTGAAGAAATGAAAAAATGTTTCCATGGTAATTTGTGTGGTGCCGTGAATATTTGGGTTTGGATGGATTTGTGGGGTTTATGAAGAAGTCAAATGTAACCTTCATGAGGTGCGCATCGTGAGGTGTCCTGCACACCACTGCTGTACTGAGCTCATATTTGCTTGCCTTTGGCATGTTGACTTGCGCAAATCTTGCAATCCTCTTATTGACACTTTTTTTTTTTTTTTTTTTTTTTTTTTTTTTTTTTTTTTAAACCCATGTGGCTGTCACCAGCTCGATTTGTATTTGTCCTTCACACCATTCTCTGCAAACACCTGATACCGGGGTGCAAAAATCCCAGGACAGTGGCCGTTTCTGAAATGCCTGAACTTTTGTGTGACATTGCAAGTCCTTGCACATCTTCATTTGAACAGTATTTGGACTTTTTTTGCCCTTTCTATGCTGAGTCATAATCACATACCTTCTTAAAAGGGGGGGGTGCTGTATGAATAAATGGCCTGATGTACCTAATAAAATAATATTTGAATCTTTAACATTTTATAATCTTCCATATCTTACTGTGTACACAAATATTTCTCTAACATCCTACATATTCAATTTAATTTTTATTTTTATATAGCGCTCTTCTCACTGCAGTGACAGAGCGCTGAACAGACATGTAAAGGGTTTCAATTCACATGCACTATAAGATAATTTTGCACAGTTAGCCAACTGGCCACATAGGAAAGGAAAACAAAACTTTTCACTAGGGGATAGGAGAAAAATAAACCTCTGGGGGTCCTTGTGCCAGTGGAAGCCTACCCTTCCTGGGCGTTCTAAGCAATGCTAATAGAAATGGTAGTTTTGTCTTTGTTGCATAAACAGGTATGTTAAGTTCCAGTTTACAGTCCAGTCAAAGCCATCCGCAGAGTCTGGTCTTTCATGGATCTTAGTAATTCGATGAGGTCCGGTCGTTCAAACTTTCTGCCCGTCTCCTACATACTTGACCATTCCTGTTTCACATCAACCCCGGTCAATCCAGGCCAATCCTCCGAAATAGCCACACTGAGGTGCTCAGAGAACAGAAGGGGCATTAGGCAACGTACACAACTCAAAGGGCATGACAATAGGCACCATTAATATGCATGATATGCCAATTCAAAAGAGTAAGTTTTTAATCCAGATTTAAAAAGAGATAGGGAAGTGGTACTATGTATCGAGTCTGGCAGGCTATTCCGGAGTTTTGGGGCTCTGTAACAAAATGCACGTCCGCCTACTGTTACCTTGTTGATCCTTGGGATCTCAAGGTAACATGCTTCCAGTGATCGAAGGCTTTGACCTGGAATATAGTCCTCAATTACTTCACTGAGGTAAGCTGGTGCCGTGCCCCTCACTGCCTTGTATGTCAGTAACGGAATTTTACAATCAAGTCTATATTTGACTGGCTAGCCAGTGCAGAGATTGACTGCTGTAATGTGGTCATTTTTCCTGGTTCTTGTCACTATCCTTGCCACAGCATTCATTAGTATCTGAAGCCTGGAAAGAATCTGGGATGGAAAACCAGGTAGCAGGGTGTTGCAGTAGTGAATCCTGCTTGAGATAAAGGCGTGAACCAGTTTATCGGTGTCTTTTCTGCCCAAGAAGCACTTTGGTTTAGCTATGTTTCTTAACTGTAGCCAACATGACTTTGTTGAAGCTGTTGTCTGAGACACAAATGACATGTCTGTGTCCAGAAACACTCCCAAATCTCTCATACAGTCTGAGATAGTAAAATTCAGGCCATGGGTTTGAAGGAGTGATACGATTTCGCTGCGGTCTGTATTACTAGCACTTACCAGAAGGACCTCGGTTTTGTTGGCATTTCGGAATAAGAAGTTGTTACTCATGCATGTCTTTATATCTGTGAAGCAACTGACAACAACTGAAAACATTCAAATGTTGCATTGAGTTGTCAGGCAATGCTGGACTTTGTTTTGCGATCCAAGGTGTACACTTGCTCTCCAAGTCCACTTCCCTTATTGTGACAGGCTTGGTGGGGACAAGAGTGGCCAATGGTAGTGCTTGGTGGACTACGTCATGCCAGAGAGGGACCCTGCATGTTCAACTGTGACATGGAGGCCTGTGTGGGTGAGACTGTGGCCTCCTCCCGGCAGTAGTGGTGAATCTGGAAGCATGGTTGGCCTCTTCATTCTCACATTCAGCTTTGACTATCAGATGTTTTCACACACGAATAGTTCTCGTGCACACTGGATGTACAATTTTGTGATCAGCAATAAGTTTTACATCTAGGTATGTGGCAGATATTTTTCTTCAAAGCAACAGACATACATAAAAATGTGATTTTGGGAGCCAAAACATGCCTGCTAAAGTGCCAGCACAGTTGTTTTTGCACACATTCTCTAGCAGCTGCCTGTGCAAGTGGAATACGATAATAACAGATGGATATGGATTAATAGGAATTTTTCAGGAACTCAGGAGAGAAATGGATCCAAAAATAATGAGCTTTGAAACATTTCTTGAATGCTCGAAGGGACAGAACGAGTTTGTTCCACCACAGCAGGTCCCGGACTGAGCCAGCAAAAATCAAGCAGGCTTTTCATTTTGGAGGCCTTGAGGAATGGGACAAGCAGGCACATTCATGTTGGGATGTAGGAACTGATGTGGTTCTGAGGGTATCAGGGTTGTAATCCTTTGACTGAGTCTTGGACTCAATGCTGGCACAGACAGAAAGCCAGTGCATGGTGACCAGGAAGGACGCCACGTAAAAATATGCTGGCAAGTCAAAAACAGTTTGAGCTCTGTTGTGGAGGCTTGATGAGTGCTGCTACAAGACCAGACAGGCTGGTCTTGCAGGTGAGACATCACCATAGCCTGGACCAGGAGCTGCGCGCAGAGTGGTTGTGAGATGCTGTCAAATTTTATGAACGTTGTAGAGAATCTGTGTGCAAGGGCAGATTGCCCACAGAATGTGCTAGGTAGAGACACACACCTAAATCTGGTAACCCTCGGGATTTGGCTGATGGAGTCAGTGAGATGGAAAACTCTTGATAAGTTAAAGTGGGTTGAAGTACTTGAATCTTACAGAGGTTGGCTTATGGATGGTAAATGGCCATTCAGATGCAGAGCGTTTGGATATGTGAGTGAGTTGGGGAATAAGAAGATGATAAGAGCTGTGCATTGGCTGCATAGCAGTGATAAGAAAAGCAATGAGACATAATGACTAAGCCAAGGGAAACGGTACAGATAGAGAAGATTAAAGGGCCGATTGAGAGGCAGAGGGGGAACTATGCCAAACATCTTAATAAAATGTACCTGTTAGGTGAGAGAGCTACATTTCAGAGATATTTTGTTTGTGTCTGGTGGCTCCAGCAAGGTGAGGAGCCCAGTGCTCAGTGGAATGGCCACAGAGACGTACAGACGCATTGTGCAAGCACGCAGCGAACTTTGTTTATTATGTGCTCATAATGATGCTGTACTTTATAGTTTTAATGCTTTCAGGCCATATTTTTGAAGATACAAATATTTTTTACTCAGCTTCTGTATGTACCAATGTTTTTCTTGTAAGGTGGTGCTTTCAGAGTAGGGATCCAGCGAGGGTTCTGTCTTCCACAGCTCTGTCCCTGCACACTGCTAGTATAATTGGGGCTGAGGAAATGGGAGCAGATGATGATGATGAAGGGGTTACTGCTGCTGAAAACCAGCAAAGCTTCAATTCAGCTGTGGCGAAAGACAAGACAGGGATGTTGCTGCATGGAAGACACAACATCTAAAAGATTGGCATTTGCTAGCCTTTAGTCCGGTGGGCTATGGGACAGTCAAAAGGCTGTAAACCTGTTTATTGGATTGTGGTAATTCAATTTGTAAATTTATTTTTTTTCTACTGGTTTTAGGCTGTGATTTTTTTTTTTTTCCTGAGTCAAAATAAATCTGCGTTGGGGTTTCCGAAGTAAAGTGACTTTCTGGGCCAAAAGATAAAATGAAAACAGTTGGAGTCGAATGTGTTTGTGATAATTTAACATCCTGCACATTTAGTCTGAATTTTCACCTGCATGAGGCTAACAAAATGGTAAAAAAAAACCACAGACTTTTCTAGGCAATTGAAAGTTTTACCAGATAGCCGGGTGCTTTATCTCCATTCCAGGTTACTGCATGACTGTCGACAGGGATCCATGACCTTCACAGCAAAGTAAGGGGTGTTGAGGTGAACCAGTCTGTTATTGGCAGCTGTATTGGCCGATACTGTGCAGAAGCCTGAGCTGTACCAATGAACTGGGGGGTTAGGGCCCAAGCGCTAGCATCCTGATCAGTCAGTCATTGATTACTGAAACGCTGGTGTTTTGCTTTGTTTCTTGGTCTCAAAGTAGAAAAGTAGCAACAGGAAAATATTAGTTTTCTTATCTTTTCTGCAGGGGTGGTACAGCCCTTATTCCGCTTGGTCGAGGGAACTGCTATCGTTTTTGCTCGGAACCTTTTTGAAATCATCAACATTGTTCCGTCCGGTTATGAAGTCCTGCTGTGGACCTGCAGTATTTACTAAGTATGCTGGTTATGGTCAGGCATCAAGAGTTGGAAAAGCATTGGTGAGGTTTAATCTGACAGTCCAAGGTTCAAGTAACTGCTTGTACGTGGTGTTTATTACAATCAAGGAGAGTTTGTAATGCGGGTTTCACAGACCTTCCCTCCATTTGCAGTCTGAAAGTTTTCTAGTTGAAGTTCCACATTTAAGCTGCTACTCTGAATTACTCCAAAAAATGCCAGTTATCTTTTAGACAATGACAAATAAACCAACCAATAACATTATTATTATTATTATTATTATTATTATTATTATGACCACCAAAGAACCAAAGTTTAGAAGATTGCAGTAATGGGAGCTACACATATTCTCTGCAATATGCGATTTCTTTTCACTGTTTGTGAGATGAATTCATGAAGATGCATCTGAAGTCTCCGCAGATGCTCTGCACACCAGCAGAGGGAGGTATGGCCTAAGCGCTGAAGGACAGTCCGCCGGTGCAGCCGCTGAGTTCAAACAGGATCGTGACCACAGTGCTGAAGGCAGTGCTGCTCCCGCATGAGGAAGAGGCTTGAAAAGCACAAGTGTGAACATGAAAGAAGCTTTAAAAAGTGACCAGCAAGAAGTGTTTGCTCCTGTGTGGTATGCAAAGCTTTTCTGATCAATGTTGAAAGCCTGAAGGTGATGTACAGGTGATGATGATGGATCCCAGACTTCATGGTGAGATGATAAGTGTGCTGCAACTTTGAAAGAGAGGCTGCCATTCCGGGCTGAGGTGTAATGAGACAGACGATGGGCTGGGGCTTCATCAGCGCTTTCAGTTTCTTTTTACCACAATGAATCAATGGCTGAGTCCCCCTTCCTCAGGGAAGGTCTGCTTTGCAAGATGGGTACAAGGAGGATATTTAAGTAAATATGAGAGATTGGATTTACAGGACCACAAAAATGTCAGATTCTCTCTTCTGTTTCTCACAAATGCAGGATTAAATCCCCAAATTTCCATTGTTCCACTGCAAGATGTTTGTTCTGTTGCTTCTCTATACTACAAAGATGTTTGCCTACTGCATGATGGTGTGTGCCATGGCCAAAGCCAACAGTGTGCACTGTGTCTTCATTTGTATTTCCAGTTCCTCTAACCTTCTTTACCATCCCTCTAGTTCCTCTTACCTCCTCTACATCTTCTGGGTCAACAACATTCAGTGGATGTTACGTCATCAGCTTAAAACAGGTTAGCACTGCATGTTGCTTCAGCTCAGTGAATAAAGGTAAATTAAAAGGAATATACCTTTAAACTCCAGTGTCACTAACAGCACTCCTTCCCTTTCTCTTCATCTTGGTTGCCCCAGTGATTCTTTCTGCTATCAGTACAACTTTCACCAAACACATTGATCTCCTTCAGGATAAGGCCTAGCAGAGTGCACTGTATCAGATTTTCCCACCGTTATTTATTGTTCATACAAAACCGCTCAAGCAGCCGCGGGCTGGCCATTCTTCGTATGAACGTATGCGCTGCTGCCAAAAAGTCTGACACAATGACCTCGGCAGAGGTGGAGTGCATGCTGTTAGCAGTGCGATGTGCCATCTTGATAAGCATTGGTGTGGCAACAGCGCCCCGGCTTCCTTTCCCATTATTATATTCCACTGTGTCAGTCCTGCGCTTGCATGCCAGGGGCAATGCGTGGTGCTTAAGTCCCTGAACTCCCAGCATGCTCAGCGGGAGTCGAAAGAGTAACGTTCCTCTGTGCTCTGTACTGTCTGCCGGATGAAAATAACATCACTGAGCTGGATTGGGAATATCTAACATCTGGAGGAAGACCTCGAGGCCAAGAGCGCTCCATTCAGGTTGGCCACACTCGTCTGAAGTGAAGAATGTGACCAGGATTCGGTGATCCACAGCTATCTGGGAATTACTGTGGTGATGCGGAGCCTCAGGGTGTGTGGAGGGTAGAGCGTTCGAAGCACAGAGCATCCATCTAACGCACTTCCCGTTTGTTTGTTTCCCGTGTCGTCTCTGTTAGGTTCTCTGTGCTGTCCATGAGCGGTTCTGACCGGGGGAGGGTAACCACCCAGCATCCCGTCCCTGCTGGAAAACTTGTCTTGGGAGCACCGGCTGTTGTCGCCATCCCGTCCCTCCCACTCCGCTGGATTCTGCACGCTACCCACCTCTGCTTTGTTCCGCACTAAAGAGCCTTCCAGTAAACCCTGGGCCACTGCCAAAGGGAGACACTGTGTTGTTGTTGAGAGCAGAGTGAGGCAAACGTCTGTTGCCAGCCTTAATATTCATCCCAGCCTGTGCATGCTTCAAACCGCTGACCAGTTAAAAAGATCTGCCAAGACCTCACTTTTTAACAGACCCCCCATCTCTGCCTTCCTATCCAGAGGCCTCCTGTCCCTCCAGCAGTACCATCCGCACAGGATGAGGCTGAGGCTGTCCTCCGAGGGCAACGCTCTCGGGGGCATGGCTCCTACTATCTTGTGTGGATGGACGCATTGCCCACTGGACACGCAGCAGGTGCCATGATGCCACTCGGTGCTGTGTGCGGTGTCCCCTGTATCCCCATCCCATAAACCGGAGTACTGAACACTGCAGGAGTTTGCTTGTTCTTTGAGTTCGGCAGCAGAATTATGAGAAGAGGAAGCAAGCCAGTAATTTATCATCTTCTAAGATTTATTGTCTTGTAGAAAAATACAATTGAATATAAATAACACATTAGCCTGCACGGGGCATCTATTGATGTAATGACGGCAGCTTGTAGTCACGCCTGGTAAAAACAATCCCCTGCACACTGCTCTGTTCCAACTCAGCAAATTATTTTTCCCCATGATTTAATTTTGCACAAACCTACAATCTGACATATTCATTTTATAATTCTGACTGCCATATATTTCTAAAGAAGAAAACATTAACACTCTTAATTTATATTTGTATGTAAAAGGTCATTGCAAAATTCATTAGAGAATTATACATACAGGGAAAATAGTCATTATCACAACAAGTTTCAGATTGAAATTGAAAATTAAAATAGTTCTCAAAGATTAAGCCTCTGCTACCGAGCTTCAAACTGCTGCCTGCTCCACCAACTGTTCCAGATCTTACGAGGAGGTCAAGGGGCGCATAGAGCAGGAAACTCCTCCCGAAGCCTGGTGTCCACTTCCTGGAATTCCCAACAGACACGGGAAGTTTTCACAATGACAGGAAGGGGTGCGTCCCTGGTTCGGGTTCTGTCCAGTGTGGCTCTTCAGAAATGAACCTCGTAGGGCTCAGTAAGCCGCTGCCTTCTGCTCAAGTATCTTCTTGTTCTCCTGATGGACACACAGATGGAATTATTCAGAAACGCAGATTCAATGTACTTAAAGTACCGTGTAATTTTCAAATTTTGACTCTCAGTTTACCCTTTGTGTGTGTTAGTCCTGTAACGGAGTGTTCCCTGCCTTATGTCCTGCAGTGCCAGGATAGGCTCCGGACCAGCAGGACCTCTTAGAAGTGGTTATTGATAATAATCCACTAACTATTATGAATCAGGAAATGTATTTAGAGATGTCTGTGCTTTAGCAGAGTTCAAAATGATGGCAGATCCAGCAGAACAATGTTATGGCTAATGAGCATCTTATTTTGCTGTCATGACAATGAGCCCCTGGACACGGTTATTGTTGTGCATCTCAGCCATAGGTCTGTTTGCTTGGCAGTCAACTGCCAATTACGTTCGATAATAATGTTTTGTTTTACATTTCGCATCACTTTTTCGGAAAACTTTCTACGTGCGGAAACTTTTAACTTGTGCTGCAACACCTCATTAATTCAGTTAAGCGCGCTGCTGCAGTTTCACCCTCTCTTTGTTTCTCAGCCAGCTGGCAGGTCCTACCTCCACATGAGGAATGCCAGCACAGTGCCGCAGATGAGCAGGACGACCAGAAAGGCCACTGCAACGGCGGTGCCACTGCTCCTCTTGTCACAGGGCTCTAATCCACAGCCAGGTAGGTTGCACGTACGTGCCGAGCGGCGTGGAACAGACGCAAGAGGCCCACGCGGGATGTTCCGGAAAAACGCGCACACACACGCACAAAGGCAGTTACAGTCTAAGCATGCACAGAGGGTACAGACACCAGGTGAAGAGCAGCAGGAGCCTTTGTGGTAGTGCGCACAGTACCTGCAGCGTAAGTGGCTGAGCTCTGTCCCAAGCGGTTGCTGACGACACAGGTGAAGTGTCCGCAGGGCTCCGAGGACAGGTACAAAACCTGACCATCAGCAGAGGGCCTTCCCACCTCCTCGCTCATCTGGGCTTTATCGTGCAGCCATCTGAACTTGGGCTCCGTGCCCCAGGCTTCCATACACAGCAGAGTGGTGTGGGACACATTGATGGACACGGTGACATGATGCACAGCCTCTGAGGAACAGACAGACAGAGCAAGAGATGTGCATCAGTGATGTCCGCTAGGCAACTTGTGAATTTTGATGAATGTAGTCCAGCTTTTAGTTACAATTTAATGACTGCAAATGTGACAAATGATGGAAAATAGCGAGATGTGCATTATTTGCTGTTTTATTTATCTATTTACTTATTTATCTATTTGTTGTTTGTTCCTTCTCTTCTTGGTGTTTGGTTGTTTGTTTTTCACTCATTGTAATTTTTTTCTGAATGTAACCACGCACAGTCTCCTGTTGAATCAGAGCACATTTCACTACATGGTATACTCGGTAACCATGTACGTGACAAATTAACTCTTTTGTCTTTGTTCAGCCAAAGACACCGATGATTAACCAACCACGGGGTAAAATGCACGGTTCTCTTACCGTATTCCTTCACGATGCACTTTGCAGACACCGAAGTGGGGGCCTTTGTGGTCACGGTTACCGTGTAAACCCCGCAGTCTTCTTTGCGGAATGGTTGCACCTTCAGCGTTGCCCCATTGTTGGCAGTGGTTACGCGCGCGTCGAAGTTTACGCTCGGGAACTCGGCCACCTTGACTTTCCCCAGACCGGCTCTGCTCTCGGACTCTCTCTCCCAGGTCACCTTGGCAATTTGCTCGATAGGGCCCCGAATCTGGGCCTCCAGAAGCAGGACCTCACTCGGAACCACGCGGAGGGGTTGCTGGATATGCTGGAACGTGACGGAGATGCAGTGGCACAGCCGTGGCACTGGGGGAAAAGCACAGGTCGGTTGCCTTCTGTACATTGCATGCACTTTACTTGTAAGCGCTGCTTGGCCTATAAATGGCTGAAGACGTTGATGTTTCTCACTGTGCAACGCATGGGCTGAAAAGTGCAGCAAACGGTGAAGCAGCATCACAAAATAACATAAAGCGTCTGCAAAATGGACAAATGTAGCTGCATTCTCCCATAAGCAACAATGGAAGATTATCATTGAAGCGATGCAACACGAGTGAGTCAAAAGCATGCAGATCTTTTGCGCAAGAAGCCGCCAGCCAGCCGCGCGGAGTTCGGCGTCCGTCTGGCCCGGGCAGTGAATAAACCGCGGGACGGACGGACGGGCGAGCAACAGAGGCGGCGGCGGCGCGGCAAAGCCGAGGTGACGGCTGGCGACTCACTGAACAGCAGCGGCAGGAGCTCGAGTTGGAGCCCCATCGCTTCCACGGAGCGGTGGCAAGAAGGCGCTCCCCGCAGACCCCACGGCCCAATCGCCGCACGAAGTGAAAAGCAGGCGCCCGCCGGCGGCTTTTAAACGGAGGCGCTTCCTCTTCCTGCGCTTCGGCGAGGCGGCGGCGGCCAGGAAGAGGAAGCAAAGCGCGCACGCTTCAAGCTGGCAAGCTTTAAGGCGAATTCCGTGTTTTGGCAACGAGGGCAAACAGCCGACGAGCATGAAAGTCGCCCGAAAGAAACGAAGCGAATTTGTCGCGACCACAGAAGAACCTCGCACATTCACAATAAGTTGTCGTTCTGTCGTATTCGTGTACCTGCTGTCCCAGCGCCTGCTGTGCTCGGGTCCGGATTCAGCCCTCGTCGTGTCTGCGTGGGTTTCCTCCCACGGTCCAAAGACAGGTGTTTTCGCGCAATTGCTCTCCGCGAAGCGTGTGGCCACCCCGCGACGACGACCCGGCCTCCCACCCGGGGCTGCGCCCAGCGAATGCGTGTTAGGCTGCGGGCCGAGGAAACGCGGATGAAATGGCACTTTTTGCCCAGCAAGTTCTCCTCTTCGCCCATGAGGTGGTCGTCTCGTTCGCACTCCGTCACATCCACACCAGAGTCGCACTGACTGCCGCTTTTTACTCTCAGGCAGTGTAAAGGCGTGCAATGAGTCTGCTGAACGTGGTACGCTTTCCCGAATCCGCTCTTTTTTGCTTACGGTAAAACGTGTGCTTTCTTGCGTGGCGTTTTTGAATCAATCGATTTATTTGTCACATGCATGGTTACCAAGTATACCAAGCAGCGATGCGTGCCCATAAGCAACGTGTTGTTCAGTACCGGGGTTGCGCAGACACGGGATTTCAAGCCTTGAACCCTTTTCCCCGCATTGAAGGCTCCGCTGTTTTCTCGCGGTGCGGAGGCCTGTAGATGGCGACATTCCTCCAGTTTCCCTCGGAACTCGCCGATGCTGTCATGGCCCGATGGGCACAAATGTCCAAAATCCGGCGCAAAACCTTCGCACGGGAGCGGCAAAGGCGAGAGGGAGAGGACAAACCCATATCGATACTCATGGGTTTGGAATGGGGCTCGTGTTCAGGTGTCCACATATTTGTAGCCTTACAGTGTACTTAACTCTGAATTCTAGTGTCTATAATTTCTAGTCTTCTAGAGTTCTGGAATTTTACTGGTTCTAGTATAAGCTACCCAGCTGTACAGATGGGCAGGTATCCGTAAACTGCTTCGGGGAAAGCTGCCGGCTAAATAAAAACACGTAAACGGGGCTGTCCGGTCTGCACCACAGAGTTGGGTGGTGCCACCAGGGCACAAAGGCAGTCGCTCTGTATCGCCACTATCAAGGCCTACCATTCCCGACTGTCTGAACATCCCTGCTGGGGCGGCGGTTCCTTCCTTGACCCCATTGTGTTCTGGTAGTTCATTTTTTTCCCTTAGTTCGTGTTGCCTGGAGATTCAGTCAGAAGCCTGCGGCTCATGGACTTGTGCTGTTGTCCCTGGTACGCAAGTCGGGCCACTGACATACTGTACAATCCGTGTAACAGAATTTTTTCAAATAATGACAGTGGACAAAGGTAAACCATCACTAGTCACCGAGTTTAGTAGCTTTTAAACGCACACAACCATAAGTATCGGTATCCGTTTCCATATATGCACAATTAAGTGAATAATTTGAAACTGACAAAAATACTTTGTATCCAGTTTTCTCTATTTCACATTTAATGGTACAGAAATATTGCTTTTGATTTATTACGTTATTTTAAATAATAAAACAAATGAAAATGGCCTGGACAAAAATATTCCGACCCTTAACCCAGTACTCTGTACCACAGCCTTTGGACGCAATTGCTGCAACCCAGTGCTTTCTGCAGCTCTCACTGAGATTTCTACACATCTCCACTGATAGTTTGGGCTGCTCTTGTTGAGCAAACTGCTCCGGATCTCTCGGGTTTCACGGTTTCCTTCTTCCAAATGTGAGGTTCAGCTCTTTCCACAGATGTTCCGTCTAATTCAGATCAGGACTCACGCAGGCCACCTCAGAATTTTTTGTGTTTCTCTCTTAGAAGTGGGTTCTTCATTCATCTTCTACCATGGAGCCCATTCTTATTCAGACAGTGACAGATGGTGTTACCTGAAACTGTTTCACCTTGAGCTTGAAGGTCCGTTTCAGTCTGTTTTGATGTTTTCCTTGTTTTTTTTTTTTTTTCTCCACTGCTCATACAGTCTTTGTCTTGAGTCTTTGGTCAATTTTCCTGTTGGGGCCACATCCAGAGATGTTGGCTACAGTCCTGTGGGCCTTAAACTTCTTGATAATACTGGCAAGAGTGGTCACAGGAAGCTCAAGCTCTTTGAAGCCTATACTTGGGCCATGCTTGGCTGTTACTTTCTTTCTGACCGTAAGTATATTTAGCTCCTTAACATCTTTCCAGTGGACTACAGTTTGCGTGTCACTCTCTGTACCATCTGCCTGTCCATTCATCCATCCATGTTAAGTGTTTAATCCTGAGCAGGGTTGCCGTGGTCTGGGGTCTGTCCCAGAATCAGTGTGTGCTAGGCTTTGGTAGCACTAACAGTACTTACTTACTAAGTGCTACACTTTATAGAAAACAGAGTTTGGTGATATAATGTACTGTTACTATTTACCCTTCCACCTTTTTGACCCAGCCACTACTGGGTAACTCAGCTAGTGGCTTTTAGAATGCAGCTACTCTGGTAATGACCTCTGGGGGGGAGTAGAGGTCAGTAGCTGTGCTGCCAGGTGTTAGGCATCTCCCTCCTCCTGAGCCTCTGTTGTGGAGTTCATTTTTAATCTCTCTGGCTGGACACAAGCCACTTGCCCTTCTGCAGACGAACTGTCTTGTCTGCTCGATAGGTCCAACAGCACCTCTGAGAGCGTCGCAGGTAATTATATGAAGCTGATGAGAGAGCTTTTGTGCAGCGTCGCTACGATGAAGAAGTGGAGAGAGAAACAGAGGGATGGGATAGCAGGAGGAGCACAGCAGAAGAAGGGAATGCATTAATATGAGAGCGAATGCATTAGTTCTTGTCTTGCACAAATCCTTTGTGGACCATTGAATAACCAGTTAGTATGCACTATCAATCGAGATTTTTGTTCGAAGTGAAACCGACTTTTTCAAATGGTGTCTGACATTGTCCGGCAGTTCAAAGGGAGGCTGAAAGGGAGAGGTACTGTGCAACGTGATGCCTTATAAATTGGGCAGTGGTCTATTGGGAGGGAGCGCTTTATTGGCACACGGGGGAGGACGATCAGTTTCCAGTGTTTAAATGCATGCATGCTTATTGTTACAGGTTTGCAGCATGCTGACAGCCGACAGTGGTCTTCTGTGACTTTGCAACCTTTGTCCATCGGCTGGTTTACTGTGTTCACTGTGTTCACTTCCACTGGCTTCACGACAGTGCAGAAAACAGGGAAGGTTGTGCGGTTGTTGGTTTCCAGAGAGGCACAAACGCAAAGTGAATTACTGCTGTAGTGCTGTCTGGCCAGTAAGAGTCAGGATGAAGCATGAATGAAAGGAGACCGAAAACAAAAACGTGCAAAAAGTTCCTACATCCGTTTCTATCTGCCCTAACAGGCCAAAGTTTGTGCATCGACTGTATCCATGAATCCGTTGGGTCAACCTTCATGTCTGCTCCACCTGCTAATTCTTAGCGAGGCTCTGGTCCATATTAATTGTGAACTCTCAGCTCTCAGTTTTTACATTAAAATTTGCCATCCAAAAATAGCGACAGAATAACTAATAAAAAGAGAGATAGTGGCCGAAAGAGGTTTTCATTTTTATCGTGACAACTTGGGCGTCATTGCCATGTAATCTGGAGAAGCACAAGCTCTCAAGTCTAATTGGTGATAATTCAGAATAACCAAGAAGCAATAGCAGAATATCTACAGATAAAGTCTCCCCATTATAGACAGAAATGACTGGCACAAAATATGGTGACAGTGTTACTTTGTGGTTTTTAGTTATTCTCTTTTGTCTTGCTTTTAAGCACGAAATAACTATAGAATGAAAACAGCTTTAGTGTCAACTTTATGCAGCTACTGTATCTCATTAGCCTAACTAGAAAAAAGCCATGAAAGAAAATGCACAAAAAACATCGAAATGATGAGAAACGGATTACTTGCACTTTCCCAGGCACTGTTTTAAGATTTGCATTCTGTTCCTTTTTTCATGTATTGCAAAAGTGATGCGAAGAACATTTGTTAGTTGGCTCAATTTAGTGCAAAACAGCAGGAAATCAAATTAGCAAAGCAAAAAGCTGAAAAAAATGTTTGTAAATTATTTCATTTACTCAACCTTTGTTCCTGTATTAAAGCCGTTAATAACCAAGTGTTGGGTTTTACAAATGCATTTAAATCCATTCAAGTGCTTTTTTTCCTTTGCTTTTCCAAAAAGAAAGAAGCATAAATTACTTCCTTGTTTGGCAGGTATAAAAAGTATAAGTTTGCATCCATTTTGGAGAACAACTGAAGAAGGATATACACTGCCCAGCCAAAAAAAAAGTCACCACCTGGATTGAACTCAGTGTTATGATGTGGGGTTGCTTCAGTTGGTCAGATCTGGATTCAGCAGCGGTATGTGCCCAAAAAATGAGGTCAGCTGGCTACCTGAATATACTGAATGTTTTACCAGGTTTTTCCATCAATGGATTTTTTCTTCCAAGATGACAGTGCCAGGATTCATTGGGCTCAAATTGTGAAAGAGTGCTTCAGGGAGCAGGAGAGAGACATTTTCACATATGGATTGGCCACCACAGAGTCCAGACCTCAACCCCATTGAGAATCTTTGGGATGTGCTAGAGAAGACTTTACGCGGCGCTCTGACTCTCCCGTCATCGATACAAGATCTTGGCGAAAAATGAATGCAGCTCTGGACGGAAGTAAATGTTGCCATGGCAAATGTGTGGCGTAATCGAAGCTAAAGGCGCTCCAACCAAATATTAGAGGGTGTCACTTTTTTTGGCTGGGCAGTGTAATAATTTTTTCTTAAAAATTAATTTTATTGCCAGTATATGGACCAGTACTAATGTGATAGACAGTACTGCTAGCGAATCAGAGCCAGAAGGGGTCCTATTTTAGGGGCTCAATATTTTTCTGTTGACAAAGCAATTCTATCAGCGAAAATAAACTTCTCTTAGGTGTAAAATATTTTCAGCACAACATGGGCAGAGCACAAATGATGGAGCAGGCGTGTCTTGCTCTGCTTATGGTTGGTTGCTGTTGTTTGGAGTCGGGATTGTTAAGAGTTTAAAAATGGATATCACAGTGTGTTGTCATGAGCAGTACACAGACTAAAATCCCAAATAAAAACTATTTATTACTGACCTTTACAATAAAAACAAACATTTTATTTCAGTAAACCAGCAGTTACTCATCTTTTACTTTTTGATCTGTAATGATTTTAATGACTATTTCCTGTGGATCTGAAAGCCCTTTGACCAAATGGTGGTCTTGGATCGAGTGCGTGTGCATTGCAGAGGCTGGTGGTTGGAATTACTGTAAATGGGTCTGAAGAGCAATGAAGCAATAAGGAGATCTGAGGGCAAGCTGAGATGGTGACCCATAAGAAATCTGATTTGCTCACATAGGTCAAGCTGAGAGCCTGGAGCAAGACACCTACTGGTAGCAAAAATCTGCTTGGAAATCAATCTTCCTTCTCAAGGGGCTTGAGGGGGTGTCTTGAGTGGGTATTTTGTACACAAACTTCTGGAGACACTGAATCCAAATTCTTCAGCTGACCTGACATGGGAACATCTCCCTAGAAAATATAAAATTTCATTTGTAAATTCTTTTTCTTCAAGTTAATGTAGAAAATGTTTGCATTTCCCTAACTATGCATGCGGACTTCCTTCAAAACTGGCAGAGCAAATTTTACAGTCATGTATTGAATGTCTATTTGGCTCTGGCAGAAAAGCCATATAAAAAAGACCGTGCTGTATGCTGAGGTAGATGCCTTACTATCTCGTACAGAAGAAGGAGGTGAATAAAGCATGGGGCTCGGGCACCAGCGATGACATCGCCTGCAGTGACATTAAAGTGGTTATGGATCAGCGTTTCTCCTACAAGTAAATCTCTTTGTACATGTGGTGGAAAAGACTGGCTTTAAAGTAAAGTATTCCTGCTAATACCTAAAATTTATTGAGCACAGGTTTGCGTTTTGTAGGAAATAAATAAAATGGAGCTGTATTGAGCAACTGTTTTTCATATTTTCAAAAGGAAAAATTTACATTAAATTTTGTAAAATGTTCTTTTAGGTAATGGATACCTGCAAAAAGACAAGTGGTACATTTATTTGCCTGTTAGACACTTTTTTAAAAATCACATGCTTTATTTTGTGTTGATTTTTATGGGCAGAAACCTTTATGTTGCAATGCTGGATCAACTACATTGCAACTCCCCCAGTTACTCAACAATATGGTGTATACAGTACATGTACATACTGAGCCCAGTTTACATAAGAGTCACGTGAAAAGCATGTCTTTAGTTTAGGGAGGAAACCAGAGCTCCCAGAGAACACCCACACATGCCCCACATAGGCTGACTGGAGACTGAACCCATGTCCATTCAAAGCTTCCAGGTTACGCAGCAGCACCATCAGCTGGGCCACTCATACAGGAGGCGGCACAAGCGGATAAACTGGAGCAAAGAGCACCGAAAAACTGGCATAGCAAAAGCAATTTCATTTGTGGTACCATGTAGACACATGAATGCTGATGCTATGTGTGTAGGGGGGCTGGAGAAACTCACTTGTGATGTAGTGAGCTGTGCTTCTTCCCTGACTGCTGGTCACCACACAGGTGTACTTACGACCCCGAGTCCCTGACAGAAACAGTTGTCGACCATCTGCTGACAAATTAGCAGTCTGGTTGGACATGGCCTCCCCATCCACAAGCCATTGGAAGGCTGGGCTGTCCCACTGTGCCCTCTCGCGGGACACGTCACAGAGCAGTGAGACGGACACCTCAGGTGCTGCCTCTGGGTGGGTGAGGAGACAGAGAGAGAGAGGTAGCAGCATAGCAAGTGGTCAAGTAGGACAGCTAGAAAGACTTGAAAAGAAAAATGGCATTCAATGTCTATTGGCAGTACATTGCCATATAAAGCACATTTCCCATCGAGGTACATGAGCTAAAGCTATTATTTTATTATGTTTTATTTTATTTTAAAGGATAGTTATGTCACGCAGCATAACTTCATGGCAGGCTGACACTGGAAAGTTGAAATATATTTCAGGGAAGGTATGAATGAACCAACCAACCAACCAACCAACCAGTCAGTCAGTCGATCGATCGATCGATCAATCAGTTGTCTAAAGAATAAATTGATAATCGATAGTCTAATCAACACATCTTTCTGTGCTTACAATCTAGTTGTATTTAAATCATGATTCCTGTCTTAGATTAGGAAGGCCTACATGGCTACATACCTTCAACATCTACATTTTTGTAAATAAATTGCTTTAAATCCTGGAAGGCATTGCAAATAAAGATTTGTAATAAATGTAAAATTATTAGTAATTGGTAATACTGTTAAGCTGAAAGGGCAGTAATACTCAGGCCTGTTTCTCACATATTCTCTTGTCTATTTGTTTTTATTTCATCTGAGTTCTTAGTTATGCTTGACAGCGTTGTTCATAAAATTAATCAGTTCATTCAAAAGCATGTTAGACCAAATGTATTAGCATGACAGAATTAATGTAAGAATAATGTTGTGTCAGTCTCATATTTCATCCATTCGATCGGTTTCTGACACTTAAGTGAGACTGAGTAAATTGATGTTTAATATGGGCAGGATTGCTGAATATTGTAACGCAATATTGTAGACTGTACTGTAATGTATGAAGAGCTAAAATTATCAAGCAGGTGACCTAAGAGCTGTTTAAATGAAACAATGACTGCTGTATTCAGAGTTTTAAGAATGAGCATTTCCTTCTTACCATTTCACTCTTAGAAATTATTGTTGAATAACACAAATTTGGTTTAACACAATTAAAAATTCTGACTGCAGTTTGAGTACATCTGCCTAAAACATTTTTTTAATGGTTGCTTTACTACTTGATCACTTCAATTTGTCCATGAAGAGCATCCACCCATTATTCTTAACCGCTTCATCCTGGTGAGGATTGTGCTGGTTTGGAGCGTTTCTCACAATCACTAGATGCCAGGCTATGAACCTGCTCCCTGGAGCAAAGTGGCAAAGGACACACAGGTAAGGAAAGAAGAAGAAGGGCAAAGACAGAACACGGTTTAGCTTGTCAAAGTTTACCTTCACAAACAAGATTTCTGTTAACTCATGAGCATTCAAAGCCAGCAAGCATCTGCTGCTGAAATAGAGACTGAGGTAAACGCTACTGAAAGTGCAGGCAATTTTGGCATGAATTTTTTCACTTGAAATTGGCATAACTAGAAGAATCACTGCAAGCAAATGACTAAACAGAGTGTTAGATAAAAAAAAGAGGCTTGCCTGGGCCAGAAAATTTAGAACCTGGACATTCCAGAAATGGACATTGGTTTTATGGACTTATGAGGTAATGTTTGAAGTATTTATGTCCAACTGGTGAGAACTGGTAAAGCACAGAGCAGGTGAGTGCAAGCTGAACCTCTGTAGATCCCCTTGTCCAGCATGGCAGACGCAGTGTCATGGTCCGACCTGACGTTGCCGGTGGCACAGCTGCCGATCAGTTTATTTGTCAAGGGGTGGGAGAGTTGCAATAAAAACAAGTACACAGTCCCTAGGAAAAGTGATTACTTCCTGCAAACATTGTCAAATGTTTTCGTCTTAGGGCAAATAGTATCTTACTGCAAAATCAGGCTCAAATAGAAGATATTTAAAGCTAAAATGAATTTCTCTGCAGATACTGTATGAGCATGCAAGGAGTTAAGCCAGTAAGGCTGAGTGAGACCAATGCAGCTAGCAGCTGCCACGCCACCGCACAGTACACAGTCTTACCCGCTTCTCTGACAATTTACTTGGAGAATTGCTGGTGGCCGTTGTTCTCGGTGACCTGCACTGGGTAAGTCCCACAGTCCTCTTTGCGGAACTTTGCAATTCGCAGAAGCATTCCTTGCTTCTCCAGGGTTACACGAGGATCTGAGCCTGATGCGCTGGATGGAAACTCTGCTATTCTCACTCTCTTATTGGTTGGTTTCTCTGTTTGGCACTCCCATACAACACAGGGGACAGCTGTACTTGTTCTGTTGATCACAGCCTCTAGCACCAGGGTTTGACCCAAAGCCACGTATAGAGGTTCCTTGCTTGAGAAGCGCATCAAAGTGCACTGTTGCTGCTCAGTCACTGGAGTGGTAAAGCAGGGTATTACAGTAAATTCCTGCCCTGTAAGTTTGCACAACTATCAGTTGTCATGTACACTTTCTATTGCTTCTTATTTGTCCATTTTTTTATATGAAATATTATGAAATATGATATACTGTACGGAGCAATTAATTCTATTACGCACAGTATTGGTTTATTATGTAGATGCTTCTCGCTTGCTTCATTTTTCTGTTATCTTTACATATTCAGGATATTTAATCACATGCAGTTTTTTCCAGCATTACAGATGTAATGCTTTACTCCCATGTCTTGAAGATGTGACTGCCATGCCTTTCAATGGCAAAAAGTTTTACAGGTGGTCCCCGCCTTGCAATGGGCTTATGTTCCGATAAACCCATTGTAAGCGTAAAATATCATAAGGCTTTTAATGTACCTAACTTACTGTCACACCTGTGGCCGCTTCAGCAACGGAACGCGGACGGTCTCTCCACTCCCATCTTCAGATTGGATGACTGATTGACGTAGGAACCAATCGTGGACGAGATATAATTCCTACCTGGACTTCCTGCCAGCGTTCAGTCTTGTGCTGTCTTCAACCGGCTGTTTACAGTAGTGATACTGTGTGGCAAACTGGGGAATGCAGATCGCTGCTCCTGCCCAGCATCAGGAGACAGCATTGCACCGCATATTGCTTGCCCGGGAAAAAAAAATCAAAATTCAAAATCTGAAGTATGAATGTGTGTGGATATCGCACCATCTTAAAGTCAAGACCATCGTAACGCGGGGACCATTTGTATTGGGTTCCTGTGCCAGAATATGACCAAATATCATTTGCTATAATATTTTCAAATATGACACAATTATTTTGATAGTTAACAATAGTTATCATAACACAACAGAAGAAGAGAGTTTTCCTTTATTAATTACCCCCACGATACTGTGTGGCTGTGTCTACTTGTGCTTACTCAGCTCTGTTCAGCCCTTATACATTGTCCTCTCACATTCCAAAAATGCGTGTCTCAGGTGCATTTGTGGCTCAGAGTTATCTCTATTATGGCTGTTGGTGTGTTACATTGTTCTGCTGTGTGTGTGTGTGTGTGTGTGTGTGTGTGTGTGTGTGAATAACTGTATTGCGGTAAATCTGACACTGAGCTTGGGTGATGGTCTTACCGAAATACAGTAGTAGTCAATAATGATTATAGGTTGCTTTTGCAGAAACATTTCTACCGAATGAATAGGTGTAAACGTCTCCCGCTCCTCAGTGGTCAGGAAGAGCGCAAAATCCAAATTCAGTGCTCAGAAGTTAAAGTAAAGGCATTAATGGAACTCCTCATAAAGCTGTTAAAAGCTGAATACAATTGAAAGGCACTTTTCTACTTTTACTTAAGTGCATTTTTTTCAAGATGACTGTGCTTTGCTCAGTTTGACTTTGTTTCCCTCATGTGAGAAACTCCTCGATTTTTTTTGGCCCATGGACTGGCAGATCAACTTGTTTTTGTGTCAGATGCCTTCTCAGATTTTACCGACCTAGTGATGTTTGAGCAGTCTGCTCAGATTCTGTGCACCTCTCCTTTATCTCTTGCCCTTGTTCACCACTGATGGCTTCCTGATAGCTATTATTAGCGCTTCTTGCTGTGTTACCGAGGCGCCAGTTGTTAAACTTATTAAACCAATACCCTAGAAATCACTCTTTGACTGAAACTGTGCATTCCGTTTTATAGCTACAGCATGTCTTCAGCACATCTGTGTCTAAGATGCCTTATAAAGCAGTTGTGACATGAGAGCTTGGCAGGAGTGTCATTTAAAAATGTTTAGTCTGGTTTTAGGCCTACCTACTGTGGTGCAGAGACCACTCTAGTGTGACTGATAAATTATTCTTTCCTCTCTACAGGGCCTCAGTGTAATACTGACCCTGACAACTGGACCCAGGTGCTTCATTTGATAGTGAACTGTGCTGTTTTTTTATTAAACAAGTTATGAATTTTGCAAGGAGCATGACATACTGGAGCAGTGGTTGTCATAGTCACATCACAGTGTATCTAGTATATACGGCAAATCAGGATATGTAATGTAGATGCATCACGGCTTCTGCACTGTTAAGATGAACTTTTGAGTCCAGCAGTCTCCTGAGCTCTCCATTTTTTGCTCAAGGTCCCAAGACATATGATGAAGGAACGCACGTTCTTCTATGAGAGGGTATGAGTGACTACCCAGTGTGCACCTTGCCTAATGTGCTATCCTGTGTAAGACCTCTGCTCCACTGCAGTGCTGTACCGGATAAACGGTTTCTGACATTGGGTGGATGGATGGATCGACCGAGCAACATTATCGTGTCGCATCTCTTATGTTATAACCATTTGCCCAAAAGAAATGTTAAAATCTTTAAAATACTTTGCTGTGAACCCCCAGGGGTCTGTCCTGCGATCCATTCGGCATTTGCTTCATACATTACTCATTACTACTGTTTATGTAGCCGGAGCTTAAATTTGCATTTCTACACAGACAATGAGGCCTGTGTTTGCTTGCGTGTTCAGGGCATATGAGCAAAAATGAATGACCTGATCTGGAGGCTAGATGATATGCAGCTGCTTTCTTCTGAACTGTGGTAAAACTTAAGCAGGTTATCCTAGTTTGGAAGGCTACCTGGAGCCAATTGTCACACCTTGAACCTTCATGGCAATGCTGTTCCCTTAAACTAATTAGACGATCCTAAGATCTACCTTCTTGGCTCTGGGTGGGTCCGGATGCCTCACGCCACCTCGGCTGTGGGCTCTAACGTGGGGGCAGAGCCAGCTCTGTACATGGGTTGCAGCATTTGAATACTATGAAATGGAGGGTTCTGGAGTGGCTAAGTCAAAGCCCAACTGTGAGTCCCATTGAGATGCTGTGGGGGGGTTTGAAATGGGCTGTGCACACAAGACCCTCCTCAAACATCACACGGCTGACAAAATTCTGCATGAAGAAGTGGAAAAATGTTCTCCCGGTTTGTGTCAGCGACTGGTGCACAGTTATAGGAATGTCTGCTTGAGGTTGTTTTTGCAAAAGGGAGCAACACAGCTATTAGAGCCAAGGGTGTACTTACTTTTTCCAGAGATGGAAATGGCAGATAGAAATATGCTTGTTTTTCACTGAATGAATTATTACAGTCAAATTTTCTTTTTTTTCAGTTGCATTAGCTTTGTCTGTGATTGTAGCTGAAAGACACCAGATTATATCACCAAATTAATATGCCAAAAGGCTGGTGTGTGCCTTAGAGATGTACAACTATACTGTTGTATTCCTTTAGTTTCTGCTCTCTGTAATTCAAGATCAAGGTTCATGTGCAAGACAACTCCTTGAGTCCTTATGAGAACTAAGCACATACCATGTCACGCTTTGTCACGGCACTTTGATTGCCGATTCAATTTTTTTATTTGCAAACTCGAAAATAAGACCAATAATTCAAGGCTTTATGTATATTAGCACTGCAGTAAGTCTAAGGCCTCCTTGTTTGGCATCAGCTAAACACAATACAGCAAAACCTGATATTCACTGAATTCATAAGAGCTGAGAAGACAAACAGAGCCTTGACTGTCTCAGAGGTTAAGGCAAATTTATAATATTTAAATCCAGGGTAATAAATCCAGGCACAAGCATAGTTGATCCACAGCGTGCAGCATTCTGACATCCCTTTGAGAGGCTAATATGTCGTATACGTTCCTTTAGGTGGTTCCTTTTGAACCGAGCAGTTCTGCCCATGGTTGGACCCAAATTTGAACTAAATCTGCCTGCTAATTGTCCCAGTTGGGACCCTAACAGCACAAAGGGGTGGAAAGGGGCTGACTCACACAGCGCCAGCACAATGCACACAGCACTCACGGTCCCGGTGCGAGTTCCCATCATGGGTCTTCCCCTGCAGGATGTTTTGTGTTAAAAAACAAAGACGGTGCTGGCATGAAGATGCTGTTTAAGTTCCTTGTGTCTAAGAAGAACAATAAAAGACAGACCAGGAAGATTGCGACTTCTGTGCTGATACGGTACTGTAATAAATGATAAAATCAGTCCCTCTTTGGGTTGTCATTCTTAGCCATTAAATTACTTTCACTTTCCTCATGCCACTCATTGCTAAAACTAAATGCTGAATGTAAGATCACCCTTTGGATATATTTCACATTCACATTTCATTAAATAATGTAGCAATGTATAGCTTTAGTGGAGAAAATGACATTATTCAGTTCTTACCTTAGGCTTTTTTTTGAATGCGTTCTCATGCCAGATGTTTTTGCAGAAACTGTGTTATCGGTGATGGAGCAAAAACAAAAAAAAATTGTCCAAAAGAGTGAGCATAAATTTTTGCGACCACTTGTTTTTCAGAAAAAGTGTTTATTAAGTATTACTTAAAAAAGTTTTGCCGCAGTTTTGACCATCTCCCTGTGTGTGACTGCCTTTTTCTACTTTTCACGTTGTCTTTTTTCCTCACTGAAAACTTCCTCTTCCATTCCAAACTGGTTGTTCATTTTGTTGAAAGTGGTGGTGACTTCCTGCTCATAATGAACATTTAACTGAAAAAAACATCTGAGTGAGCAGAGTGGGGGGGTTAAATCTGACAGGGAAGAGGAAAACTGATGCCAGGTTAGGATACAGCACTGCTCATTTTAATTTCTGCCATGGGACACATTGTACAGTCACCAGGCTCACAAGTGGACAGGTTCACTGTTTCGCCTACATTTTTTTCTACCTCCTCTTTCTCGGAGGAGTCCTCAGACCTGCTGGTTCTTCAGGAGCCACTGGTGCCACAGGTGTAGTCCGTGTCTGTATATTCTCACCCACGTCTTACTTCCTGTTTTACTAGAATAGTGCAGCACACAGCACATGCCCACAGACTGCAGTCTCCACTCTCACATAACCGGGCAAAAATATGGTCCACACCAGGATCTGTGCGCTGTATCTTAAAATGAATTCAGAATTCATTCATAGTCTTCAGCCGCAAGGCCCTTCATCGTATCACAGGTTTGATCGGAACTAATGCCGTAATAATGATACTACACTTATTTCATGTTAACATTATGGCGGGATCTTTTACTGCAGTAACATAGTTTAGTTCAGGGTCCCAGGGTGATCCATCCTCTGGGACAGGAACCTCTAATGATCAGCTCCTGAGATTATTTCTTAAGCGAGCATATCGCGCCATGGCTGTGCATCCTTCTGTTTAAATCTTCGGTTTAGAAAGCGTAATTAAAAGTATAACTCTCAAAAACACAAGTAACCTGAATGAAGGTGAAATGGATGTAACTGCTCTGTGATGCCAGTTACTGAGTGAAAGTGATGGGTCAAAGAAACTGAGATAGCAGAGAAACATAAGTATCCACAGTGCTGCCTGTGACAGAGAACAGGTGCGCAAACTCATGTTGGAGTCTTTTCTCCAACCTGTCCCAGAACAGGACTATCTGGTTGAGATTCCGGGTGTGTCGTAGTCGGCTGTGAAGGTGAGAAGGAGAAGAGAAGTGAGGAATCTAACTCTAAAACACAAGTAACGCATGACAACCCAAAGAGCAAACATGAAGGGGATGCACCTGGGTGAGTGCCTTGCATGCCTTCATATTTATTCTGTGTGAACTGAGTGCGCTTTTCCACCACATATGAATAGTAAAGCAGATAAAAAAGCCCAAGGCACTGTCTTATCAACTGATACCAAGTTGTCTTTCAAGGCAGACTGTCCATCTTGAGGAAATGAGTGCTGTTGTGACCCTTGCTGCTCTGGCAGGTGAGTCCTCCACAGCTTCCCTCTCCATCGCATCTTTACAATGCAGTCATTCTGCTCGGACTCCTGTTCAATAGCAGCGATGATGTGAAGTTTCCTTGTCTTCGTGAGAAGCAGCATGTTTATTTCCAACTTCCTTCAGTGTTGCCAGGAACAGCAGCAGCCAGTGATAGGTTTCACCTGCGAGTGTCTTTCCTTGTTAGCTGCATGTCCCCCTGTCCTGTTTCTCAGTGTCCAGCTTTCACTTAAGTACAGTGTTGTTGAGAGAAACTCTTGTAATGTTTGTTGCTGTGGACGCTTTAGCACATCTAAGCAAATTTTCCACGTAATGCCACAGTACTGTATGTTGATGTATGTAGTGTTATATTGCTGCCTGTTGTCCTGGTGTGCTTACAGTTCAGTGAGAGAACAAAGATGGTTTCCTGTGAGATGCTTCCCATTACTGTGCATTTTGGAACACATTTACAGTTTTGTAAAAAATAAAAATGAATGTGTTTATTACTGTCCTTTTCTCTAAAGCATTCCTCTCTGGCATCGTGCTGTCCCTGGATCCAGTCCCGATCCAGTTCCAGACAGAACCGGTGCTGGTGCAGACGGGGGGCCAGGCAGTTATTACAGTTATCACCATCCCAAGTGTGCTGAGCATCGGCTGGACCTCTCCAGGGGGGGCTGCATTGGGTGTGTGGGTGCCTAGCGGTGCGGTGGTGAGCACTGGGGGCCAGTACAGTGGCCGAGTCAATATCACATCTACGCAGCTGTACATCAGCTCTGTCCAGCTGATGGATTCCGGAAACTACAGCGTCACTGTGATCCCCTCTGGTACCACAGGGCTGGGCCAAAACTCACGCTCTGTTGAGATGAGCGTGTACGGTAAGCAGGTCCGGAGGAGTAAGTAGCACTGGAGATGTGGTGGTTCTAATACTCTACAGCTGACAAGGTGCTCTGCAGAAATTTGCTTGTGAACATTATGAACAACATTTTGGATCAGAACATGGCCATTCATAACACCTGTGATTTTGTCCACTTTTTTTGCGACAACAGATGCTGTTAAAGGAGTGAACCTTTTTGTACCCTCTGTGTCCCTGGAAGGGGGCAACATCTCGCTGACCTGCACCTGGACACAGGGCACGCAGACTTCAGTGATTTGGAGCAAGGGGGGAGCTGCAATTGCTTCAAACTCCAGAGTGACAATTTCAGCCGGGTCCCTGATGATCTACCCAGGCAACCGAAATGATGCAGGGGAGTATTCCTGCACGGTCAGAAACCCTGT
The DNA here is from genome assembly GCA_018136845.1 of Heterotis niloticus. NCBI lineage: Eukaryota > Metazoa > Chordata > Actinopteri > Osteoglossiformes > Osteoglossidae > Heterotis > Heterotis niloticus. The sequence goes on along the minus strand of CM030905.1, from coordinate 268,420 downwards.
CAGCGTGCAGACGGCGATGGCCAGCCTCATCGTGTACTGTGAGTAACTGTAGTTCCTGTCTTCATTCAGATTTTCCTTTGTTTCCTCGCTGTCTACTTTTTCATTGTGTTTCTTTGTGTCTCCTCTGTATAATTGTATTTTATGTATGCATATCCATAGCAAACACAAAGTGCTAATAAAGGGACTAGTGGTCCAAAGGTGATTCAATACCCTAACCTTCATTCCTATCTTATCCTGACCCGTTAACATCACGACAGCTCCACAGTCAGACCTACACCGAACTTGTTCGGCCACTCTGCAGTGGTTTGCGTCTCCTTAGTCTACAGAGTCAATGCCATCAAAGTTAGCCAAATACACACACAAACCCAGACACGATATGACAACGTGATGGTGCAGTATCTCTTTGGGGTTGTCAAGTGGGGACCTCCCTTCACAGGTGTTTCTTCGAGTTAGGCCCACGACACCTTGGGAAGGCTCAACCACATGCCAGGCATCTCAGAACTGCTCCCCTCAACAACTGCACACACCACCTACACCACCCACTTGCACAACACAAGCTGTGCCCCTTAGCACCTATGCTAACCAGCCGCACACTACCTGGCTATTCGGCTACTCATTACCTCCTCACAACTCCGTTAAAAATTCATTTCAATTTTATTTTTATATAGCGCTCTTCTCACTGCAGTGACACAGAGCGCTGAACAGACATGACAGGGGTAGTATACATACTGCAGGGGGTAGTATAGAAACCACCCACCACCAACTTTGCTACACGTACGCTATGCTCAGTAACTTTTCTACAATAGTACAGATCAACCCTACAACCTGCTAACAATTAACTGCTACAGTCCTTTTCCTCCATATCCACAAACTTCCATGCTCCACTGCCTCTGCCAGCTCCTTCGTCGCCTGCCGCAGGTTCTGTCCCCAGATTCCAAGTTCTCGAAACCGCGCTGTAGTTGACCGGGTTATAAAGCCGTGACATCACACCTCTACCGGCTGCACTCTCACGCTCCACCCCTGCCCTTCTACTTCCACCACCAGCTCACTTTACGAAAGTTTCCTCCTTTCAAATACCTCATTCACAGCATACTCCTATGGGACTGTCAATTCAATAAAATACACTATTTCCCAGCTTACTGACTACAGTACTACATCAGGTCTCAAGTTTGTATTGACTATTTCCTGCAGCACAACCAATTTTCCTCCCAGGTCAACCTGTATTTCTCAGTCTCTAGCTTCCCCTTGCTGGCCTGTCTTCTGGCTAACTGAACATTTTCCTTCTTTAATTTCCTCCCCCTCCCTAATGAACTGAATAGCTAAATTTTCCCTCTCGCTCCCTGACCTTACCTGCACTTCCACTTCTCAATTGCCGCAGCTAAGCATTTCAACATCTGATCCTGCCTCCATGTATATCTACCTTGCAATAAACTAACCTTACAGCCAGATAGCGCATGTCTTATTGTTCCTACCTCTGAACACAGAGGACAGGGTGGGTCCTCACCTATTCGTTGCTTGAGATTCTTTGGTGATGGTAGCACATCATGTGTAGCTTCTAAAAGAAATCTTATAACGGTTTGCATCCATACGCCACAGATCCTTCTAAACTAAGCCGTGCTCCCAATTCATCCACTGTCCTGCTTACCCTGCAAAACTACCCTAATGCCCCTCTCCGTTTCCTCCTGATGCTGCACCTGCCCTACAACCAACTTCCTCCTCTGTCCAGGTCCTGCCTTACTCCACAATGGGTCCCCTATACTCAGACCTAGGCCCCCTATTCCTATAATATTTACAAATGTGACTATAAAACAATTTAGATTTAATAAAACACACACACACACACTGTCAGCACTGAAGTCTGGTTGGTGAGGTGTCTTCATTTTCCATGAAACTAAAACAATAGGGCTTTTACTTCATTACAGTCTGTATCAGAACTTATAGGTTTAGTTTATGTATTTAAAATATCATAATATGCAACAGCCTTCATGGCACCACTGCTAGCCCTAAAAAAAAGTTTATTGTATTTTTTCAGAATACAGCTTAGCTTCGGGGTATGTTACCCTGGCACTGGATGTTGAATTTCTATACTTTGTAAAGAACAGTTGAGCATCATGACTTGTGTGTTGACTTTGCTCCTCTGTCTGCAGATGGCCCAGACACTCCCACTCTGCAGACAGACACACAGGCAAACTGTGTGGGAGGAGGCCAGGCGGTGGCTGGGCAGACAGTAAAACTCACCTGTTCGTCCGCCTCGCTGCCCCCTGCCCTGTTCTCATGGCAACGAAATGGACAGTCTGTGACTGCAGACCAGTTGAACGGTAGTGTTCTCACTCTGCAGTCTGTCTCCTCCAGTCAGAATGGCCAGTACATGTGTGTGGCCAGAAATGCAATCACAACAGAGACGGCACAGCAGGAGATCAGCTTGACCGTTGTTGGTGAGTTGTGGAATTGAGACATTTTGTTTTCGGCGGTGCACTGCCTAGTGTTACTGCTGCTGCTTTAATAAATCCTCAGTTAAACATATGGCTGTTCCGGCACATCGTGTTCCAACATTTACAACAGCTTTTCACGCATACACCTCCCTCATCTTTGTGCTTCTCCCCATAACTCTCTGTCGCCTCTTTGTCCTGTTTCTCTCAGGAACTTGTCTCGGTGCTGGTGCAGTGGCGGGGATTGTCATCGGCTGCGTTCTGGCCATCATCTTAATCATCATCGTCATCGTCCTACTTCTGTGCTGGAGGAAGGGTGTGTGAGCAGTGTGCTGCTGAGCCATCCTCTGTGTCTCTGGGTACTGTGGTCAATGGCAAGGTGACATTAATGGTGTCTGTACCATGTTACAGAGAAACATGGCCTCAGACAAAACACAAGGGAGTCAAAGCCAAATGAAAACCCTCAGCCCAGGGTAGGAACACAATTTTGTTTATATATCTCATTGTGTCTTTGTGTGCATGCGTGTATATAGCCTTTATCTTAGCGCCATCTTTTTTTGCATCTTTGTAATTGGCTTTTATGTAATCTCTCATCTTCACCTTACTCAGAGCCCACCAGATCAGACAACACCCACTGAAGAAGCCCCCCACAGTCAACACCCAGACCCCCCTTTACATGATCCTATCACCCGTGTTGCCCATAGTCAGCACCGTGCCCATGCTATCCCGCACGATGGCCTCCGGGGCACTGGTACACTACAGCCCGACGCCTCAGGGCCCGGCAGTCTTCAACAGACTCCGGCATTTCCACAGCAGGGACTTATGAATGGAGGTGCATTTATACAAAGCAATCAGCATAATCTGAGCTCACTGCAGCAGCCACATAACTCCTGCACTGTCATACAACCAGCAGAACCCACCATTCTCATACAGACCAGGCAATCGCAACCTGGTTCATTTTCCCCAGCTATCCAGGTAACCCTAAATACCGTTCCTCCTGCCGAGCAGCACAATAATAACATCCAGCCCCAAACAATCCACCTGAACGTCAATGCTTATCCGAGTCAGCAAGATGCAAATCAGTTGCAGAACATTAATGCATCACAGCAGACAAACCAGCTCAATGCCACCTTGTCCCCAAACCCTAACCATCACAGCCCACACAATTTCCTATTAAGTGGCCCTCCGGCCATCAGTTCAGCTGTAAATTCTGGGCAGGCAGCTCTTTTGACCATTGCCCAGGGTGGTGTGGGGAATCTTGTACACGACCCCAGTGCCCAAATTCAGACAGACTCATCAAATCCTGCTAACCACACAGATACTGGCCGACGAAACGCCAATACGCAGACCTACTTGTCAAACCCCAGTTCAGGTCAACGTTTTCCTTCTCTCAGGCGCATCACTGCCCCACGGGAGTCTCGGCAGTTGCCTTGGGACAACCCTTACGGCACCCCTGCCTACCCAAATAGGCCTTCTGGCTCAGGGGGCAGCCCCAGCTCGGGATCTGAAGACAGTTTCTCCAGTACCAGTGAGCCCAATGGGGTGCAAAGCCAGAACACCATCCCACTGTTCAGACCGAGGGGTCAGACCTTAACTCAGACAGCTGTACAGACTACCGCACAAGACCCCATCAGGCACACAGTCATGCCACAAATGCAAACTCAGCTCACATCCATGGAGCAGAATACTATTACTCAGCACCCAGACCCACTCACGGTTCTGACAACACAGAGTCATGGCATGGCGGGAGGTATTGCTGCACAGAACTCACCCTCACAGTGGCAACGTGCAGCCCAGAACAGCACCGCTCCTGTAGTTACCACTCAGCACCCTGTGAGACAAATGGCCCCACAAAGTCACAACAAGACACGTGTGAGCCAGCCAGGTGCTGCTAACCCAGTTTCCTCCAAGCAGCCAGTAACATCTCACAGACCTGTTGCTCGCGGTAAGAATGACAAAGTACACTCTGTAACTCAAAACCATGACAGTCGGAGACAGAACCCCGATGCTCAAGTGGGCACATTGACACACGAGCTAGCAGGGCAGCAACAGACCTCTCCACCAACTGCGACCAACAAGACCAAACCAGCTCCAGAGGTCCCCAGTGCTCTCACACAGGCTGCCCTTGAAAAACACACCGCTCAGATCCACAATCCTTTTCAGAACCGGAATGAGCAGACCAGGGCGGCGCTGGCCCAGCAGGTCCAGCAACCCACTCGCCGGCCTCCCACACCTCCTCCTGTGATACCCCTCACCCAGTTCCAAGCTCTACCCAAGCAACGCCTCCCGGAGACCCGCCCCATGCAACCTCCGGCAGCTCTCCGTCCGGTGGCTCATGCCCACCCCAATGCCCGCCATCTCCCTGGCAACATTCACCCCAACATGCAGAGACACCCTCATACACACCGGCATCTTACAAAGCAAAAACAGGTGAGTTTTGGCCTCGCGATAACTTGGTTTTGCAGGATCTCCTCTTATCAGTTATGGAATAAAGTGTTTTACTGTAACAAAAGATAGAAGTTTTGTAGTCCTATTTTTCTAGTGCAGTGCCAGTGCGTTGTTATAAGATACTGCTTCAAAAAATGCCATTTCTAGAATTGCGTTTATATTGCATTCTAATTCAGGCTAATGTACTTGGCCTACGTGATCATGACCAGTAGAAAGGTCCTCATTTTTCTATGTTGCCTGTGTAAATGCACTTTGCATCCCGTATTTCAACTTTAGATGGCAAGTCGTACAGAAAGAAGAGGCTGATTACAAGTCTCAGCCAGGCTTTAAATACTGCGCGGTGCAGCCCTGTTTCAGTGAATTACAGCCAGAGCTGCTTCTCTCCGTGCGCTTGTCTTTAGCACAGACAGAGGCTGCCTGGCCAGGCAATTCTGTACATTCGAGTGACATGACGGTAACAAAAAGCATCATCAATTCCTCCCAAAACAGCCCCCTGGAGCCATGCCAAGGCGCTAGAAGATGTTGGTGCTGACAGTTGGATGTGTAGCACGGCCCATTGCTTGACAGGCACTGTGGAGGAAAGTGATGGGATCCATCGCGTGAGGGGTCTGATCTGCTCACTGTGGATAAGGGGAAAACAATGGGCCTCCATTATTCCTCACTATCTGCAGTATGGTCTTATTGTTGATGTCATGGACTAATACAGTGGAAATTCAATAGCCTCATTATTTATGTGGTCCGACCGTGTTGGCGGGCAATTACTTGGTCCGAACAATGGATGCGAAGAGCCCTGTGCTGATGGGGCCCTACATTCTGAATGATTACGAGCTGCATTTGTATTACCGCAATGATAAGACTAAGATAATGCCATTGTGCTTCAACACTTCTAGCAACAACAGCAAATCTACAGTAATGGGGACGGAAACGTAGAACAGCTCCAGTTATTTGAATGGAATTGACCGGGGAATTGTCGAAAAGAATTGGACTGTCACGGTACTCGATTTCCGTGGAAACGCTAGTTCGGCAGCAGCCTGGTGCGGACCTTTCTACCGACTCTGCTCAATTAATGGGATTCCACACAGCATCCTCGTGGAAGAGCTGTTCTGCTAACCGTGGAGGGTCCCTCAGACAGAGTAGCGCCGATTTTTGGCATATCGTCTTATTATAGCAAAAAGCAAGAGGTCAGTGTGTCAAGCAGAGGGGTTACGTGAAATTGTTCATTCTTGGCTTTCAGGCTGTTTTGTTGCGTTCATGCTCAAGCCTTCATGATTGAAGGTGGGAAGGGCCAGCAAAGTATCAAACTCTTACATTTGTATATACAGTATAATCTAATCTCACAGTCTATAAAAGCTTTACATTACTTTCACTGTCTCAGCTGTTATACATACAGAATGCACGTCCCAGGAAGATATGGAAAAGTTTATTATTAAATGTGAATGTTGCTTTTTAAGTTAAATAAAATGAAGGACAGTTTTATGAGTAATAAAATGTTTTGTGGCCTCTGTGGCACTTTGAAGTTCTTACTTAAAGCGTGGACATTTACAGACAGGAGCCTCCCGTGGGTGTGCATATTGAACACAACTGAAACGTCCAATAAAACAAGTATTAAATTAAAACATTTACAAGTGTCTTAGAACATGATGTTTCATTTTATTCAAGGGTGAACTCTTCCCTCTTCTTCTGTGTACTGTTTTTACCTCAAACCTCCTAACTGCCGTATAGGTGCATTTCTTAGATGGAGCATCGCTTCCAGCTTTGGTTTTAGACTGCAAGTGAAATGCCGATTAAAATGTGCTCTCTAAAGACTGGCGGACTTCTGCCCTCCATGACCAGAGCTGACCTCGCCTGACCGCAAAAAGCAAGCAAAGCTCAAATGAACAGAACACAATATGGCATTCAAGATTCTGAACAATATTCAACTCCTTTGAATATATGAAACCAGATATTGCAGGAAGCCAGCACAAGCAGTACTTTTCCAAAACTGAGTACAGAATAATAAAGGTTCTGTGGTTTGTCTGCATCATACTGCCAAACAACTGTTTCCGACTCCATCCCTTATCTCTGTAAACAAGTGACAAAGAGTGCATGCTGACCTTTGCCTATGGGCCCAGGCTCAGTTGGGTCACGGGGCAAGCATATGAAGATGAGTGAAATGAGGACACGGGTAAGCGTTCTTCTGTGTTGCCTACACACTTGTTGCATGCACAGTAAGTGCGGCTGCGCTGTCCGAGTCCGTGTGCGTAACACAGCCAATGAGGACAAAACGAGGAAAACTCGCAAGTTTACGTTGCCGAAAAGATTCTGAAAGCATAAATACTGTGGGATGGTTCAGAATGGAGGAAATTTTATATGGGATTCAGTATTTTGCACTGTGTGTACTTTCCTCCTGCAGAGAATTAGACAGCTGCCTGTGGGGGAATCTGTCTGTGTGTGACTCAGTGTTTATACACAAATGTTCATTTTCCCCAGCATTCTTACATGCTTTTAAACCCTGTGGCTGGAACTCGTGTCCTCCTGGGGGTTTTGCTCTCGGCAGTGCTATTGCCTACAACTTGCGTTGATCTACTTTCTTACTTTAAAACTCTGTGCATGTTAGTATTTGATTTCCCCAGATCACAAACCGCCAGCCAGTTCCCAACGCGCCCATTCCAGTGCCTGTGATTTGGTTTACAGTGCTTTACAGTATGTTTAAAATGCTCGGCTTGAGCAAAGCGCGAGGCCAAAACTGCTTGCGACAGCATTGTTTTCAAGGTACACGGAGCTGCGCTCTGTTTTTTTCTCTGCTTTCCTTCCTGTGTTTGCATTCGATTTGGCTGCTGACTGTTTCAGAGCTGCAGCTGAGGGGAACCTTCCTGTGGCCCGAAACCAGCGCTTACGTCCTGAGCCGAAGCCTCAGTCAGAAAATTTTGTGCTACTGTTAAAGGGGAACAAACACTTCTGCATTTAGTTGTCCTAAGCAGTTTTCATAATCTTACCCACTCTATCCACAACTGGGTCATTTTTACTAGCAAAATACTTGGTAAGTGCGTTGTCCAAGATGGGCCTCAAACCTTGGTCTTTTGGTGGATATCAGCACATCTACTGTAATTGCCACACCATCTGCAGCACCAGCATGGAAGGTGGAACATCACTTTGTGCACCCAAGGCACCAAACGTTGGTAAGAAGCTGAACGCGCTGATCGATTGCACCGCAGCACAGGACAAATCATCCAGATTTTGTTTTACCAAACACTGTTCAGTCACAATGACATACATGCATTTCTAAGAGAAAAATGAAAACAGGGCTGCAGCCTTTACAGTTCATATGAATATGACAAATATGAGCGGATCACTGAGGGAAAAGGTTTGGTGCGGCTCTCCTTAGCTGGCAAATGTCGCTTGCTGTCCCAGTTTGAGTCACTGGACCCAAAATGTGAACGTAAATATGTACGTACTGGTAAATCTCAGACTATGTTTGTGAGCCTCCATGCATGTTTTTGGTGCAGATGAAAGGTAATGCCCAGACCCATTTCTTTCCCGCAGTTTTTTTAAACCTGTGAACAGTCAGCATGCCACTGATTTACAGTATGGGCGTTACGTCCAGCCCTTGCATCTGTGCATTCGGGTTACTGCCAGGTGCTGATCGTATTTGTGTCGGGCTTCCTGCATGCTTCTTGGCATTATGGAACTTCTTTTGCTTCGCCCCACCTTGCAGGTAATGTAGAGGTTAGGGCTGCTGCTTTTGGACATAAAGGACTGACCTGGCTTCCAACGCCTCTGCCTGCTTCAGTACCCTGGACCCAGGGAACTTATCCTGTGTTGCTCCACATAAAATTTCCCTGCTGCATAAATGAGCAAATATCTAAAACTTGTTTTTGGAGAAAAGTATCTGCTCAGCAAATGAATGTAAATTTATTTCATTGCAAATATTCTCTTACACGTTTCCTTCTGCCAGGCCTGTTAATTTCAGTGAATTTGTTCCCTGCCTTTGCTATCAAACAGCCCAGCAGATGCTGCAGCACTGTTTGATGATGTTATTATGTTCATATTCATATTTACAGGATCATATTGGCTAATGCTGTACATAGGATAGTTTGAAAAGATGAAGAGGAACAGAATGATGTGTCAAAAACCTATGACTTAGAACTTCTGTTTTAGAGTAATCTTGCATCATTTATATATTTCTTCTCTCTGTTCCCTTTCTTCCTCCCCTTGGATTTTAGCCTCACCCGTGTCTGCAGATGCCGAGGTCCAACTATTTCCTTATTGTTTTATGGGTCCTTGCCTTTGTCGTTATTGGAGCCTTTTTGAGGCTGTATTTTTGCATCAAGAGCTGCAGGTGAGCACCACCTCACCAGGAGTTTATTACAAATAATAACACAACACATCTTAAATGTTTGTTCTGCTTTACTGCTTAGTTGAAGATTTATGCAAACCAGAAGTGATGCTCACTTAAACACCAAAATGTTGTGAAGGGATGGCTCAGTTTGCCTCTTGTCCAGTGAAACAGCAAGCATGTTTCTAGGGAAATGAATCCGTGCAGATTTTACAAGCCCTCTGTAGCCAGACATTACGCTACACGTTACTGCGTTCTTAAAGGTCTGCGTTGTGCTTTTCCAGCGTGATTTAGGGTAGGTTTAGTACACCTCGCCACAGGACCCTGTTCTCCCACAGAGGCCGACAGCAGCAGGCGTCCTGCAGCCGGTGAGTGAGTGCAGCCCCGGGCGTCCTTCTCTGAAGCCTTCTGACACGAAGCAGCTCAGGCAGCCACCCCGGACCCACCTGTGTTCTCTGTTCCACTTTTAGGATTTCGCCCTCACTGGCCGTGTAACCGCTGCAAGTGTGTGATGGTCTGTGCTGCAACCCATAAAACATGCAGACATGCAGAATGTGCTAAAAAATTGCAGTACTCTTTCACAATGAAGGATTTTGAGTGCAGTTGTGCTTAATTCTGATAAAACTGAAAATGGACTTTGAAGCGCCTCTGCTTGGTCCCACCGCCACCTCCAGGGGGCAGCAGTCACTCAAAATTTGAGCAACCCTCCCACAACCCAGCTTCACTCTTCTGGCAACCTTTGGTCACTGCAGAGCAGACTATCGGGCCAGATAAGATGAAGATGTGCATAAATCATAAGAGCAACCTGAACTGCGCAATCGTGTTTCATAAAGGGTGTTGTTGTGTGTTCTCAGTAATGAAAACGTTTGAAAATTTGGTGCTCCGTGTTAACTTTGATTTTATTTCAGCCTAGAGATCTCTTTGCTTTCTGCTTTCCACTTTACTACATAAGGAAAGAACTCAACTCTTCATACTTGGCCCTTTGATAATGATTCATTCTCTTATTTCCACAGTAACAGTTTGACTGCATCTGTCTGACCCCTGCAATGTAATAGAATATTTTTCATCTTGTGTCTCAAAATAAACCAGTATCTTCCCATTACTTCACACATCAGTTATGATCAGTGTGCTAACTGCAACCACGTCAAACTATGGTGTATTTATTTGTTGTGGTCAAGGTTATTTCCATGACAACCTTTTCTGAGTACTGAGTGTGTGGAACTAGGGACAGATTGAGCCACCTAATAATAGTGTAAACACACACACACACGCGCGCGGTGAGGCTCGGTACACAATGAATAAACGCCAACACTCTGGTCGGTGGTATTAACTGTGATATTTGAATTTTTATATTTGAAACTGTAAAACTGCATGGATTTGTGTACGTGATGTTAGGGGTGTCCACACTTCTTTTTGTGTTTGTCAGTCAGGAAAGTCCCAGTTTCACAAGATACAGAGAACAGACAACATCGTACGTAGGCAGACGTTCATAAAATATCCATAAATATCACAACATGAAAATGTATTATTATCTACTTTATTATTTCCTTATGCTGGCAACAGCAAATGCACGTACGCACACAAAACTGTCGCACACTCACGATTACACCGTGACACCAACAGCAGGGTTCTTGTGATGCTGACTTACACAGACACATCACAGGCAGCGGTGCATGCCGGCAGCATATGGGCCGCGACCCCATCCGTCAGCGTGGGCTAATGCGCCACTATCGAGATCGCGACACTCTAATTATCGCATTTGCCGTGGCCATGCATGAACGGCGCCGTGCGCATCGGTGTTCATGTCAGCGCGGAGGGTGCAGGTCGCAACTGTGGCTGATTAAACACAAGCTGGCCTTCCTGGGTCGTGATCCCCGTGTGCATGTGTTCGCTTCCTGCCTTTCACGTTCCCTGCGGGGTGTCCATTAAAACGCAGCATTAGCATTTAGTTTCATGAGCGCAACTTGCAGAAAGGTTACCTGGAAATCATTCGCACACCGCCGCTTGTTGGATGTTTGAGTAAAGCTAACTGAACGTACAGAGCATCCTCTCACAGGCAGAAATGCACGCTAGTGCCTGGCGCCTCCATCCCAGTGTCCAGCAGTACTTCCACAGAGGATGCTTTTGTTCTGCTGAAATAAATGAGGTTTCATATATTCTGCTAGATTACTGTCCCGAGTGTGGTCTCATGTATCAGTTTCACCCACATGTACAATATTTGCAAGTCTGATAGTCGGCACCTCTGCTATGTGAAGAAGTGGAACGTAAAGTCAGCAGTGACTGTGAAATGCCTGGCATAGCCAAGCAGAACCTGATGCTGGATATAAACAATATAGTGTATAAGTAGATAAAATACTCAGTACATCAATAAATAGTGTAATAGTTTATTAAATAGAAATACATTTAGATAAGCACAAAATATGTATTAAAAAATCATTACAGGCATGACATGCTTATGACCTTTTGGCTACAGTAAGAATCTAGTAACATACAGATAGACAGATTATCAGTACTCAGTATTAAGATTAAAGTTTTGGCATCGAACTCCTAAACATTATACAGATAAACCCCAGTGTACAGTTTGTATGTGCTGCAAGGTGTTTTACAGTGATCTACAGCATTTTACAGTGTTACTGATATTTGGAAAAGGTGGCTTGAGTTTTCAGATGAGCCGGGAACGCACGCTTATTTTTCCCATTTTAAATCGTGTAAAATAGGATCCTGTTACGTACAACTGCGATTTGTGCAACATTTCCAGAAATGAGTTAAGCATATAAGATGGGGTTCACCTGTAGAGTTAAGACTGAGAGCAGAGTGTACAGAACATTTTAAAGCACATATTTATCAGTTGTGTTACCCATGCACAGCACATTCAGCACCATTATTTCTAGTTCTATGCTTATACTTAGATAACATATTCATGTCAGGAACTGTACCACGTATACAGCATTTATTGTATTGTCTTCTAATTTTACTACTTTATACTTGTTACTGTACTGTATACTTATGTTATTTTTATTAAGCATGTCTGAATGGTCATTCACAGTACTTGGCCAATAAAGTATTATTTTACCGCAAGACATTAATCCCTTTTGGCCTGCGTTGCTTCTAAAAAAAGATTTTGTCAGTTTCATCCACACAGTTTTTTGTGGCATGGGGACTCCTTCCTTGAATGTGCGGCGAAAGTTATCATCTGTTTGCAGCTACACATACCCAACTGAGTCATTTCTGATGGCCGCTATTGTGGTTCTGGTCAGATGATTTCTCAGCTTTGGAAACTCACGTTTTTCTTGGGGATCAGCTCACAAGAGCTGTCAAAAAGCTGCTACAAATAACAGGAAAAAAAGTCTTTCACCAGCACCCAGCTGGGTGTGACACAGTGCATGTGTTCAACTGTAGCGGAAGAGCCTCTTTCCTCCTGTGGGCAAAGCAAAGTTTCAACTTAGCCAAAAGTGACTCTGCAAACTTCTGTTAACCCCTTATGATGAACGCTGACCCGGTGCACTGGATGTTGTCTAAAGGGCTGCGGCTCACCCTTCAACGTACCTGTGTCTGGGGTCTTTGAGGTTTAGCTTCTGTACAAAATGCATCACCTCGGTGTGTGTGAATGTGTGTCTGAGAGAGAGAGATGAAGTGACAGACAATCTGCAACTTTAGGCCAAGGCTGTGCATTATAAAAACTAAGCAAGAAACCTGTCACTGAAGCATCAGTGCCTTACAGTCCAACCTGATAGCATTGTGACACCCCACATGGACAGCCCGCCCCGAGCCAGCAATGGGGAAGTGGTGTGTCTTCCTCTCTGTCTGCTCAGGGCTACGTGCTGCTGCTGCATGTCCGTCTGACCATAAAAAGCAGGGCCTTTCTGAGGCACCAGACTGCAGCCACCATTCAAGCAGAAGGCAGGGGCCGAGCAGACACCGGTAGGTATCAGCCATCTATTCATATCGATTTCACCGCTACTAAATGCTGGACACTTCATGTTTATGTAAGCTGAGATAAATCGGAACTGCTTAAATGAATAAGTTGGAGAAAATCGTATCCCTTTTAAGCTCTCATGAAAAGGCTTTACCACTGAGATTGTAAAAAGGCAGTTTGAAATTTCAAGTGCTGGAGTAAAAGTTCTCAATTTAGTTTTAAGAAAATGGCAAAAAATGTTAACTTTCTGGACCATAATGTTTCAGAGCTTAAATACATAGGTAACGCAGTGGTAACCACTGAAATGCGTACATTATTTAGGCCAATAATTTTTGTACATACCATAAAGCACAGAAAAGGATACCAATATTGTATCTTTGTACATTAAGGCCATTTTATGTACATTTTTTTCCAGTAAGGATTTTTCCGGCAAAATAACTTTTCCCAGTTCTCAAAATAAACAGTATTTTTTTTTTATCCAAACTTATTTCTAATTTAAAGGCAGAAAAACACTGTTGGGATTGAAGAGTATAGATGCCAGTTCTAGCAAAAAGAAAACTTCTACATTTTATATCCAACTGTTAAACTGTAAATTGTACAAAATGTAAATAAATTGATTTCACATTGGGTAAAGCCCACAAATGTTGGAATATTTCATACATATACAATTTCTTCTTATAGTGCTAAACAACAACCATGCATTGTTGAGATGAATGGCAGCCAAATAACAGGCGCTTCTGCAGGTGGATGAAAAACTGATACCGAGCTTTGAAGTTACAGCATATGAGCCAAACTTCCTCTTGTAACACATTTACTTTTATGCGTGTCGCAGACCTTTTTCTCCAAAGTGCTGTTCAACTGAGTAAACAAGTTATTCCTCCACAAACAGAGCTCTTTGATGAACACATGGTTTTTGAGGCTCAGCTTATTTGTCCAGTACAGCCACTGCTGCAGTGTGCACGTTTCCACGCCTATCAGTAAAAGTGGTGTGAATGGAAAGACAAGTAAGTAAAATGTAGAAGGTAATGGAGGGCAAACTTTCCAAAGTTTCAGAAGATCATGGAGAAATGTGTCAGAAGAAGATAGGTTTTCAGACCTTTCTTGAATTTTGGTAGGCATTTGCTAGTTCTGAAGGACATTAGGAGTCCTTTTCACCACACTGAAGTCAAGGCTTGGAGCTCCTTTGAAGGGGACAGCCTGAGGTGGAAGAGTGGAGTCCAGTTCTTGTGTATTTCTTGGATGAGTGTGGCGCACACACGTATCAGCTGTTGGGGTGAAAGCCCTTTGATGGTCCTGTAGGCTATCCCCAGAGCCTTGAATTTGATGCAGACAGCTACAGTAAACCAGAAAAACACTGCAGTAGTCCAAGCAAGATATCTGCACAGTTTGGACCAGGAGCTGGACAGTGTGATGTGACACAAGTAATGTGTGGTCATGCCTCAGTATATTCACACTGGCAAGGCTGGAGATTATACGTTGTTTGTATATACATAGCTGTCAAGTGGAAGCAGAGCAGATCCTTACAGAGCAGAAATGGGAAACCACATTGGTTCAACTCACCTCTACTGTGTTTACAGTTTGTGTCTGTCTTTCTAGATGGTGAGCAGTAACTAGATGGTAAACATTGCACATATTTATAAAACTGGTCAACAGTCAACACGGAAAAATGTTTGTGGGCATATTTACATTTTTAGTCCTTTTGAAGTGACTTGTTAATAAATCTAATAAATTGAATGTTACAATTTTTTATTTATTGTAGGTAAATCTGAGATGTTTACAGACCTTAACCCACAAATAGACAGGTTAGAAAAGGACTGTGTTACTAAATCTTTACTGATTGTAACTTGCCTATAAAAGTGACTTTGCAGTTAATGCAAAGAAGTTACAGCAAGAGGTTTGGTCACAACTGTTTACATAAAAAGAGGAACCAGTGTGCATGATTATATTTTGGGAAGCACAGCAGCATAATGGCTCTATTCCTGCAGTATACAGTACATGTATAGATAAATTCATATGTAAATATATAAAGACATGACCCTTTGTGGATCCGTGCTCTCCTTGGCAATATAGCCCTGCTATTTCTTCTAATGAATAAATATTGTCAGGGAAATAAGGGGGACACTTCAAACAACACCAGACACGGGCCTTCCAAAGGTCAGCTTGTGCAACGAACTCTCAAAGCGTGAAAGGACACGCAGATCTTCTCAGTCAATGGCTTGTAAGTTAAGGATGTGCACACATTTGACTATTCCTGGGCAACACCTGACAAACCCTGACAACTGAAACTAATGAAGCCATTTGCTTTTTTCAGCGCGCAAGTGTCCACGTCGTTCCACCTTGTCCACCTCTCTAAACCATTTTTTATGACTCGTGTTTCTTTAACAATCATTTGCACTCATCCTGCATCCAGGGATAAATTACATAGTGTACTTACTTCTGAATCCATATTTGAATAAACTGATGGCTCGACATGTGTTTGACTCCTGTGGCGTAGGTGGTGGTGACGTTTTGCTTTGGGCGTGAGCCTCAGTGACGCAGAGCAAGGTGCCCCCTTACCTGTTGAGGTGAGTCAGGACGACAGCAGCCTGTCTGTGCTTCTGGTAGGCTTAATCCAACTGGTTCCAATTTGGCATTCTTTCAGGGCAGCCAGAAGATGTCTAGAAAATACAAGACTTTGTAAGAGTTTTATCCACATCTTTGTCAGATGTTTCAAGTAGTGACTGACTGGTATTTCTGGGAAGTATTGATTTGCTGTGATGCATTTTGAGTTACGCGGTGAGGCTTCTTTTGTGCTGCATTTATCGGTTATATATTTTTTTCTGTCATATACCTGTTTGAATATGCAGGTGCTTCTCTTAAATGTAGGATGATTAAAGAAGCTTCTGGAATTGCTTTAGTAAACAGCACAGTGTATATGTAAAAATGGTGAAACTTGCTTTGGATGAAATGTCAGCTAAGCAAATTCATTTTTAATGCTGTAATGCTGCATTTTGATGGTGTGTGGGTGTGTTTGACTGTATGGCTTGAGGAATGGAATGAATGCTAACAGACAGGCTGTTGAGAAGCCCAAGTTGGAGCTCAGCCAAAAAGTGCCATTTTTATTACTGTGATGGCCATTCCCTTTTCTGCTATTTATGGGTTTTTTCCATACCCTTCCTGTTAAGCTGCTTTCCAACCTCTGGCTCAAGTCCTTCTACCTTTTTAGCCCAAGTGTGTTTGTAAAGTGTGGTGCTGAAAGAATATTCAGTACTTTGTCAAGTTTGTAGGTCCCTGAAAATTAATGTTTAGTCATATTTTACATGCTGTACTTATGGAAAGATGCTAAACTCTAAAAAGCTTTTTAGATTTCTTACCTAGCCACGGGGTATTTCACCAAACTGGATAACTTGCTTAACTTCTAAAACTTACAACTTCTCACTAGGGAACAATGGTTAGGAGTATCCTGGTGCTGGATTATGACTAAAACAGATCTTTCTTTCCTCCCTGCAGGACACATAATTGAATTTCTGTTCTGGATTATGACATGGGAAAACAACAGTACCACGAGTTTATGCTGGCCGTGTACATCATCACCATCATAATCGGCCTGCCTGCCAACATTTTGGCCTGCTACGCCTTCATCCTGAAGTTTCGCCAGAAGCCCACTCCCATTGATATCCTGCTACTCAACCTGACCGTATCTGACCTCATCTTTCTCGTTTTCTTGCCCTTCAAAATAAAGGAGGCAGCAGATGCGCTGGAATGGAACCTTGCCAAGTTCTTGTGCCCGTTGTCCGGCTTCATATTCTACGCCACCATCTACAACAGCACCTTCTTTCTCATGGGAATTAGTGTGGAGCGATATCTGGGGGTTGCCTACCCCATCAAGTACAAGCTTCATCGGAAGCCACTGTATGCAGTGATTGCCAGCGTAATCTTCTGGGTGTTCTCCTTGTCACACTGCAGCATTGTGTACATTATGGAGTACTTTAACTCTGCGAATGTGTCTGAGCCGCAGGAGGTGAACAGCTGCTACAAGAATTTTTCTGCTGAGCAGCTGAAAATTCTGCTCCCTGTGCGTCTGGAGCTCTTTCTCGTGCTCTTCCTCGTCCCCTTCCTCATCTGCTCCTTCTGCTACATCAACTTTGTCCGCATCTTGTGTAAGTTGCCCCATATCACCCCAGAGAGGCGGAAGCGGGCAGTTGGCCTGTCTTTGGGGACGTTGTTGGTGTATGTGCTTTGCTTCGGGCCTTATAATGTGTCTCACGTGGTGGGCTTTGTCACTGGCCAAAGTCCGGAATGGCGCCAAATTGCACTGCTTTTCAGCACCTTCAACGCCTGTCTGGACCCTATTGTTTTCTACTTCTCCTCTTCCACACTCAGGAAACTGCTCAACAATATCTTCAGAGGGTTCATGAGAAGACTGCAAGTGAGTTGCTGCTACAAATATTTGTTCTGTCTTCAGTGGGCCTGCACGGTAACTGAGGAGGTCACCCAGAGCTCAAATGAGACCTCATGATGGACTGTCCAGATGGAAGGAAAATTGCAGTGTCACAATTCACAGCGTCATCTTTGAGTGCCTTTGGGACTCTTCCGAAATCATGCTATTTACTGTACTGAATGAATTAGTTGGTTTTCTTGCCACTCCCTGTGACTCTTAACTCAGTTGCCACTTTAACCTTTGCACCCTGGATAGAAGAACTTGTATAAAATATTTACAGGTATGTCTTTATCCCCCAGTTTACATTCCTACTCCACTTCTGAAAACCAGAAAAACATCAAACTGGATCCCATTTCACGTTATTTTAAATGAGAAAAGTTATGATCTATTTCAGCTGCACCCGAAACACCGCAACTAATTTCCAGGAATGCCAGTAATATAGTATAAAACACTTATATAACTAAAAAGCAATAATTTCTCTGTCTCCTCCTCAAACAGCAATGAACATTTAGCAATGACATTTGTAAAAAAGTGCAGAGTTTAAAATAAACAAATTCACTGTAATTCACTGTTACATATTGCCTGTACTCCTCAAGTGAAGAGAAAATGGATTCATAGAATAGCAGAGACTGGACCTGGGCAGAGGACACCGTGACACAGTCAACCAAAGAGAAGGTCCTCCAAAACGATGCTGTGTGAACACACCTCTGCAGCTCCATGGCCACACACACTCTGCCATGTGTTTCCCAGGAGCACGTTGACGCACCTTTTACCTTCCCTTCACCCGAGTCCGGAACTTAAACTGAACTTCTGATACAAAAAACAAGAGACATTCAATTAAGAGGACGTAAATGGGGAACACATAAACTGGGGGATAGGCGTATATACAATTGGTTATACATATCTGTGTTGTTCATGTGTTGTATAGACACCCTTAAAATGTCAAAATATATTCACCCTTATCTGTGTCATTTTTTTAAATTTAAATATTTCAAATGTTTTTACTATGTAAAAAAACGTAAATTAATAATTGAATATCTGCTGTCAAAAAACACGTATTTACTTTTCTCTTGTATTTTGTATGAATGCATTTCTAAATAAAAACAGTGTTTTATCATATACATTTTAGAGTGCATTTACAAATTTTACCCAAACCTGGGGAAAACCACCCTTGATTCTTTACTGTTTGTCCTGGTCAGAGTCACAGTCTTCTGGAGTTTATCCCTAAAATGCTTGGCACAAGTTGTGGAGGGGGTACACCTTGGGTGGGATGCCAGTCCATCGCAGGGCACCCATACACCCATAGAGGCACTCACACCACGAACAATTAACAGATGCCATTTCACCTGAAAAGCATGCCTTTGGACTGCGGGAGGAACAACACAGACCCGAGGAACACATGCCAGCTCCACGCAAACTGAACTGAGCATGAAACCAAACTAGAACAACTCAAGTCTGCTGTGCTACTGAGCCACCCGCTACATATAAATTATATTTAAAAAATGCTAACAGACAATTTTCATTTTACAATTTCATTTGTGCAACATGAACTTCATACAGGCTAAAGTTTTAGCGAGCATTTGTTCCTTAAAAATAAAAATGTTGTTCCATAAAAATAAATTCTTGTTTCCCATACAACAGATTTTTTAATTTATTAGTGACCATTACGTTATTGTTTTACTTCCAAGGGAAGAATTTCATTCTGACCTTTGAAATGCTTCTCGGATGCTGTGGGACAGAGACACCCACTTTGTGCCTTGGATCCACGAAATTTTTGTACACCAGCGATACCCTAAAAACAGTAACTACTAGCGTAAATAAAGTTTTAGTCCAGTGATCAAATGAGCATCATACAGGGTCACATATTTGTCAGCAATGCTACCCTCTAGCATCTCTAACTACATGGTGTCCACCTGCTTTCCACAGTAGAAGACACAGTCTGTGAGTACTTGAACTCTATTCATTTGTGTCATAAGCTGTACAACTGTGAGCCAAATTATCCAACCGTGTCCTATACAGGCTCAAAAGAAAGTGCAAAGTCTTTCAGAAAGACTGTACAGACAGTTGACTATAAATTGGAATGCAAAAGTGTAACAGAGTAAGTTAGAAATCACAATTTTTTGCAACAGAATATTTTTTCTGTAGGAAATGATAATCTTGCCCATTTCTCTTCACTGGGCAACTGGTTGGAATTAATGAACATTTTCGTATGAGGGACAATTACATTTATGTCTTCACAGCTTCGATGGCAATAATAGCCCATGTTTAGCAACACAACAAAGCTCGGAAAAAACGCTAATAGTTAAGTACAGGATGTACACATCACAGAAAACTTGAGAAAACAACGTGCACTAAGCAATTTTTATTGCAACAGGAACAATTGGCTATGCAATAGCGTAATGCTGTTAGTATTGTGTTGTAATGTACTTTTTGCAAGAGTGTTGTCAGTCTTTCGTTCTTAGCAACAAAATCAATGAACTGAATTATACAACATCATTGCTTTCCACAAAATACAATAGCTTATGCAATTTATTGCACAAACAACATTTCGTGCCTTATCTTCAGTTTACCTCAAAAACACAGGTCATTGGACCAACATTTATCCAACTTATTTTGAAAATCACATATTCACCTAAATTGTACCCATACATTTATTTCCACTTATCCTGAGGAGGATCATAGCGGTTCAGAGTCGATGCCAGAATCCTTGGGTACTAGGTTATGTTCCATGCTCCCGAATCCATCGATACACACAATGGAGTGACAGATTAAGCTGAGCCACATGGGTTTGGACTGTGGGAAGAACCAGCAAACCCCACCCAGACTGAGCTGGATTCAAACTTGTGCCTGACCCTGCCAGCCACGTTGAGGCGACAACGCTACAGGCTACCCTTGGTCCAGCTATATTAAAGGAAATTTGTGGTGTGTTTCTGTGAAATGTTTTAGTGAAATTTTCATTGTTGAATTTCTAAAAGAGGTTGTTCTGCTGACCTGATGTTTGAATAATATACTTAAGGATGGTGAGTCAGGCAGACCCTGTAGTTGTTGATAAATAGACAAATAAATGAGAAGCACTTCAATATATTTGTAGGTGAAAGTTCAGGATAACACAACAATGCTTAGACTGAATTGTCTTTTCATAAACGTAGCTTGTACTATGGACTTATCTTTTGGCTGGACCATTAAAGAGCTTTTTAGATTTCCTTTAAACACTTCATGTTGGCTGAGCACTAAGAAAAGAGGCAACCCTCTTCAATGAGGCCCTAATTAAGCATTTGTTTGTTTGTTTGTTTGTTTGTTTGTCTGCTGTTTTCAATTGACATGACCTGGTGTACCTCTAAACTTGGGTTTCTTACATCACCCCTGCACCCCCAAGAACCATGTCAGCCTCCACGACCGAAACCAGCTGGCCACGGAATAAAGACTAATTTCCCATTGGCTGGAGATGGTGCACCTGCACATTCCCTTATCAGCCTCCCCTAAACACCTGGCCTGCGACTGAAACAACAAGGGTTTGGCAGTGTCAACAAAATCCCTTCGCTGACCCATGAAAGGCTACGTTGCCCCAGTGGGGATTCACACGTGGGGGAGAGAGGGCTGTTTTCCCCAGTGGAGGCAATTTCTAATCCTTCTGGACTGTGTTCTTCCCACTCATCTTTTGCTCATCGAGAACATTACACCTGGAGGGATTAAAGCAGATAACATCCTGGTGGGTGACTAATGACCCGGTTGGGTCCGATGCCTGTAAATGAGGACTTGGACGCAGTACCCAAGATATGACCGTGTTACTAAGAGACGAGACGTGGACAAGCTCCCTTGTGGCACCTTGCAAGACATTACAGGGTTCCTAGGCGACCTTGTTTGAATAACAGGGAGAATGCACATTGCCAGAGTATCTTATTAATTTTCCATTATCTCGCTGGTTTTCACGTTGATCGCCTGCCTGTTGGTGAGAGTCACTTCCAGTAGGACTGCGGGTGGCCAAGCCAAAGGACATGGGGAGCGCAGGCAGCCCTGGGGTAAGTGGCTCGTCTGCTCACAATGTCACGGAGTGGTCGCCCAGGTAGGAGCTCGATCCGATCACCGGGGGGTGGGGAGCCAAACTGCTCTCCCAAAGAAGGAGTTTCATCAGTCAGTCATGAGGGTTTGTGTAGTGCAGTAATGGTGCTCTTCCAAAGGGAATAAAAACTATATTTATAACTGATGTTTTTGGAGAACTGCTCAGACAAAGCATGTGAAAATGATCATCTTATAAGTGACTTCTTGTTGCTGGGATTGCTCGAATGACATTGTTCAATTTGCATTCTGGGCTGGTAGGCAGTGCTAATTGTGAAATGTAATAGAACCATTTCTTCTCTTCACATTTAATTCCTTTTAGTTGATTCTCCCTGCGATCTCCATGCATATCAGTTCACACGGACCACAGTCCTGAATATGCTGTGCGCTAAGTGCATGTGCTAGCAGCACACATTTTAATTATATTGTGCTTTGTAATATATTTTTGTGTTTTGCATGTCAATTCTTTAAATTATGTATGGAATTTTTTAAGCCAAAATTTTTATTCATTGTCACAGTGGCAACTCTTAACTATGAATAACGTAACTGTTGGAGTTATGTGGCTGCTGATGGAAACAGAGGACTGCATGCTTAGAAGTCAGAAGATTCTTTTATTGAATTTCTAATAAATGTGTGCATAAAACTGCTAATACTTTTAAGAATTTAAAGGGCAAATGACTGCCTTTGGTCATAATTTAAAAGCCCAGCCAGGCAGGTCAGTATATTCTTAACCCAGTTTTTCCCTTTATTTTGATATTATGGTTATTAAATACATTATAATATACAGTTATTATAACTGATAAGCATAATACTCATTGATAAAGACAGCAATACGTTTCTTATTAAAAATACAATTTGAAACTGCATTAATTTAAACTCCGTGTTGAATAGATTTTTGTATTTTTTCCATTAAGGGATATTTAAATACCCCACAGTTTTAATACTTCGGCCTCATTAAATTCAGCTAGCGCCGCGGTATCTGAAGTGTACAGAATATTCTTAAAGGAGAGATTTTCTGCCACCAGAAAGGGAGATCTCTAGAACATTCAGCCTTTATTGTCATTGCCCCTGACAGCAGACAAAGAACTGCAGATATAAGATGGCGTGGACACTTATTTTGGTGGACAGAAAAGAATGGTGACTAAATGCATTTTGTCTCAGTCTATTTGTCTGTGTTCCCCTGTGTGCTTGTCCCTCACTGTCCTTCACAATAGCCACCTGCCATCGTAAATCCCTTGCTCTTGTCTCATTTTTGCATTTCCAGATCGTGTCATGAATGCTGCATTCTGCTGTCAGTAGCTCTGTGGAATGAAGTGTCCACCATGCTGACTGACCACTCCCATCTGGTCTTAGTTGTTCATATCATCACCTTCCTGACAGGCCTTCCCACCAACATCCTGGCCTTCTATACATTCAGTGTGAAGGTGCGGCAGAAGCCAGCGCCCATTGACATCCTATTGCTCAATCTGACAGTGTCCGACCTCATCTTTCTCATCTTCTTGCCCTTCCGGATGAAAGAGGCAGCAGATGGCATGAAGTGGTACATGCCCGACTTCTTATGCCCTCTGTCTGGCTTCCTGTTCTACGCCACCATCTACAACAGCACCTTCTTTCTTACAGGCGTCAGTGTGGAGCGCTACCTTGGGGTGGCCTACCCCATCCGGCACAAGCTCAGCCGGCGCCCGCTATATGCCGTGCTAGCCAGCATCTTCTTTTGGGTCTTCTCCCTCATGCAGCTGAGCATCGTCTACATTGTGCCCTACTACAACCCTCAAGGCGACGGCAACTTCATTTCGCCTGTACCGCAAAACGTCTGCTACGAGAACTTTACAAATGAACAGCTGAAGGTCCTGCTGCCTGTGCGTCTGGAGCTGTGCCTGGTACTCTTCTGCATCCCCTTCCTCATCTGCAGCTTCTGCTACATCAACTTTGTCCGTATCCTGTGCAAACTGCCCCACATTAGCCGGCGGAGGCGCCAGCGGGCCATAGGGTTGTCCCTGGGGACTCTAGTGGTATTTGTTCTCTGCTTTGGGCCATACAATGTGTCCCATGTGGTGGGCTTTGCCACTGGCAAAAGTCCAGACTGGCGCCAAATTGCACTCATCTTCAGCACCTTCAACGCCTGCCTTGACCCCTTCATTTTTTACTTCTCTTCCTCAGCTGTGCGCAACGCACTTCGTCGCTTTCTTGCAAGCCTGGTCGGAAGGCTGAAGGTGCCCACGTGCAGTCGGGCTTGTTGTTGCCCCCCACAGACTGAGAAGGACCTTGAGCCAAATGCCACTGAAGGCAGTGCTGTCTGAGAGACCGCACTGTGGAGCAACGGACAGAGATAACGCTCGGGTACACATGTACGCACTGTATGTATACACTTGAATGTTCTTGTTATGCTATTGCTTTGATTATAACTCACCATTAGAGGATGGCGATACAAGAGGAGGCAGGAGTTTTCAGTTATTCACAAGGTTTTACAAATAAAGCTGCTTTATGTTGTTTTTATATACACTTGCACATTTCCCTTTATCATATTCCATCACACAATGGATGGGTACATTTCTTCTACTTTCTGAACAAATGCGCATGGGATTTTGCTCAATTCAGCATTAGGGCCTCAAACCATGTGCGTACGCCAAGGAGCACACAGAATTGTATCGCAGAGCGGCAAAGGCTGGAGACTGCGCGGTGCATCGGCCATAATAAAACACTGCAGATTGGACCTGTAATATCGGACGTGCGCACAGAAGAGTTGTCTGGGAACTCAGCAGCCACATATGGGCTGACAGAAGCACAGTTTGCTTAGTGCGGCGATAATGAACGGCACCTCTCGGCAACAATCGCTTTAAATGAACATTCGCTCACCGTGCTTCCTCTGTTTATCCCAGCATTGACAGCTGCGCAGCTGTGTGTGTACAGAGATTGATGGAATCGATATTGATTCAATTCTGACATATAAATTGATAAGGGGGTGACTGGTTTTCTCACCTCCTTCCTTGAATGCTTTACGTGATGTAATGCTGACAGCAGGTACACAGTAGCTACTTGTCCGAGTGTAACACTAACCAGGGGCGTAGTCAAGTCAGTGAGCAAGGCTGAAGTTTTGTCCAAACGTCCGCGTTACGCCGTCACAGTTCCAAATGTTGTGTAACGGACATAGCAGCAAGCTGCCTGCTCACTTGGAACCAAAGCAAAAAGGAGTTGTGCGACACTGAATGTCAACATCATTGCCCTTTTAAAACAAGACATTTTGAAACGACACTGCCTGAATGGCAAAAAAAAAGAATAGCGCTGCCAGGCTCTGTAGTGAGAGCTGGATCCATACTTGAGCTGTCAAAGCGTTTAAAACGCGAATATATTGATTTATATGTTTGCTGTGCATGAAGGGTATAAAGGTTTAATGAAATGGATTTAAACGGCACATTGAAATAAAGCGAACGGCATCAAGTACACCCTCTCTCCTGGCTTATCTTGCACCAAAAGCTGCCTCAAATATCTTTTTGAATGGACTTGAACTTGAAACTGACGTCTTACATAAATTGTTCAAGTGACTCAGCAAACAGAGAAGCTGGCCATTTGCTGGTTTACAAATTAATTTCTATAGCAACCTGAGGTGCACTCAAGCGGTCTGATAATAAACAGCCACACTCATTTCCTTCCTGTCCTGGTGATCTCTCATATCTCTGAGAAGTCAGCAGCAACAAAGCCAAACATGCACTGTTCCACGCAACAGGAGGTGTGGGGAGCTGAGTCACAACTAGATGGGTTCTAATCTTGCTGCTTGCTTAGTTTTTTAAATTCATTACAATAAATTTGCTTCACAGCCAGCCTTCAGCTGACATGGGTGCTGCAGTGAGATGCTGAAACAACATAAAAGAAAAGAGCAAGCAGGATCACAGCTAAAGCAAATGTATCACATTATCAGTGCCCTTTGCAGAAAAACCCTTTCACTTTGTAATGATGACTAAATATTCACAGTCACAGTGGAGATGTGGTGAAGTGCACATCTCAGATGAATCAGGCTCAGCAAACTGATCTTGCAGCAGCACCAACTGACAGCCTGGCAAACAGCAAACTCTTCTGTGTGTGACAGGAGGATTGAGCAGCAATGCGTGATGTCTCCTTGTTTGCGTGTGATGGGCAACTGACCAGAAACAACACATCTCTTGTGTAGGGAGCACCTGACCGCAAGCAGTAAGCAATTCAGTGAAACAGCTATGTCTTCATATGATGAAAGCACATTTGTTTCCCACTTCATACAAGCTATGCAATGCATAGCAAATTTTTTAAGCTGGTAAGAACTAAGCAATTGACAGGATGCAATGCAACTCATTTTTTAAAAATCCTCTAGAAAATGAAGTCACTTCATGACTGGGTTGCAAAAGTGAAATGAAGTAAATGAAATGTGCCCGATGTGTTGGCAAATGGACTGATGTCTGAGTGTTTGGCAGCGCTGACTTTGCGTCCCGACCTCCTGATGTAGCAGCCGCACCCCTGCCTGTTCATAGTCCAGTATCGGTATTTCCCATAATCTCTCCCAGGCTCTTAGGCGCCCCAGGAAAGGTTTAATTCATTAAGAAAACAGAGACTCACTGCTGTCAGCCATTAAATTGATCAAAACAGAACTTCAGCAGACAGAAGTTGTTTAAAGCGTGAAAAATGTTTGGTGCAACAGCACATGTAATTCAAGCCCCGTTGTTTTTTGCTTAAAATGACAGGTGTAATTCAAGTCAGATACACTTCTTATTATGATCACATATATTATGTAGCATACATGATAGTTTAATAATTATTATTAGCTTGCTTATTGCTATTCACTTCCTTCTCCTCCAGAAGGAGAACATTTTCCAGGTGGTATAATGTCATTATGCAAGCCAACCTGTGCATTAAGCAGGGGTTATATTATTTTATGGTCTGTTATGTTTACTTTAAGTAACTCATTGTAACTTTGGTGACTCTGTATTAGCTTTAGTTTATATGCTTGCATGTCATAAGAGTGCCAAATAAATAAATCATAAACTAATACAAACTTATGCCTATGTTCTAGACACTGACATCACACAACTGGCCAGGAGTTCAGCTCCACAGATGAAGGAAACCTTTCTGCAAATTTCTGCATAGTATGCTGCTATACAAAGATTTTTTTTGCTTTTGGCTGACATATTGTGAATTTGAATCCAAATTGTTTCCTGTAAAAATGTATAGGGTGCCACTGACACGGCATTTGGACATTCGTTCCTGTCTTTTATGTGCTCAGATTGAAAGGTTACCTGATGGTAATTCCTTGGGTTTATATGTTTCACAAACCTATACAGTATATGGGTGGCAGCATCACATCATGGTTCTACTGAAATTAATTTGATTCTTCAGCATTTCACTTGAAAATGATGATTTGGCAGCTACTGTAAAGGAAACTGAACTGGGAAACCTGTGTCACAAACTAGTGACAGAATTATCTACAATTCTTTTCACAGTCACTTCTGTTGGGTGGAGCTCCACAGTTTATCGGAGGAACGTTGACCTTCAGGGAACGGCGGGACACAGCTGGTTTTGCTCCAGCGCTGTCTGGGGTGTTTTTTAGTTCTGCTTCTGAATGATGCAGCCATCAGAGGGTTTACACAAGCAGTGCAGCGGGCAGTCGGTCCCCTGTTTCCGAGATTACGTTCAACAAATCCACTTTCGTTGGCCTGCTCCTCTGTTTCTTCAGCTTTGTGGACAATGGGGAGGCGGGATTTTGTTTTACCTCTCATTTCTTCATTGCTTTCTTTTCCTGTGAAATAAACCTGTCAGTCACAATAAACTTGCAATGGATTTCCCTGCTCCCCAACATGGAAGACCTGCTGTTTCCCTTACTCTTGTTATTGTAACTGCTTTCATTATTCTTGGCACATATGCTGCTGTACGAGTTACTGTTTGAAAACCTTTGGGCCGTAAGGTGAATTGATCAGCAGTAAGAAAAATTTGCAACCTAAGGTGACAGGCACACTGTGCAAGCCCCAGTGGCATCTTGACCACAGATACTCCTTTCATTCGCACATAGATGAGACACATTGCAATAACCATTAATGTTTTAGATCAAACAAATACATCTGTAGGTGGCCACAGATGTATTTGTTTGATATAAAACAGCATTTTGTCAGCTTCAGTGTGTGCCACATTGTCTGTGGCTTCCATTATTGCGCTCCAAAAGCATGTTAGTGGCATCATTAGATCCTCTCTCCTGTTTCCCTTCTGCATCTGCTTTTGCTGCATTCTTTCCCCATTGCTTTGGCATCTCTGGATCTTTTCCAAAGTAAGCTTGTTCAAGCTCATACATCTGCTTTGTTGCCTTCTTTCTCGAAAGGGAAACAAAAGAATCCTCCTGCTTTAGCGCTGAACCTGTCTTCTACTCTGTCAAATCCTTGTGCTTCCTTAGCACCTGCTTCTGTATCTGTGGACATTCACAGCAGACTCTTTACTCTGGGTTAAACTGTCCATTAAATCTCTGACTAATGTCAGCATGTCTGCTGTGTGTATGTCTAGCAGTTGTGACATAGCATCCCTTTATCCACAAAGGTCCGAAATCATGCGTTCATATGCATACTTGCTGTCAGTGTAGCTATTCCCTATGCTTTCCATTCAAATACACCAGAGCTCCTTCCGGAGTTTGAATTTCAGGCAACTGGGGACCACCTATGCAATACGAAGGATGAAAGAACTGAGCTATAACCTAGCAGTCTCAGAGCTAGAGGCCGGCACACAGTGGTTAAACTGGTCTTTGCCTCTTCATTTATCTCAGTAGCAGGTCGCCTGGACTTCCTTCTCTGAGCATCTGTTTCCAGTACGGAAGGCCAAAATTAGTTTCAGGTTCTTAATGTCTTTCAAAGTGAGCAGCACTCCCTCTGTTTGGTGAGGGCATTGTCCTCCCTCTCACAACCACCAAATCAGAGTAATATTATTTAAACTGGTGACTGAATGAGCAGTGATGCTGACCTTCAGTGCACAAATGCCAGGCAACCAAGGAGCAGCACCGTTTAAAGTGATGCTGCAGATATCGCTTGTAGTCCCTAGATGAGGTATTAAAGACAGTAAGAGCAGAATTTAAAACTAGCAACAGGAGTTAGGAAGATTGAATGGGGGAAAAGGTAATTTGCCACAAACTGGGAATAAACCTGTTTTAAGATGAGAGGATGGAGAGAAAAAAAAATGTTGAGAAAAAGCCGTGTTCACCTGTAGTAGAGACATCTATTAACTGGCGTCAAACACCTGATAAAATCTTTACGGTCTGAACATCCCTCTTGCCTATTTCAGCAAGAAAGAGGGAGAGACCAGAGGCCATTACTACAACCTTTCTTCCTGCTTTTATTTTCTGGCTCCTGTCATAGACTGGTGTGTTTGGGACCTCCCTTACAGGACTACGCAAGGTGTGAAAACTCCCAACAGTGACCTTACAACACTTTTGATGAGGCAGTTACAGCTAAATGGAAAGTGAAAAGGGAGCGGAGAAAACAGGTTTGCAAAATTTTGAGTTGCAACAGTTATGCTGTTCGGGATTACAGCATAACTTTTCACTCTGCGGACCATCCATTAAGTAGCACAAGGATTAGATGTGCAATGGAAATATGTCCACTAAGAAGAGAAGAAGACAAGGGTGACTGCTTGCCAACATTGGATACCGTAGAGCTACTTCTGCTCTGAACACAACTCTGGACATTAGCTGGATAGGACTGTTTCCCTTCAGAGGACATTGTAAGAGATTTTTGACTTGGCAAAATCATGAAAAGCCTGCAACTGAGTTGGTGCCATACATTACTGCCTAACAATTTTGGGGCTATGATACACATGCTGTACATGCCTAGCTGACAGTAGACGGTAGACTCATGCAGTCGTAAAGACATAAAAAACAGGATAAGTCAAGACAACACATCTTCAGTGGCCAAGTATGTTTGCTCATTGCTGAATTTGACACGCTGCGTGCTTCTTCAAACACATTCAACGTATGGAACAACATCAGCATACAACCGCTGAGAGTCTAACAGCCACAGCTCACCTGCACATTACAGACACAAAAAAAGCATTTTCACGTTAAACGGAGCGCAATTGGCTGCTGAAGGACACCCCCACCACCCACTGTAACACACCAGAAGGCTCAGAAGGGGTGGGCAGCAACTCCCACCTGAAACCTGACCCTTAGAGTTTTGTGGTTTCCTTTCCTCAGGAACCAACATTATTAAAGAACCTACACTTTTTGCTTATTTCACTTTCTTTTCATTGTCCCTTTTCATTTTAAAATCAGTGTGTGTTCTTATTTGAAGCTGTGTGTCACATTATTACAAGGAGCACATGAAGTCTGATGCAGCAAAGATGGGAGGAGGAGAACAGCCTAAACAAAGTTGGAATTAATAAACCTATAAGTAAGTGCATTTTATTTTCTAATAAAATAGTAGGAGAGAAAGAGACTGAGATCTCAGGATCCAATTGCCAGTTTGCCGAGCCAGCGCACCGGTGCCTGGTTGTCTTACGTCAAAATGAACCGGCAATCGCCACAGGTCTGTGTCTGTTTTTTGTATCTGTTGCATGGAAATAATACATTTCCACTTATGACAAATTGCATCTGCTTCATTCTGCTGTTTACTGACTGCTTGTCCTTCGGCGCCATCTTATACTTTGATATGGCTGACCTGAAGAAGGCTGATTTGTATTAAGCTGATTTATTATAAGGCCCTACAGTGTTTTGATATAGGCAGTAGTTATTGGTTCAGAATGATTAAAAGTCCAAGAGGCTGAGCCCGGCATCAGCTGGGAAGACACATATTTTCTGTGAAATGGTACATGTCCATTCACCGAGAAGCCACAATGGAAACCTCAAGTCATGTTCAGTGTTAGCAGTTGTCCTTATGATTAACAAAGGTTTCATTAATTTTCTTCATCGGAAAACCAACAAATTAATAAGGATTATAATTGTTTAACTCAATCTAAGTCAGCACAATATTGTTAGAGAACTT
This sequence comes from Heterotis niloticus, assembly GCA_018136845.1. Classification (NCBI taxonomy): domain Eukaryota; kingdom Metazoa; phylum Chordata; class Actinopteri; order Osteoglossiformes; family Osteoglossidae; genus Heterotis; species Heterotis niloticus. Next base: position 237,861 of record CM030905.1, on the reverse strand, counting down.
GTGCAGGGTGAACCACGGCAACTGGTGTGGATACCGGGACTGTGCACTTTCAGCCATGGAGACAAAGAGTTTGTAGCAATGGCATAGGAGGAATTATGCTCATGACTGGATGAGACACTGCTGTGGGGATTTCCCGTTTTATTATTTTTTTGCCCATTTTGTGGATCGTGTGGTGCAGTGTCGATTCAACCATTCTACAAATCTTCGTGTCTAGGTTTTCTTACGGCTCAGTCTGTAATGTGTCTGTTAGGGATAATGTCTGATAATGGCCTTCTGTTTGAATCCTGCCAGTGCTGCTTTGCCTTTGAGCCACTCATTTACCCAGAGCTGCTCCAATATAAATGTTGTTTCTTTTTCTACATTTTCATGAAACGGTTATCCCATGCAGCCCTTAGCCTCACAGTTTTAAGTCTGCACTTACAGTTCAAAGGCATGCGTATCTTCTGAACTGGTCACTCTAAACTACTGTTAGTGTGGGTCTGCGTAAGAGTATATGTAATTGTTCCATGGCAGCCAAAAGAACGGTCATGGTTATTATTTAAATTCATGAAACCATACTTCTTTACATACCCCCTTTATTTCCGAGGTGATCTTGGACACAACCACGACCTTTAAGAAAAGTCCCAGAAAAGGCTTGATGGCTTTTCTGCAAAATTCTATAAGAATTTCTGACCTGACATTGGCCCTATGATAATGCCAGTAATCAATAATATGTTTAAAGAAAGCTGAATCCCTGAAACGTGGCCTAATTTTAATGCAATTTTAAAGAAAGACAAAATCCAGTTTAAACATTAGTTTTATAATATGGACATTAAAATCATAGCCAAAACTTAGACAAATAAGGCTCTAGTCATTCCTTCCTAGAATCATTAAACCAGATTATACTGGATTTGATGAAGCTATGTTTGTGATAGGTAATGGGTATTACGATTTAAATAATATAAATGTTATTGCTTAAAAGCATGAGCCTTATTTGCACTGATGCAGAGAAGTCATTTGACAGGGTAGAGTGGAGTTTCTTATTGTGTTAGACAGGTTTAAGGTGGGTAATAACTTTATTCGTACAATTATTGTTTAATGTACCCTATAAAAATAATTTACATTTAGACCTATTCTACATAGGTAGTAGCTGTCAGCAAGGCTGTCCTCTTACTCCATGGTCATTTTCAATTATGAATGAACCTATGGCAGAAGCTTTAGCCAGCAGCATTTAGTATGAGGCTAGGACCATTGAATTTCCCTTCAGGCTATTGATGATGAATCCAAAGCTTCGAAGTTTCAGCATTTCTAAAGGCAATATCCTATTAAAGTAAACTGACAGATTATTACGTCAGTCTCTTTAGACTTCCAACACTGCAACTGAATGCTCCTAATTCGAGTTGATGCAATCCGTTCCATATAGTGAATTCTAACTGCAGGTAACTGGGTGAAATTATTGCAGATGAAATGGTGGCAAAGTTTGCAATCCTGTTGTGATGGTGTTTTTTCTAATACTGACTGATTTACAGTATAATAAATACTTACAGTTGTGACATTTTTCTGTAGTCCTCGGAGAAGAAAACCGACTAAAGTCTAAGATAACCTCAGTGGAAAAATAGTGAATCTGCTCATTTGCAAACTCATCCAGGGTCACAGTTCCTGCGTTATTCTGACCAGCAATGGCACCAATTCTTAAGTTGTCAGTGAATTTAACTTGGCCATGTTTATTACAGATTCTTGGGGTCATCTCAGTCGGATTTTAAATGTAAGGTTACGTTTGGCACTTTGGTGCATTTATTCTGGGAGAGTGATGTGGTACAAGCTGACTGGAGCTACTGTACATGCATTCAGACATTCAAAAGAGCATTAAAAATAGGCTTAATTTGTCCCCATCTATAGTCTATACTCTGTCCGTATTCCTTTAAAAGCACAACTCATAGATGGTTTTCGATAAAATTATGGAACAATTACTTTAAAAAAATCTTACAGAGAAATGTATTTTATGGGTATGGTCCACCTGAAGGTCCTTCTAAAAATATCTTTGACTCACGCATCTAATTTTATTCCAGTAGAAAACTTTCTGCATGTTAATTCAAATAAATTCTTAGAAATTTTTAAAATCTTTTTGGAACTTCTGTGACAGGCCCAACATGAGCACACCGGCCGAACGCTGTAACCTTTCGCCCTTGTATTGTACAAAGGATCTGTAAGAATTTGCCGTTTCTCCAGGCACCACTTCCGTGACCCGGTTTTGCTGCAATGTTAATTAACAACAAAAATAATAAAGAGACATTTGCTTTAACTTCTCACTGAAAATGGCAAACGAAAAGAAATATAAATATTTTATATGGAAAACTTTATAAAGCATTGTATGAGTAAAATGGCAACATATGTAATGGAGAGTGATGTAAAAACTCTAAACAAATAAATAATACATTTATATATAGAATACACTGTATATGCATAAACATAAACAGAATTTTTGGTGATTTTTTTAGAAATTTTAATTATTTTAAACTGCACATTTATTCTTGGAAAGTGATTTTGATCGAAAAATTACTGTTAAATGTTATCATATATGGAAGCAAAGTTATCTATTTCACAAACAAATGATAGCTTAACTTACGTTATAAATTGTGAGACAGTTTTAAAAAAATGAAGTAAATTTTCATCTTTTCTTGTGCAAAATGAAGCAATCATTACATTATTGAAGCACTTAAACATTTATTACAGCATTGGTTTTCTCGGGAGAGCGGAAAGGAAATGCGAACAAGGATGAATAATGGCGGACTCGGAAGCGCCACTGAAGAGCGTGGCGTTTAATGTGTTTTGTCCTTGAAATCTGTCCGCATTGCAAAAGCCCATATGGCAACATTAAAAAAAGTAAACCTTTTTTGTATTTTGCATTTTGTATATTTTGAGCTATATGTACCTTTGCAGACAAGTGCCTTCCAAAGTAAACAAAGAAAGATGTCGAAGACTTACACAGTGTTTAGTGTCCACATCATTAAACCAGATTCAGACATTTTCAGGCTATTTTCCCTGTTCAGAGCATGGGGCATCCGATAAATCTGGACCAGACCACCCACGCAAAAAAATAAAAAAATAAATAATAATTAGAAGAAAAAAAAAGTCACCCAAAACACAGCTCAATTCAATGCACCTGTTTTATACATTTTATTGCATTCTACATAATGTCCCAGCCGCCACATTTATTTAAGCCCCTTACGCATCTCATACATTTTAATACTTTAACTGTTTATAAAGCAGAAAATATTTTGACTGGAGAAATGTCAGTAATAAAACTGGCAATGTTCAGGTTAAAAATATATTCCTTTGAGACTCTACTCTCCCTTTGTTCTTGTTATTGTGCGGAACTCACGTGTCTCCAAGATGCATCATTCTAAAACACTCCCCTCATACATGGCCTTGCTGCAAGTGCCTCATAGGAAAAACAGCCACAGCAGAGCTCTGTGAGCCTTGCCTGTACATGTGCAGGATCCGCCAGAGCTGAGAGCAGTGCATTGCTATACGAATTTAGAGAGAAGCACCTATAAGCCTTTATCTCACCGAGTGCAAATTACTTTGTCTTAACTTGGACTAAACCCTATACTAAAAGGAAAATTTGAATTTCTGAGCTCCTGCTCACATCTTATTTCGTAGCCTCACTTGTTTTCACAAAGCCGTTTGAACTGCAGCAGTGCTGAAGGACATGGAATTACGTGGAGAAACCCCAGCAGACACTGAAGCCACTGCATACGGTAGCTGGGATTGTTGAGAGCCAATAAATAATGTAAAATTGCAGCAATGAGTCACTGTGCATATGGAGCGAGAGCGGAGGGGACTTGAAGGACGTAATCTCTTAGCTGTTGAACTTTAGCTAACGCTCATATCGGCGTTGTTAGAGCTTAGAAGAGACAGCCAAGCCCTCCGCTGACTAATCCAGCTTCTGGCTTGACCCGCGTAAAGCACACCACCATTTCTGTGTTTTGTGTACAATGGCGCAGAACCTCAGGGAGCAGCAAGGAGGCCAGTTTGTCTCCTCTGTAGCCATCTAGGCCTAATGCACACCCCCAACTCCACTGAGTGCTATTGGTAACATTTCCCTGATCCCCTCAATGCCTGACAAGTTGTTACACTCCTCTTAGCAGGGGTAATGGGACATGGGCCAAAATCTCCAAAATGGTACTGATGGCCGCAGTTGATGGAGTTAAAGAGGCCTTCGCTGAGGCTTCTTTCCTACCTGAGAGAATGATGTTTCTGATACGGGCATAAAATTCAGGCAGATAAAAAACTGAAAAAAGGAATCATTTTCATCAACCAAAATTGAGAAACCCTGAACTATAAATCGCTGCAGTTAGTGTTCTAACAGTTCTGGTGAATGAACTAAACCCAAAGTCCTGTTTTCTGACAGATCAGATCTGAGGTCTCTGTGGTGTGCAGAGTTAAGGGGGTTTGAATTTTTACTAAAAGGTCAGTGATTTGAGCCAACTCAGCTTCTGTTTCCTCATCAGGTGTGAGGGCAGCAAGTGGCACAGTGGTCAGCAACGGTTTAAACCGACCCCTTGCTGTTAAACCCTCCGTCAAAGTACTCAACCTGAAGCAGAACTGTAAAATTTACCCAGCTGTTTGAACGGCTAAATCATTATAAGCAACTCTAGCAAAGTAAGTTGCTTGGAAGAAAAGTGTCGCTTCAATGAATAAGTGAAACAAAATGTTTTTTTCCCAATTTTGCCATTGGGAAAAACTTTGCAAACAGTTTTGCATGGCAGTTTTCAGTGTGCCGCGTGAGATATTAATGATTGCAAGGAATTTACATTTACAGCGCAATGGCCATTTTCTGCCCCGTGGGTCATTTATGTCCTCCTGGTTAAAGCAGTGCTTCCTTGTGCCTCTAAAACATATTAACCCCAGTACAGAGTTTATTTCCATGGATAAACCATATGATATAGCCAGTGAATTATTTTTCCAAAAAATACATACAAGTGATGTATCACTTCCGTTGTGTTTACTGTCCATTTAGAAGTGCACTGTTTTTTAGCTTATATATACAATAAAAAAGTGTGTTTACTGCTCTTTATACTGCTGTACAAAGTCACCGCTTTACAGACTCACAAAGCAAAATGTTGTTTGTGAAAGACATTTGTTTAGCTCTTTTTTATCCTTTTCCCGTTCTTTGTTTTACGTGTCCAGCCGTGTTCTCCAAAGAGAGCCGCATGCAGTGCATCTCGTAAGGAGGGGAGCGCCGGCTGTGCCCTAAAGGTGGCAGCTGTTACGCTGATGACTGAGCTTCCAGTATTTATTTCCACCTCCAGAAATGCTTTTTTAAGAATCCCAGACTTGTGACAGGTTATGTTAAAAACAAAGTTTGTTTATTTATCCTTTTCTCCATTTTATTACTTTTCTTTTTTCTCATCATGGATTTTGAAGAAAGACACAAATAATGAAAAAAAACTGACAGTCCGGGGAAAAGATAAATCAATGCAATAATCATAGTTTCACGACACAAACCTTTGTCTATGTGGAAGACAATGTTTTTTTGTTTCTTTTTGTTCCGTCCATTGTTGCGGTTTGGAAATTCAACACGTTTAAAAGAAGAATTTTGGAAGATATAACCCAACATGCCTGACATGTTTAGCCAGAAAACACACACCCACACACAAACACACACACACACACACACACACACACACACACACACACACACACACACACACACACACACGTGCACACGCACACGTGCACACACACACACACACACACACACACACACACACACACACACACACACATATAGATAACACGGAGATGGCAGGTGGGGACCCTGGCACAGCAACGGGATGGGGCAGAGGGATCTGGGCTGGGCTGGGCTGGACTGGCACAGAGGCAGGGGATGGTGAAGGCTAGACAGCCAGGAGAGGGACACGGTGGCTTTGCACTCTGTGCATGGACATCCCATTATTTTACTTTCAAGTTACATGTAGCTGTGTATGAACTGACACTATGTACTACTCTCCATCTGGTAAACATCACACCGCCGGACCTGACCAGAGACAAAAAAAATCACTGTTCAGTAAACAGCTTGTATCTGTACACTTTTTCCAAAATGCTTTGGCAAGGGTGGCAAGATTTCACTGGCATTTGGCTTATGCTATAGCCAGTAGAAATGAGGTCTGTCAGTGGTCCCCAAGATGCCTCTTAAACTCCTTGTCCTCATGCAGCCTAAACAGAAGCCAAGAAAAAGCACAAGCGATGTCCCCAGATGACAGAGCCAATGAATTTCTAGAGATCACATGATTAACAGTGGCCAGCTGTGACCCTGCTTGTTGCAGGGCTGGTAAGGAGATAAAGATGGTGTGAAAATGACCCACCTCTCCTTCCTCAAATACAAAGCCCATAGTAGCAATGCTCATCTATATTACAGTGGGGGTAAAACTGGAGTATACATATAAAATGATGTGTAACACTGAGCAGTTTGAAAAGTTGTGGGGAATGGAGGAGGTGCTGTGCTCCATTGTTGGAGGACAGCTAAAAGGGAACCTGTAGTACAGCTGAATGTTTGTTTGTGGACAACTGTAAGGAGTTGAGGAATCGCCGTAGGATTCATTAACTTAGAGCATGTAGGGTAGAGTATGGGGGCTTGGGGGTGAGGGGGGATGTATGGGGGTGGTGGGTCTTTTTGGCGTATTGTGTGGTTCCACTGCTTGTTGTTTGTTTTGTATGAGGTCTGTTCTATTTTGTTATTCAAACTGTTGTGAAAATTTTTCTTTTTTTCTCTCATCTACTAGTCATTTGAACATGATCATTTCTGGTTTTGTAATATTTATTTTGATAGAATAAAGATGTTTTAAAACCTATCTATCTATCTATCTATCTATCTATCTATCTATCTATCTGTCATACTGCATCCCAAGTAAAAGCTCATAAGTACTTAATTCATGCAGCGATTGCTTTATTGCTTCATTTTTTATCTAAATCTTTTTCTATTTAAGGAACCACTGTGACATACATTGAGCTACTCTGCAATTTACCAGTGAAAAGCTATACATCTATTTTAAGGCCTTGGCTCAGTCAGGTGTTTCTCTAAGTAAAATCAACTTTTGCTTCAGTCACGTGACGTCGTTCAAACGCCGGTCTACCTCCATGGTCTCCACCCCTTGTTCCGTACAGCCGATAGTCCGAATCGCTGAGCAGTCGGAGCATCATCACCAGCCCAGGCATCCTTCTAGCATCTGGCAGATGCAAACCTTGTAATTATCAAAGGGGTAATAATCTGAGGTCAAGCTACAGCAACTCTGGCAGTCCAGTGGGTTGGCTCAGGGGTTGCTCTTGCAAGAAGATCCAAATGCCTTCCTGGGTCATTATCATTTCCAGAGTCAGTGGAGACCTTATCTAATTCGCATCCTTTCATGTAAAGGGTTGGCTGTGTCTGTCTGACGTCATCCTCTAGATACACGGTATCGATAGGTACTGACATTTTCAAAAAAGTTAACCCTTTCAGACATATTGCAAAATGTAAGTGCAACAAGTTACTGATGGACATGCATTCAGTGTTAAACTCCAGTGAGGTGAAGAATTAAATATTCTTCGTACAGGCAAGGGTGTCAGTTGCTTATGCATTATTTTAAAGCACAAAACTGTATTTTTCAGTGCCGATAGAACTGCCCCAACATGCATCGTAGACTAAACAGAAGAGTACTGAAAGTCCCGCTGAGAAAGTCCTGCAGCCATCTGACAATGCAACGCTATTATCGGCTTGTGGCATCAGGCGGGGGCGGTGTAATTTAGTCAAAAACCAAAGCTCCTATTATAGATGCCTGATCAATTCAGCTGCTGAGCCCCTTGTAAAACACTTTCAAGAGAAATGGCTCTATCGCAGGGATTCAATCACACATATCGATTCGCTGCTCAGGCGCTCTTGAGTCTCAAGTAAGATCCTATTCAAGAAGGCAAAAATGGAATATACTGCAGTGATCCAACATTTGAAATAAGCACTCGAACAAAAGGAATAATAAATCCAGAGTTTAAATTGGTTACTGTTGTTAGGCTAAATCCACTAGCCTAGCTCAGTGCCAAATTTTAAGTTTGTATTTAAAAACCTGAAAACATTATTGAAATACTTTCTCTGAAGAACATAGCTGAAGCAGAGAAAACAAGGCCCTATGCAAATCGAGCATTACAGCTTTAATTCGCATGTAAAAGTGTCCAAAGGCCCAGGACGCTGTGAAAATGGAGTTTGTGGTGACTCAGCACTGCCCTCTGCTGGGAGAAGTGTATGGCCACAGCTGGCCGCTGCCAATCATTGCTTTGTCAGCAACAATGCGCTCATCCCTCAGCATCCTGTCTGATGTCAGCAATCACGGAACAAGCAGCCAAGACGAACACCAAAGCGCGTAGCGAAAAATAATTTCATCCAACTGTGACCACGCCATCAAATGGGCCAAGTAAAACAGGCCATCTTACGATAAAATGGCACTCTGTGATTGCGAAGCCGCAAGACAAGGAAAATATGAAACAGTGGAAGACGCAGCAGACAGTTAGAGACTGTTTTCGTACTGAGATTTACATCTGAAGACAGTCCAGGACTTTTCAAAGAAATCTGCGATATTTCTACGTGTTTTTTTTTTCTTTTTAGCATGGTCCTGTGTTACTGTCAAAGCCTAGCAGAGACAGTGGGATTGACGGTGGCAAAGGTCAGCACTGCCACAAGCGCCACACAAAGTGACTGTTATCAGGGATGTGGGCCACCCTCTGATCAGAAGAATCGCTCCATTTGTATTTTTTCTTTCAAACAATGAGATTTTACTCTTTGATCAGCACTCACATTTATGCCACTGATGGAAAGCTGAGCATTGATATTTTCAGCATGCTGCAGACTGGGGTGAGGTTGGTGAGCAAACTGTGTGCTGCCCATCGCACCCCACCACAGTCCCTGCCTCCCCTCGCCCCTCTCCTCCTCTTGGCCTCCACCTCTCCCCCCATGTGCCTGCCTCTTGGTGGTATCTGTAGGGAATGCATAAAATATAAACTCATATTGTGGTGAGTAGCATCCACCCCTGTTCCCATCCCCCCCGCCCAAACACACACAATATTTAGTTTTTCAAAATCCATCCATAACAACATTAACATGCTTTTTTTTAAATCACATTGAGAATCATGACATTTTTTGTTTTCCTTTTCTTTTTTCTTCTTCATCAAGAGAATATGTACATACGTATGTATATGCCACTTTGAGGGGATGTTAACATGATGCTGAGAAAGAGAAAGATAGAGAGGGCGACAGAGGGAGAGAGCAAGAGAGAGAAGCACTGACCACGCAGCCTGCTTTTGTGCTTGGAATTTTGCCCATAATTCTCATGTGGGCAACACTGCTGAACACCCTCGATGACGTCTGCATTGCCATCACACGGTATACTTCAGGGAGGTGCTGCATGGGCACAGGGCAAAAAGCCCACAATTGACAAAGGTTTTCTGAACTCAGCAAGAATTTATCCAGCAGCAGATGTATGTTACCTCTCCATCTTGCTCTTTTGTGCAAAAAAAAAAAAAAACAAAACAAAACAACAAAAACCAAGAACCAACCTCGGAAAAAAAAAAAAAATCTCAAACCCTTTTCAGCTCCAAGCATGAACGTTAGTACTTAGGACTTCTGCTTTGTGACCCAACCTATCTGCAAACTCCGAAGTCCCGTGCGGTCAGCCTGCCCACTTCAGAGACTTCACGCTCGGAGGTGAAAGTTATTGCTGGTCTCAGCAGGGAGACACGAGGGTACGATGGCAATGCGTTCTGTTCTGTGTTTCTGAAAGAGCGAAACAGGCCTCATCTTCGCTCAGAGTTGCATAGACACACTGCGCCGCGACCAACTCGACACGCTGGCTCGTGTGCTGCTGCATGGCATTTCCTGCCCGCCTGTGCACTCCGGGTAGGTGCAGCACACCCCCACCACACCTCTCTCCAGCTTTGGAAATGCTCTGTGCTGACTTGTCCTTGAACAGCCCTAGCCGCATTAAGACCAAGTTTGGTTTGCAACTTGGAGGGGACCAAGAGAGCGTGGCCTCACCCCCCTTCCGTCTTGGCAACATCCAGAATCGTATTATTCCTTTATCTTGGAGCGGTCCCACCACTCGGGGGCAAAGTCATCACAGAGTGCAGCGATGTGGTGCTGTCTGGTCGGTACCGGGACTGAATTTACTAAACAAAGCAATGAACCGCCGGCGAGTAACACCAGCTGTCAGAGAGACAGCAAGCAAAGTGAGGAATGACTCTATATACACGCACGACAGAAACTGAAGCACAGCTCACTGCTTCTTTTCCGGAAGCAAGGAATCCACCGGTCCGATAACTTCTTAAAAAGTTTGACGTGGGCAAGCAGATTGCGTCACCTTGGAAACCGTTTATCATCTTTTCTTGCTTAATGAGTGTGACTTTTTGGAGAAAATACAAAATATATCCGCACACATGGCTTGTAGTTGGCTCTGTAGCTGATTTTTTTCTTTACATGGGATTAATATTCATATACTCATCAACATCATCATTATTGACACCAGAAATAAGAGCAGGTAAGCTTGCGGAGAACAACTGACACAGTGCAGCGCAAGGCGGCCTGGCAGGGTCACGACAGGAATATTTCTAACCAGTACATGCTATCAACAAGCGACAAGGGGAATGACTGGATTCAACTGCGGGGGCGCAGCGCCCTCCTCACACAGTGGAGACAGAGAAGGTTTCGGGAAATGCTGCTTTGTCAAACACGGCGAGAAGAAACACTAGTAGCCTCTGCACTGAATATTTACACTGGGCACGCAGGACAGACACAACCAGAGAAATGTAGCGCAGCAAATGGAGTCGTAGAGGCGAGTGGGGAAGAGGTGAGGAATTACAGGAGATGCTGGTTCAGGGGCTTTTCTCATAATACTGAGTCTCAGGGCCAAATTTAGAACATAGAAAAAAAGGCCCGGGGGTGGAAAAGGTAAGCCCCAGGTTCTTCAGGACTTTTGACATCATTGTAGCCGCCTGAGCAGAATGCACGCCCTGTTGAAATGAACGTTCCACATTGCGGGCTATGAGCTGATCGCCACTGGCCCATTAGACACGCATCTCCCTGGAGGGGTCCCTCTGATCATCGCCGTTGTCTTTTAACTTTAGCTTTTTAACTTTAACTGTCACCAACAACGTCACTATCATGTCATTGCCAGGTGCACACCCACCCAGCTGTCCATTTTAGGGTCAGGGCAAAATACTGGCTCCTCAGAATGAACTCTGACCGATGAAACGCAGTTTTGAATTCTCATCATTTAATTCCTCTGTTAATATTTTTATTCATATTATTCATATTATTATTATTTTAATGCTTGTTATAAATATTACTTTATATACAGATGTCTCTGCTGCAATTGCTATGAACTTTACCGCTGACAATGACCTGCTATCTATCTAATCATTACCAGTGGTTTCTACCGCTATTTAAAAAGTTGTCATCGTCATTCTTATCGACATCCTCATAGTGACCCTCATTGAAACAGGGACGAGAGACAGTGCCTGGTGAGGGGGTCGGAAGAATGGGTGGTGAAGGCAGGAGGTGGCGACTGGAGTGGGGGGGGGGGGGGGCGTTGATGATGCAATGCAGCGATGGCTCCTGGAATAATGCATATTCTTTTTGTTCACAGTGATGGGTTCGTAGTTAAAGATTCCTTCTTCCGTGGCCAATTGCTCTTAGATCTTCATCAGGAGGGAGAGGACGAGGCAGAGCCAGACGCCCAGGCCGGCATTCATAGCTGTACCCACACCCCGGCTATACACTGCCCCAGGTCCTGCAAGAGGGGCACGAGTTAGGTAAGCAGAAGGGCAGGAAGGGAGTGTGCATGGAGAAGACATAGTAAAAAGTTGACCGAAAAAACATATGGTTAAAGGCAACAAAAGTACAGGGATGGGGCAGAAGACCGAGGAGTGAAGAGAGGAGAGGGAATGGGATGAGGAAGAAATGAAGGAAGCGGAAGTAGTGGGGAGGGAAGGAGACACAACAGTAAAAGCGAATAAAACACACTGCATTTATCAGATGAAAGTCAGCTCAGGTGGCAGGGGGTCAGCCTGTTTCTGTGATGGAACAAAAGATTACAGGCAAAAGAAGGGACAAGGTGATTTGGGAGATAAAAAACGGTAGCAGATAGGCCAGACAACAACATGAAAGGGGGAGATATACGTTGGAGTGATGAGGCCGCGAGTCACCGATGCTGGAAGCTCCTGGAGGTAATAGTGAAGAGTAAGGAAGAAGGAGGAAGAGCAGGAGGACTCACTTTAGATGGTAATGCAGGGGTGCAGGAGCAGCGGAGCAATGGAGGGAGTGACAGCGAACCAGTCAGAGTGGTGGAACAGGGCAGGGGCACGACTGCATAGCAGTGTCTTCCCAACATAGACTTAAGGAGCTGATGGAGGAAACACGTACGAACGAGAGGAATAGATGCTGGCTAAGTGCAATGAGGCAGGGAATTGGGAGGGAAAGGGGAATCGGGGGTGGGTGGGTGTCAGAGCGGGACGCGTGAAGGAGTAAGGCTGAAGAAACAGGCCTGGGTGGAGTGATCGGTGGTAAGTAAATGGAAACTGAGGACAGGAGAAGGGTGGTTTGAAAGGAAAAGTGGGAAGGACCGAAGAACAGGAGGAGAACTGGCATGAAGGAAGGCAGAGCCCGGGCAGCACTGTTGATAACAACAAGGAGAAAATGAGATAAAATGAGAAAATAAGAGCAGACTCAAAGGACAAAGGTGTGGGTATCGAAGGGAGGGAGGTAGGCGCAGGCTGAGTGTTAAAGTAAAAGCTGAAACTACGTTGAATCGGCACAACTGCAAAGGTCCAGATGCTATGCTGAGGGTAAAATGAGGGGAAATGAAATTAAACGTCAACACGTGGGGGGAGCTATGACTCATGGGGACCCTGAAGAGAATCGGGGAGTTGAGAAAGGTGGCTGCTGGGTGGCGTTACTCACGGAAGAGTAGCACGCTGGCGTTGGAGGTCCCCAGGCTGTTGGAGGCGAAGCAGGTGTAGTTGCCAAAGTGTTTTTCCGTGACGTTGTTGAAGAGGAGCAGCGAGCGCGTCCTCTCGTTCTTGATCTGCAGCGTGCTGTCGCTCTCCACTCGCCTGCGGGAGTGCACATATCTTCCCTCAGCAGATGCGCAAAATACATATGCATTACACGCGCCGCATCGTGCAGCTGTCGGCTTAACTGCTGCACAAAAGTCATGAGTTTGCTACAGAAAGCGGTCCGAATTTCTGAAGCCCCTTTCCACTCGGTGCATTTTGGAGACAGCAAAGCCTTCATTTACCTTGCGTTCATACCATTACGCTACTGCTTGGAAATGTCAAGAAAGTTTCAGTGGAGTTCTTACTGACACCTTAAAAAGTTGTGTGGTGAGCTCAAATATTCATTACCTTCCAGGATGTACGGTTTGCACCCCTTGACCAAGTTCCTTAACCAGAACTTCTTCGGTAAAAAACACAGTGTTACACATGGGTATAACTTTTGGCCTTTTTGAACAAAACTGCTGGTAAAGTCTCACAGCAACAATCACCACATAAAATATATCAGAATTACTGACTGAGGACAGAGATCTGCAGGCTTGAACTGAATGCTGGAACCGGGGTGCTGGTACTGTTTCGGAATGCCTCACGCTGTGAGACTGGGAGGTAAATTAGAGTAAAACACGGTCGCGCAGTCCCTCACCTGCGGTCATCCCTGTACCACTCGAACGAGGCAGTGGGGACTGCCATGGCCTCACAGCGCAGGATGGCTGCCTTGCCCAGTTGTGCAGGCGTGTTCTTCACATCTGTGATCGTGGGGGGGTCTGGGGGTGGGGCAGAGGATAGTTGAACCGTAGCACCGTATTTATCAGCTGCGAATGTGCATTAATAAATACTTGCATCTAGCAGTTTTCAGACAGAACGCCCACAATGCAGTGAGATGTAGTACAGGTGCATGCTGGGAAGACAAGTGCACTCACAGTTTACAGTGACCCGGACGCGGCGCGTGTCAGGTGTGGCTACACCATTGTGGGTGATGCACTCGAACTCCTCAGCCTGGTGCCGCTTAATTTCAGTGATGTCCAGGAACTCGCCTTCGCTCTGCAGATCAACTGCAATACAGAACGGTGGGGGGGGTAAAGCAGTCCTGATATTACAAATGGGCTCTACAGGCATGCGCTAAAGTTAATTCAGTAAAAGGGGGTTGGTATACCATCATCCTATTTAGCAGAAAACAAACTAACTACATGGTGAGATGAATCAGGGAGTCTAAATGTTGTTCTCTCACCGAAAACTGCAGGAGTCACCGAGAAACTTTTGACAAAAGCAGTTGCTTCGGCCTCCCTTTTCTGAGGAGGCACAGACATGCGACACACAGCAGACAGGGGTCGTGTCAGTTCATTGGGAGGCTGTGAGATAAAGCATAAGGCACCTCACACATGGAGTCTTGCACGGGGAGCCATGGCAATACCTACCACGGAGATTAATGCTACACCTCCAATGGAAGATTACTGAGGGTCTGGGAGTCTTAGCGCCACAACCAAAGCAGAGACATTTACTACAGCTGTGGCTCGAACCAACCCTCACTGGTTTCACGGACCCTGCCTGCTCCACTCCCCACAGTTGCCTCCCAGGATGCGGCTGAACACAACCTCGCTTGGAGGAGCAAAAGCAGCAGTATTGAGACGGGAACCAAACATAACGGTCATGCGACTTCAGCACTTGCCCCAGGCGATGGCCATTGTCAGTGTGCTAAGCAGTGTGCAGCTGCTTGTGGGTTATGTTCAGCTGTAGTCTTTCCACCCACAACTCATTAGAGAGCCAGAATCAGCTTTAGTAGCCTGCCTGCCGTGTGTCGGATGTACCTTTCTACTGACACCTGGAGCACAGCTTTACCACCATACAGACCCCTGATGCCCAGGTCCAGGAGCCAGCAAGCCGTGTAGTTGAAGAAGACTTGGATTTGTAACCCTGATGGTTGCCAGTTCAAGCAGGAGCGAGATGCCTAATTCAGCACATTCTAGCAAGGCACATAAATAGTATCTTACTCAGCTGTTACAGGCACTTTGAATAAAATTGTCAGCTAGGCAGCAAAATAATAATAATAACAGTCATAATTCCCCGGTAAGAGGAGCATCCTTTCATTAGGATAATGTGGGAACTGATGTATTCCACAGGGTCTCGCTGGGAAGGCTGGAAAATGTCCAATTCCGTATTCCACTGCAAGATTTTGTAGCTGTAAGTGATGTTTGGTGTTTGATAACGGGTGACGTCTAGGTGAGAACCGTGGGAGGGACGTTTGGGGAGTTGAAATGGGAGTTACAGAACTGTCATTGTGAGAGAAGGTGGACTGCTGGAGGGCGGCAGGAATCTGGCAGGTGTGGGTGGCCCTGTATGTGCAGATCTGAGGCCATTTGGCGAGGAGGCCAGATGGCTGCTCTGCTAACCACTGTCTCGCCGGGCTCATCCTAGCAGCACTGCAGGGACTGCTGCAGAATAACAATGCTGGGACCTCTCGAACAGAGTTGCCTCTCTGTGTGCGTGCGTGCGTGCGTGCGTGCGTGCACACACCTTGGTCGATTGTGTGCCTCTTTGCATTTTGGTTTTGTGGTTGCCTGTATTTTTGTCCATGCTTGTGCTTACATAACAGCATGAGGGTTATGGTGGTACGGCTGCATTCGGTGTGCAGGTAGTGATGGACGCGTGGTGCAGATGTTTAGGTGCAGGGCTTTAATGCGTTTGAGACGTGCGTGCCTGCATCGGATTTTATTCAGTGAATGAGCTGTACGGGTAATTTTCCATAAGGAATAGGAAAGAAAGCCCAACACATTCACTGTGGGAAACGTTTTGCTATTTTACGAAACCTCCAAAACAAGTGCCTTGGTTGCAGTTCCAGGGAAATCTTGCGCTATACCTGGACCTGTAGTTGCGTCTACAGGCATGCACGTGTGATGGTGTGCAGGTGCATGTGGGGCTCGTGTGTGAAGAACAAGTGCGGGGTCTAACAGGACTGCTGTCCCGGTGAGCAGAATGTCATGCTGGAGAGCCTCCAATTAATGGGTTTCATAAAATATGTCCAATCCAAATAACTTTGGAAAAGGAGTGCTATTATTAAAACAAATATGAATATTGCAACGGAATTGCAAAGATAATATTTCTATTACTGGACACTTTTATCACAGCACCAAGAATTAATGCGATTTATCCCAGTGTTGATGATGGCCATAATTACGGTTGGAATGATAAACAAGGTTGCTGAGTACAGGGAATGCAATGAAGACGGCAAATGAGATGGTAATAGATGGCAACTATTGTGGTGGTGCGGACGATGGCATGGCTATAAGGACCATAAGGACGGGACGGAGGCGCTCGCTCACATTTGAAGTCCTTCCAAGTAACTGTGGGCTCAGGCCGGCCAACTGCCAGGCAGAAGAGGTTCACGTTGCTGCCCTCATTCACGGTCACGTCCGACGAGATGTTCACAATCCTGGCAGGTACTGTAGCACAAGGCACAATGATATGAAAAATGGTGACGCGTCACACGGATGCGGCTCAAGACCACTTCTGCCGTTTCTTTTCTCCGCATTTGCACATTAATCATATCGGAAAAAAGTTTCCTTCTGAGAAGCTATTTGTATACAGAACAAACTTGCCTCTGGGCTTTTTTCTGCAGTGATTTAATCTGCTCAGTATTTCATTAGTCCAGCAACATAGCGTGCATTAAAGGACAAGAAATTTTAATCTAAACAGACAAATGTCTTCTTCACCTTTATTTACTTTAGAAAAATGCTGGAAAAGATTTTTTTTTTTTTTCCCAGTGTCACGTTTGAAGGCTTACTCTGCAATTGTTTCAAAGTAGAAGAATTTGCACAATGTTGCTTGCGACTTACTTTGTGACTTCAGTGTAATTTTTTTTCAGGATATGAGTTTCACGCCGACTTTGTGACTGACTTGGGTTCAATTAATGCTGCCACTTCTGGGCTCTGAAGGGGCTCAGTTAATAAACTCCACTGTTCCTGGGTGCAGACTCAGGCCTACAGATCAGCCCACAGCCCCCTCCCGGGCAGGTCGGTCACATGGACATACTGACTTAGCATCTCTGCAAGTGGGTTTGCCACTGGGTGCTGGCAGTAAGGGCTGTAGCCCCCCGATCCCCAGCTGGGGGCTTAGCTCACCAACAGAGCACCATGCGACCTGCAGTGTGTAAAGTAAGCAATCAGCTTGGCGGGATTTGAGGAGCACAGACTGCATTTGAAGTAGCAGGGCAGGAGGAATAGGCATCGTGGGCTGCCAAGTTGGATAAAGAATTGAAAAACAGAAAATGGAAATATATGTTGCAAGAACTACACTTCTTCCACAATCACTGTCCCCAGTGCTGCTACCTTGTTACTTCTGTGGGCAATTTATTGAAATGCATAGGAAATTGTTTATGTCTCTTCTTTTTGCATCCCGTCGTAAAGTGGACTGTGTAATATATGTAAAAATCATTTTTCACGGTTACATTGCACCACAGGTCCAGTGCTGCTGCAATATGCCCTGCCTAATATATAATATGCGACATGCGGTAACTGCCGTCTACACGGAGAAAGGTTAGCAATTTATGAAGCAGTCACTCAGACAGCAGTGGGTCACCTCTGCGAGGATTAAGCGATCACTCGATCGCAGCACTGCTGCCCTGACCAGGCCAGAAGGTGAACAGCTGGGCTGGGCACCGAGCACCCCTTGTGCCCCTGCTGAATTCTGTTCAACGCAGGATGGGGATCTCCACACCTTCTGCGATCTGCCCCTTGTCCCATCCCCAGAAACACTGCAGAGAGAATCCCATTAAGAATTTCTTTTTGCATTGTGGAGGTGTATGTGCTCTCAGTCTTCGTGGGGGAGGTTCCATATGTGGGCAAATGCAGGCCGATGATGCTCCAGCCCCACTTGTTCCTCACCTTGCACAATCAGGTACACATGCGCCGTGCGTGGTTGGTTGCGAGCCTGGAAGCTGCAAGTGTAGGGGCCTTCGTCAGCCACCGCCACCCTCTCGATCTGAATGGAGAAGTCACTGTCGTTGCTGTTCACCAGCGACACACGTGGATCCAGAGTCCATTTATCTGTCCCCGTGAAGAGGATGTTGGAACGATTCAGCCAGGCCTTGTGGGTGACCTCGTCGTCAATTTTACACCTTGCCCAGAGGAGAGGGGTGGGGTGAGACAAGATTACTTTGCACCTGAAACCTACCTACATACATATTCGGTCTGCTTATTGCAACTCAGTGTATTCCTTTGTACTCTTTCAATTAATCTTTAACTTTCTTTAATCGCACATCCCCAAATCTTCGGCGTCGCCTGCACCTGCTGTACTTCTTGTCACCACAAGAGGTCTGTAATGATCTGCCTGTAATAAGTGAGCAGACTACATTATTACTGCATTCCAAGTCACAGTGAGTTCAGAGGAATAAATCACAGGTGAGGGAGAGCCGGTTTTTGGCCTAATATTAGGTGACAAAGTGACTTGCGGCACAACAGCAGCCACATTCTTTTGACAGAACGTGACACAAGGACCTGTCTGTCACGTGACTTAGCAGGAGCTGAGGACCCTCACTGCAAGACGGAGAATAAACACGGTTCATCACGTAGGAAGGGGGGATGGGAGTTTAAGTGCAAGCAGAAAAGAATGCAGAGGACAGCAACTGGGGGACACATCTCCAAAGTTGTGTTGCGGGGACAGGACAGGGCAGTTGGTCCCTGCGGGAGGGCAGGGAGATGTCAAAGACCTACCTCAGGATGACGCTCTCGCCCTCGCTCACGGTAATGTTGTCAGGCAGGTGGCCGAACTCGGCGGCGTGCGCACCCAGTCCTGCCAAGGAAGGAAGGATGACTAGTGAACATAATGCGCTTATTAGAATAACAGACAGGCCAGCGCTCTTTGCGGCGCCATCAGGCTCTGGCGCTCATTGATCCGGGTCAGGCGCAACGTGTCTTGTGGTTTGCTTAGTTATTTGTTTAAGGGGGGCAATAAACACGCAAACAAACTGACAGTGGGTCTTTGCTGACCCTTGGTACATTTGAATAATGATTTGGTTTTTCCCGCAGCAGACGCGCCCCTCGCTCGCCCATTGAACAGTGGCAATAATGAGCCGCGGGAAGAGGATTCACACGAAGGCGCCGAAGCATGAAATGAAGGGACAGCAGCGGCAGCGGGAGGGGACAGCCACGGAGGGGTTCACCCTGCACAAACACAGACGCTCGCGTGCGGGCGCGTGCACTGAAATACAAAAACATGAACATACATTGATCACACGTGCACGCACGCAGGTGTGCCTCACAGGGAGGTAGTCTGTGCCTTTGCCCACCCTGCCAAACGCCAACATGGCAGAGCATTTCTCTGTTTCACTGTCACGCCTCCCACGCTCTTTCAAGTGTCGCAGCGCCCCCTTCGGCAGCTCTCCTCCAACACGCCAGCAGAACTTCGACGCTGCTCGGTGGCCAGCCATCACGCAGGCCCGCGTGTGAGTGCTGCAGTGAAGAGTTAAGGAGGCAGGAGGTTTGTGTTTAACGCAGCGTGGCGCGCTGTGCCAGCTCTCGCTTCGAGTGCCAAGTTCTGATTCAGGGCTGCGAAAAAAACGCGCTCAGACTGTGCAGCACAGCATCTGATGGCTCCGTTTTTAATTCAAGTGGGATCTTTAGCGAAGACACGGCCAAATTGCTGAGCATGATGAAAAGGCACAAGCATTATAATTCACGCCATGGCGCTGTAAACAAATCGCAAAAGCTGCTTTGAGTCATCAGTTCATGTGACCGGCAGTGACATTTCGAAATTAGAAGTTCTATTTCAGTCGTAGCTCAAGTTGGATTAGTTTAATTGTTTAAGTGCAAACTTTATTCTAAAGGTTGGTTGGCTTTTAATTGTTGGTCACGCAAGGCTCCCGGTATTCGTGTGGTTAGCATGTGGCATGGCTGAGGAGTGGGTGGGGGATGTCAGACCTCAGACCTCTCAAGGGACCCCGACATCCCTTGAAGTGCTCTGCTGAACGTACTGATCATATGAGCATCCACCAGACCCACGCCACCCAGCACTGAGCGCACATATTTAACTAGCAGGCCTGGCTTGGGGTCCATGTAGAATGCACTTTGAGTGGGGAAACTCTTCAGCCGTACCCTTCAGTGTGAATTTAAGATTGACCCCACGTTCGGGACGCATAAAAACCCAATGACAAAAACATGAAGGTTACCGATCCGAGAAGGTCTGCACCTTATTCCCCCTTCAATTCCAATTTTCACACATCAGTTCACACCCCAAGTCCAACGCTATTCCCAGTGCCACCCTGCTACTGCTCTTTCCACCTGCGAAGCTGACACCCTTCACCCAACCACCGCCCACCGCTCTGCTGGAATCGGGGTGGGGGGGGGGGGGTTGGCATCCCTTTGACCTACAAGGGCCACTAAGCATGAACATTAGGGACTTCTCCCTGGACTGTCGCCACATGCTTCTGTGTCGGACTCGTGAGGTCTCAACATGTGCGTGGGGGGAGCACTGAGTAATTAACAAAAAAATCCTGCTCGGGTGACAAGCTACACCCCTCACCATTTTTGGCCAGATTTGGGAGGGCTGGGAAGGAGTGATACAGCTGATCACTGTCAGTGTGTACCTCGCATTGCTGTGGGCTAGTGGCAACAGGCCATGATGCACTGCTGTTCCTCCATAGCCTGTCAAAACACTCACTGTCCCACAGTGCATTCAGGGTCACTGCTGTTCGAGAGAAGCCTCACGCTCACCCCCCACACCTCCTCCACTGCTGTCACACTGAAATCCCGCTGTCGCCCTGCAGCAGCACCAGCCTTGTCTTCTGACTTCTCAGAAATCCTTCCCCCCTCTGTGCTTTGTTCTTTAACCATCAGAAGTGCTCGACCTCTCACCTACCCCAGCAACACAGACACAGTGCAAGTGCATCTTTAAACAGGGCAGAAAGCTCCTGTCTAATAACTTTAGCTCCCATTCTTGGAGTTAAATGCACGCAACACACTCAGTGGAGCTTTGTCTTTGCATTTTGCATCGTGGTAATCTAGGCCACTTGGTGCCACCAACGGAATACACTGTATGGCCAGCGGTATGTGGAACCCACCTTCTAACAGTTGAGCTGCGCTGTTTCAGTCACACCCATATAGCATACAAACAGAAAACTGTGTGTTTCCAGCTTTGTGGCCGCAGTTTGGGGAAGAAGCTCCTTTCCTGCTCCTGCATGACTCTGCCCCCCTGTGCACAAAGTGAGCTCCATAAAAACATTTTGCCCTGGCCGGTGTGAAAGAAGCTGAGTGGCTGCACAGAACCCTGACCTCAACATCGCTCAACACCTTCGGGATGAACTGGAGCACCAACCGCGAGCCAGGCCTTCTCACCCGACCTCGCCGATGCGCTTGTGGCCGAATGGGCACAAATTTCCAAGAAAGAAGTGGAAAGCCTTCTCAAAAGACTGGGGGCTGTTATAGTACCAAAAGGGGGGAATGACTCCATAATAAGCCCCATGGGTTAGGAATGGTATGTTCAACAAGTGCATATGGGGAGGATGCTCAGGCATCCACACACTTTTGGTCATACAGTATATTTGCATTTAGACTAGATTTATGTCCTCTTGACTTTTGCAAGTTCTTGTTGGTAATTGCTGTTGCTTCCGGCCCACAGCTCTTCACCAGGACCATAGTGACAGCTGCTGCCTTTATCCTTGCCATGCAGCCTCTTCTGACTTTGTACATCTGCTGGTTGTTGCCCTTGACAATGAAATGAATACAAAAACTTAGCAAGCAAGCACACAGCGAGCAAGCGGAATAGGGGTAAAGGGACAGAACAAAATACACACAATAATCCGTTTAGCCTAGCGTACACTTACTGAAATGGAGACAGGGTAAGAAAAGAGGTGGAAAATGGAGGAGAGATAGTGGGAACAAAAGAGGACAGGAGAGACGGCCTGAAACGGAGTGTGGAGGGAGGCTGAGCGGCGGGAGGCGGTGGCGATGGGGGGGCTGGGCTCTGGAAATCCAAGGAAGAAGTAATGGAGAGCGGGTGCGCCCACAAAATGAACACAGGCGCGGTGCAGCCAATTAAATATTTACGGAAGCGCTCCCCGCCGACGGTGTGCTGGTGAGGGGCGGCAGCCCCAGGACACCCAGGCGTAGGGGGCCCCAGGCAGGGGGGGATTAAACGTTCACCGCCAGATAGATCCCTCTCCTCTCCCGCCTGATCCCATTAACTCTGCCTGCACCGTCTGTAGCGAACAGCGCCTGCAGCCGCTGCCTCTCCACCGACCCGCCGTCTGTCAGCGATATGGTAGGCAGTGTGGTCAAAGCGATAGCGTGGGCTGATGGGGCTGGATAGGCAACCGATGAGCTCACTGCACCTGTCAGCCGGCTGCTTCACGCCAAGAACACCGTAGGTATAAAAAAGGGCAAAAGTGGATGCGAAAATAATTTTGGATAAAATTCTGCAAACAAAGTGCCGTTAGAAAACGGCAGCGTTCACTGGAGGGTAGGTACGCCCCTTCATTCCCATATTGCTGCGCTATCAGAGGGAAACCTTTCCACTGCGCCTGCAGCAAGCCTTGGAGGAACCACCCGTGAAGCATCTGGCTCAGCTTCTTTTACTCTGATGGTTCAGGTATGATGATAGTAGCAGAAGATTTAACCACAGGAACCTGGGTCAACATGTTCTAAAAATGCCCAGTACTTCTGTGCGTGTGTATGTGTGTATGTGTGCGTGCGTGCAAACACACTTTAAAAACAAGTATCACTGTTTTAATAAATCTAAATGAAATCTCCAGGTAACAAGTAACACATCACATTCCCCACAATGTAAAACGTGTAAAGTTCAGTGCTTACTATTTAATACAAATTTGTATGGGAAATGTTGACCTACATATTTTATAGCAGTTGCCAATAAAGACATAAGTGCAAGTAGTCACACAGCTGACTTCTTTTATGGAGGGAGCTTTACAGAAGAGTGAAAGAAAATCAACCCCAAGAGCCCTTAATCACTGCAAACAGCTTTAGAAGAGTCCAGAAGACAAGCTCACTGATTCATGCAAAGCGTGTGTGTGTGCGTGTGTGTGTATGTGTGTGTGTGTGTGCGTGCGTGTGTGCGTGTGGGGTCATGCTTTGTCGTTGTGTTTGTGATCGTGACTTTTGGGTTTAATTTGGGGACAGATAATGAAACTGATTTAATGCAGCTGGTTCATGGGTTGTATGAATTGTAAAAATTTCAAAACAGAAGAATGATCCTTATTTTGAGGTGAACATTTACGGTGAAATTATGGACCACAAAAATCATGTGCTGGGTAAAATTTTTTTGGAGTAGAGTATTTAAAAGGTTTGTAATGCCATTTCTTTGACACATGCTTTAAACGTCTGTTGAATCTTTCCGAAAGCCTTTGGAGCACTGCATTGAATGCTTTATTTAATGTGCATGCATTATCTTTTGTGACCCGTTATATTAACAAAAGCAACTAAACAAATTATATATTTCGATGCGCTTCACAAAAGGGCCACAACACCATTCAGAAATACTCATACGTACTGCAAGGTTTCCCTCGACATATGAGTCCGGCTTTTTTTGCACAAAAGGGTGAAATCATTTAATACCACTGTAAAAAAAAAAAGTTCTAAAAAATATGACTTTGATGTTTTTTTTTTGCACTTACAAATAATAAGAGCCAAGGGTGGGGGAATTTTGTGCCATAGCTTAGTCTACAACTTACAAAATTTCATTTTACAGGATCATTTCCAGGAACACAAGTGGCCGGATACTTGTACTATAATGCACTGACTTGAAAAACATTATCAAAGGACTCAAGTTATTATTGTCAAAGTACAAAATGTATATTGTTGCCACATTATTGCTCACAAAAGTTGCAATTTTCAGTGGCAGCAGAGTCTACTGTGTTTGTGGAGAGATCTGAGACGACTTCCCTATAATGCTGTGTGACTTGTATGAACTCACAAGGAAGTTGGGAGCTCCTGCTGTGCTGAGGAGGTCACTGCCCCTAATGTTTGTGCTTGAGTTTGCTCTACCTGCAGCTCAGCCATAAACTCTACTCCCTCCTCTCGCATCAGTCAATAGAGCAAAGGAGAGAAAGGCTGCTAAATTCATCATTAGGGATGTAGCACTTGAGCAGTAGGTTGCAGATCTTTAGCAATGCGCCGCAGAAAACGGCCCAGGAGGACTCATGGGATGCTTTCCCATTTTACCCCCATTTCCTTGGATTGAATTTGAACCTCCTGAGCCCACTGAGATCAATACTCCAGTTAAACTGAAATATGTACTTTGTCAACCGCATGCCACATGCATATTCCAGCGGCACCAAAACCCCTTTTATTATAACTGCATAATATCACTACTCTACGATTACACTGCAGTTGGAGTTTTAGGAACTGTAGGTGCATTAACAATTCTGACCATGGAACAGCAGCAGTGCTTAAACATTTCCACACTAGACACCTTTTCCAAAGTAGCTTTGCTTTGTATACAAAACTGGTTAAAATGATTTTGGAGCTGGTTTACTTCCTGTGTAAATTCAGGGTAAGTACTTTGCTGAAGGCTATTTCACCGGGACTGGGGGTTTAACTTGAATAGTTTATATGCCAGGTGACAGCGCTAAATGCTGTATGCCCCCCCCCCCCTCCCCCTCAGAGTGACCTAAAATCAAAATGGCTACAAAATATCTTGGTCTGCTTTCTTCCTACTTTAGTTTATAGATCTGACCATCTGGAAAAATTATAAGCATCTATACATTCATTTCTAGTCACTAAGACCTTGCAAACACTAAGAATAACAGCAACATAAATAGAAATTGTGATTATTTTATATTGAACCCACCAAATTAAAATGTTTTATGTTTCACAGCTAATATACTGTTTCAGCACTGATAAGTATTTTTTTGGTTTTGGTACAATGTAAAAAGCAAAAGAAGCACAATTCCCAAAATGTCAGTAAATAAGTTTTCATGTATGGTTAAAACCTGGTCAAGTGACAAAATATAACAAATTTAAATAAAATTAAAACTTTTTCTGTTCCTTGCAAATTAAATTTCTGAATGTGTTTGAGTTTTTTTAGTAATGACAATTCCATTTGCTAATGGAAATAAGGACGGAATGTGGATAAAAATATTATTTAATTGGATTTCTGCACTACTGGCTTTATCAGAATTTCGATTACACCAACCTGAAAACTTCATGTTATAATCATTTTCATAATGTTGCTGTGGGAGGAGTAAACAACATGAATTCATTCAAACCTTTGCAAAACTAGATATCCTCGGTAAATATTGAGCAACACCAATTGGACAGCATATGAAAAATGAATTTAATGGCATGCAGATGGAGTCAGGCAGATGCTGAGTTATAAATTCCCTGTCAGAGCTTCCTGTGGGGTGACCAGCTGAGCAGATTACCCAGGTGACCCTGAGGCTGGGGAAGGGATCCACAAAGCTGAATTTAGTGTCTTTGCGCAAACACGCCATGTGCGGCACCACTTTTGGGGAACGCGGCAAGGTGCTGAATGTTGCTCCAGTGCAATACTTTTCAAACATTACTGGTCTAAAGAGCCAGAAAGACCCGAGTTAGAGGTGGCAGAGCGGCTTATCAGGAAGAGCCCATAAACAGCAGTAAAGGGAATAGCCATCACAGTAATAAAGAGAGGGCTATTTGGCTGGCCTCCAGCTCGGGTTCCTCAACAACCCCTCTGTTAGCATTCAGCCCATTAAAAGCCAGGTGTATTCCTCAAGTTACACACTCAAAAGCACACACAGAAGCCCTTGTCTCCATTAGGTTTGTAAATAAAATACTTTAAGTGCAGTGTGAGCATTGACAGATCAAACAGCATGGAGGGCCCATGCAATTCAAATAGCACAAATGTACCTGGAGGATAACCTGTACAGAAGGTAGTGTAGCATCCTCGCTACTGACATAGGACAAAAGGCATCGAAAGGGGACCTTGCCGTTTTGTACAGTCCCTCACTCTTCCAGCACCACAGAACGTTCAGTGTGACTCTCGCAACTCAGATTCCACGGATGAGCTCCTGTTATCATTTCAGAGGTGTAAGGAAGTACTGCTCTCTCCTGCTGCAAAGGTCTGACGTGTATCTTGCATGCATGCTAATGTGTGATAAAATAATTATGTATTCAGTAATTTATGAAGCATGAATTCAACAGTGTAACCCACTGTAAATCCATGCACTTAACCTTGTTCTTTGCTTGGGCTCTGTACTGCTGCATCACCATTTACCAGTCATTTACCAGCGCTTTCATTTGCATGCAGGCAACAGAAGAGGATGTCTGATCATTAAAACCAAAATGTTTTTTGACTGTCAGTCAGCAGATGTCATTATACCTGGCATATCAGACTTCAGCCGATTTGCTCTGACTCAGCAGGTGCGTATGACATCGCTGACCAGGTTAACAACTGGCCGAAAGTCACTCGTGCTGCTCCGACCTGCGCAAGGTGCATAGTGACACTGCCGGCAAGGTGAGGTGCCAGCTTGAGGCTTCACTATTTGGGGTGTTGTGCTAAAGACAAACAACCATATCTACACCCTCCTGCATTTGATAGCAAACTTGCAGTGGTTACCATTAAAGAAATAACTGAGATTTTCATACTTATGAGGAAAACAGTTTGAGTAAGACATTGGGCATGTTGGAGTATTTATATCTTCAATGCTAAATTTGTCAGTCCCAGTCAGATAACTAACATAAATATTTGGGAACAAACATCACTATGAAAACCTTGAAATGAACCCATTACTCTGCAGAGCTTAGTATTGTATCTTGTATTTATTGTAAGGGACCATGACAAAGCCAGACTATCTCATGTCATTGTCAAGTACAAAAACAGATTTCTGTTGTTAAAACTGTTTCTGTGAATTTGAAAGTTTTATAAAATGTGTTTAAATCCAACAATCATTCATCAGAGCACTAGTCTGCATGCAAGTAACAACAGTGGACTTATGAGGACATCTGACAAAATAAGTGCAGATCATTTGTTTTGACTGTTTGTTAAAAAGTGGACTGCGTGTTTATACCTGTGATCAACTGCAGGTACAGCAGATTAGCAGGTGTGTAGCGAAATTGATAAAACACACAGACATGCTACCCTAGCGGATAAAACAGTGAATGTAAGGTTTGCACCGTTACACTAGAAGCTTTCTGTCTTCGCTTTGCTGTTAGTGCTGGCTGCCAGGCTTCTCTTGGAGCTGCGTTTGTTTGTGGTGATGCGACAACACGGAAGAGTCCATTGCAGCCTGGACTGAAGGGGGCCCACACTAATGCTAGGCTTCCAAAAATAATTTTGGAATATTTCATATTTCAGTAATAGCTTCAGTAAAAATCAATGCTTATACAAATGCAAATATCTTAGTCCACAGGGCTCTATAATGCTGGGGCTTGTCTACTTTCACCCAATGCTAAATCCGCCCATAAAACACCAAGGTGATTTGTTAAATAGATACTGAACATTTAGCTGCATTTTCAGACAGAATGAATTTAAGTTCATCTGAGCCAATAACATCACAGTCAGCCTATGTTTGGTTTTGTGTGGACGTATAACTAAAGTTAGCGTAGACTGAGCAGTTTGACAGCGTGTAAAACATATTCTATCTTTAATTTGAGACACACAACTGCATCCATGGCTCTAAAAAGCTGGACATTTTGCCAAATATTCAGCCAGTAAAGGAAGCTGTGATGTTCAGCAGTGAAGGAAGCTGTAAAAGAAGCCAGTAAAGGAAGCTGTGATGTTCAGCAGAAACATGGGATCGGCGCTGTATTGTTGCCCTTGAGCCAGGTACTTATCCGAAATTGCTTCATTGGATATTCAGCAGTAAAAATAGGAAATGTCTAAGTCACTCTTGAGAAGGTTGACTGCAAAGCAAATTAGAGCCTAAATTGTCAGCAATTTATTTTGCTTTGAAAAGAATGAAAAACAGTGAAAGTATAAAACCAGCAAATGACGTGTGAATTAAAAGTGCTTAATAAAAGGAAGGTGTCGAGAGTAGGTGTAAAGCTGTGCACTCTGGCATGCTGCTGTGTAGCCTTTTAACACGGCTGCGTTGCGGCACAGAGAGTTGAAGCGCTGAGCTGCAGTGCTGTGCTCAAGCGTGCAGCTTCGCCGTCCCACGCAGGGCTCTTGGGTCCACCAACCTTAGCACTACCGCCATCTACCCCCCTCAGATTCCCGCCCAGCCCCTCCCAATGTGTGGGCTGCAACTTCAGCACTGCGGGCAGTGTGCTGATCCAACAGCCTCACCATGGAGGAAAAGGAAAAGGTGTGTGTGTGTGTGTGGAGGAGGGAGAGCAGCTGGGAACCCAAGTCCCAGGATCCGCACAGTCAAGAGAATTCGCAGCTTCAGCTGAAGCTGGCAACCATAATTTGCTGTTCACCCCCCACCCCAGCCCATGCTACACTGCTGTCCCAGAGCAGAAATCTTAGCTAACACCTGCTTAGTGAGCCCCTGAGGCTGAGTGGCGCGTCAAGGTAGAGTGCCGCAGCGAAGACCCCTGCTCCGGCAGCCCTTCTCGGCCCCACTGTGACGGAGCTCTGCTCATTTGCAGTCCGGGTGTATGGAGGTACAGCTGGCCCCTGGTCCCCCACGGCTGCCCCACGCCTCGTTTCCTCCACAGCGGTTGTACATCAAGGTCTGTGTCACCACTCGCTGCATCGCCGAGATCCAGCCTGACGGTTTATACCAGGTTAAATTCCCATAAATGCTTAGCGTTCTGCAGGGTTGCTGGAGTGCAATTCAGCGGAGCGGTTTCCACTTTGAAGCACGTCCATTTCCCTAATGATGGCACCGCTGGCCCACCAAGGGTTTCCGAGCTGATCTTAGTTCACACGCAGCATCGCAGCTCCCTCAGATGTTGTGACGGTGCAGGTACAGTAATGGGCAGGGTACAGGCACTGCGAGCTCGGGAGTCCAAAACCCCAAGATGTAGCCCAGTGGCTGTGGCTGCTATGCTCCTCGGTGAGAGTTCTGCTTTCCCTGCATGTTTGCAGAACCCTCCTCCCCTCCTGCCATGTCAAACAAAGTCCTCTGCATGGCCCCAGCTGGGGGTTCTAGGATGACACGTTGTGTTTTCCTCCTTCAGATGAAAGTGCACACCATTGATTTGGAGCCATTCAGTCTTTTCCCAGTCCCATGCCGAATGATGTTCACACACAGCCCCCATCTCTCAGCTCTGGATCGGAGGTCTCACTGACTGTGACAGCACCATATTATTATTATTATTATTATTATTATTATTAGTAGTAGTAGTAGTAGTAGTAGTAGTAGTAGTAGTAGTAGTAATGGTAGTAGTATTTCTTAGCTGATGCCATTATCCACAGTGAACGGGAAAGATGTCATATTCTCATGTTCACGCATACGACCTTGCGTATCTGTGTTGCTGGGCTACACCATTAGCTGACATTTTAAACTGTAAGGATGAAAGCTGCATGTTATTTATTTTGGTGAAGGAATTCTGCCGAATTTCTTCAGCACCAGAAGTTGAGGAGCTTGTAGTGACAAAACCTTATGCTAATGTCACCACTGAGTCACCCCAAGGATGAAGGCTGCGTATTGTAGTCTTTCTGCAGCCTGGCTGTAGCTTGTCAGCACTAGAAAATGAGTTCAGGTGAAGTGCTCACATTTCAAGAAGCTCAACTCTGCCTCTCCCACAGGGTGAAGCCCAATGTGACAAAATGGGTTCATGTCCCAATGGGACCGACAGGGTTGTAGTACAGATGGTGGAAGATAAACCGAGCCAGTTCAGTGCTTCCACCCCAGCGATCCCCAGGGCTTATCTGCGGGTGTGAGCTCAACAAGGTGCTGTTCCTTTCACAATGTGTCCAGACCCCCAGAGAGCAACAGGCATTACGGTGGAGAGAGGGAGAGAGAGAGAGAGAGAGAGAGAGAGAGAGAGAGAGAGAGAGAGAGAGAGAGAGAGACAGGGAGTGAGCAAGAAAGAAGAGGGGACCCCCTGGGCCACAGATAAAGACAGACAGGAACTCTCTGACGGAGATTTTGTACAGATGTGTCACACAAATCCAGATCTTTAGTTGCAGGCTGACAGGCTCAAAGACAGTAGCTATACCACACAGATCTTTCTGTGGCTCCCTCTCCATCTCTCCCTGGAGTTACTTTTTCATCTACTAAGCATCTCTCTCTGTCTTTCTCTTTCTCTCCCCCAAATCTGAAAAATAAAAAATAATAAGAATAGGGCCTTCACCAGCCACATACGGTCAAGCAGGCAACACCCAGTTTCAGAGACAGTGGAGAGACTCATTTCCCCATTCTTTTTGCCCAATTCCCCCATCTCCTCATGTCCTTTCACACACTCATCCTCCTCCACCTCTTGCTCTCCTCATGTCAGGTCACCCCAGCATCCCATGCAACTTCTCAGGTTAATTGCAAACTCCTGTTCATTTCTCTGAGGTCTCTCTAGCAGAGCCTGGAGCACACTTCTGTGCGGAAACACAAGCAGGATTTTTTCTTTTTCATCACGTCTTCTACTTCTGTATTCATCTGTCATTTTTATGGTGGTTTCATTACACTGGTGGAAGAGGAGAGGCCTTCAATTCTTTCAAACAGGTTGTGATAGGGAAGGCTTCTTTGACGCTGAACACAGACATTAATGAGTGCTGTGACACACTAAAGCAACGTGTCATGGGGTAGGAGTATAGCGCAGTGCTCATGAAGGTAGAGCATTATGTAATAATAGAGACTGACAGGAGGATGGTTTTTCTTCTGTTGATGATGAGCGTGAGTAGAGGGACTGTTTCTGCTTTTGCAGGGATCGTGGTTATGCTTAGAGCAGCAGGTAAAAGAACTGTTATGGGGTTGTAAGCGTGGAGATAGGGGTTCAGGGGCTTCTTGAAAATTTGTCAATGTTTTGCTACAGGATGGGTGCTGCTTCCAACATCGCACCCTAATCCCCCACTCCACACACACACACACACACATCTGAATTTGCCACTTGATTCTTGCTTGGTCGCCCCGGTGCAAGAAACAAAAAAGCAGGAGCTGAAATCCAGCACACTTTCCCATCCTTCTTCACCTCCCCGCTGTCTGTCTCTCCCTCCGTGGGGCTCCCGAAAGTGGCATGGGAATGGACAGCCATCATTACATCGTTTTTCGGCTCCGCTGCTAATTTGCATTGCATTAATAATTGATCAGACTCCACAGCCACAGATCTGAGATTTTCTCTCTCGCTCCCTCTCTCTGTCCCTTGCTGTTCATCCCTCTGCTCGGTACTCTTCCCTCCCTCAACATGGCTGTCCAACATTCTCTCCACTTTTTTGTCGTTTTTGTCTCTTTCCATTGCTGCGTACTCAGTGTCTGGCTTGCTGCGTCTCCCACAACCATGTTCTCCCTCTCACTGTCTTTCTTTTCTTACATCTTTTCACCCACATTTGACACGCTCCCATTCAGAAAGGCCTTTTCATGTCACCTGGCTGTCTCCTCCTCATGGAGCCACATGTCATATTGCCTTTTCTGAAAGCAAAACTGCACAGCGTTGTGTCAATACCTCTAATACCTATGCCAAAGTAACTTTTTCTCCATAACAATACAATGTCTTCGCAGTGCAGTCTGATGTATAAGACTCAATAAAAAGGGTATGTGCTGCTCAAGCTTTACTGAGCTGACAGGGCTCTCTGTGTTTCTTGGTGGGGGGAGAACTAAGGAATAAAGGGACCGAGTTCAGAATGGACCCCTGGAAAGGGTCAAAACAGTGTCAGCAGCGCCACAACCCCACTTCTCTAGGTCTTCCACAGCCTGCTGTGCCAAAGCAACAGTGTCCATTACTCAAAGGAACTGCTGGCCACTCACGATCACACACTTGATCACACCCACAAACACTTGTTCCCACACTCGCAGTCACATACACGTCCTTGGTCCCACACAGACACTCATTCAGTCATACGCACATGCAAACAGTCTGCCATCAGAAAGGGACCATAAACGTAATTTCTCTTAATACCCGCTTAGCGTTCATGCAGGCGCAGGTCTGTATCCACAATGCACCCACATATGCATGCATAGCACACAGATGATAACTCTTTGTGAAATGTGCCCTTGCTCACACACGCTTGCATATTTTGTACATATACATACACATTTTGACACAGACCAAGACACCAGTGTGGTTAAAAGATGGCTTTCTGCATGCAAAGCACCACGTGCACTGTGTTGTTCCAGCACCGCCTGTGGCTGACTTTGGTTGTACACTGAGGAAGGATGCAGCCTGGGCTTCCGTGACGCAGCCTTGCTAGAATGTTCCGGCAGAGGGTTGTCCATAGGGGCGTTGCTCACTCTGCGTCAACAGCTGCAGCTGCCAGCAGGTCACAGGTCATTAAGGAGCAGCCAGGAGTGGGAGGGACTCGAGCAGTGGGTGAGTTCCTGAAGAGCGGCAGTGCTGTCACCCACCCCAGGGCTGTGTCTGGGGGGAATCGGAGGGGGGTGTGGGCACAGCTGACCACACAACAGCTTTGCCACTAGCTGGCATCCTCCACATCATCTGTTAATGCAATAATCCATCCCCTAACCAGCGGACTCGACCCCAAGGCTGGAGGAGTTTAATTGGTCCTGCCACCCACACTGGACTGGATCTGGGTTCTGACCTGGATATTTAGCAGGAAATTATGGAAACTACCACACAGCTAAGCAGATGACACAAGCTTTTGGGGACAAAGGCAATACTGTCTAGGGGGTGATTCAAATGCGATTCAACATGGAGCTTTGTTAGAGCTCTGCCCCGCTGAAGGATCACTGGTTGGTGGACTTGAGTCCAGTTGGCACAGCTTTCACAAGTGAGGTTTCCTCTGCTACACCACAAACACCTTTATGTTTAGAATGCAAGGCCACTGTGCAGTTCAAAG
This sequence comes from Heterotis niloticus, assembly GCA_018136845.1. Taxonomy (NCBI): domain Eukaryota; kingdom Metazoa; phylum Chordata; class Actinopteri; order Osteoglossiformes; family Osteoglossidae; genus Heterotis; species Heterotis niloticus. The sequence goes on along the minus strand of CM030905.1, from coordinate 204,993 downwards.
CATCACTGATAAAATCAACCTCCAGAAGAAAGCAGTACACCAGCAGAGTTGCCAAGGTGAAGAGACCATGGTGCAGAGGATACAGCCGTAACATTCTGTCTATGGGCATTTTTAAAAAAGTTAAATTGCCTTTAATTAAATTTTAATAAGGGGATAATTTCCCTTCCCCAAACCAGTTAGGAAAGAAAGAGAGATGGAGCGAAGCGAAAGGAAGAAGATAAAAAGCTATGGTTGTGATGGATTGAACGCTTAAACTGTGCTGAACGCACATCGCCAGTGTCTCGTTAAAGTCGAATCGATCAATTGATTCCTGACGAACCCTGGGCAGCTTAAAAAGTTACTGCAGCAATAAAGTGACCAGTGAGGCGGCAAAGAAGGACCCGCAGAAGTCCGAGCCCCCTGGAAGTCATTCGCAGCATCCGTGTGAGAAGCAGGTCCCATTTCCCTCCTGGAGGGATGTGTCCACGTATTGCTACAAGATAATTGGAGGAGTGTAAAGAGTGGCTGCCATGAGCCCGGTGCCGCCACATGACTCCCTCCATCGTGTCATCGTGCCACTGTTATTAGCATCTTTATTTTTCTGTTTGGGGTGAAATGGGAATTTGGCCCGTGTGGAAAGTTGAAATTTCAGCAAGGATGGCCAGGGAAGGCTCCTCTCGTGTGGCCGTGTGTGGCGGCAACTGGACAAGTTGTGTGGTCCTCATAAATAAGGCATGGGGTAAAGGGGAATGTCGAGGTGCTCAGCCCATTTGCAATTTTCACACTTGGTCAAAGTCTGGGATAAGGAGCACAGTGTGGAAAAAAATATATAGAATTCCCACAATGTCCAAGAAGAAAAGGAAAAATGGGGTCAACACTGAGAGGTGATGCAGGGTGTGCACTGGACCTGAAGGCTGTCGTGTTTGAAATACAGCAGGTGCAAGTTGTGCTGCTGTAGACTTTGTTAGTCACCCACACAGGACAATCATGGGGAAAACTGAGGCTATTAAAAAGGCCTCAGGATTCCTTCTCTGTGTTCTGTTCACTAGTGTCTTTAGGCACTGCTCCTCAAATGGTCAAAGTATCACAAATCAAAGATAAAAGCATCAACCATCAATATTTATAGGACATCAGGGGACTAAAACTTGTACTTTTCTTCAACAGTCCCTTTGCTGGGGTGTCAGTAGCAGCCCTTGTCCTCTTTCCTTCCATGACCCCCCACAAGGATCATGTACAAGAATTCAATAAGGGAATTCAACATGGGAAAGAACAAAATAATTGCATGGAAATCAGACCCTTTTGTGAAATGAGAAAAAAAAAATATATAATTCAGTTTTTCTGCTGAGGCTGACAAGGTGGAATTGGTTAATGATCGCTTTCAAATGCAACCAACCAATACCCCCATGGGAGGTCACGCCTGTATTGATTCCCCCAACCACCCCTCTTCTTCTTCTTCTTTCCACCCAACCAAGGCGAAAGGAAATCAATAGGAAATCAAGGAAAAGGCTAGAAATAAGTTCCTCGCAAAATATTATGAAGTGAACTTTACTTCAAAAGAACTTGTGAAATGGTGCTACAGGCCTGACTTTGAAGGCCAGGCAAGGAGCCAGGATACAGAAGATTGGGGTGAGAAGTCATGGAAGGAAGGTGAGAAGACTGGAAGAAGTTCAAAGGTGAAAAATACAATGGCAGGCCGGACAATTTAAAGGCCCATGAGAAGTATAACCTATTTAAGGAGGTAAAACTTCATGAAGATGTTAATGTTGCTTTTTTGATTAAAGAAAAGGGCACCTGAAGGTTCAGTGTGACATGTGGGCTCCCTTTGCATTAAATGTGCAGCTGGAAAGAAAGAATCAGAGGCAAGCTGGTCTTAATGCACTCCTAAACAATTGTTCATTTACCCTGAGCAACCTGCTTCTGCTGATTTTGATGCTCATTGACCACCAGATCCTTTCACTTATAAGAGCTTTGCAGAGAAAGGTCTAGAGCTGACTTTCAGCTAGAACCTAAACAAATAGGACATTTCAGGAAGCACTGTTTGTGGCTATATGGTACTCTTAGCCTGATCTCTGGATTATCACTAAGTCTTTAAGCCAAAAGAAGCAGCCGATCCAAGGATCATGTGGCGCGTGCAAAATTAATGCGCTATATTGCTAGGCATCCTGTAGCAGTAGCCCGTGCAGCCCATGAAATCTTTAATCTTGTAGTAAGAGTCCCTGATGGCTTTAATATGACAAAACACTACATCATTATATGTAGAGTTTAAAAGGAAGTCTGAAACATGTGTGGGATGCAGAGAAGAAGCAAGGCTTCTGGACATATTTCGAAATCTGGCCACAACCAGCTTACCTTCTTTCTTTTATTTTCATACCTTTGGCATGAATGCACCTTTTTCTGCTGGCTGACATGGGGACAAAGAAAACATAGTGCAGGAGTTTCCTAGTCAATGCAGTTCGGAAAAAACAGAAGCAATTCTACAAGTCTGATTTGATCTCTTCTTGGATGTCTAGTCTGGCAACCCTCAACCCTCATTGCAGTTGGCTTGCCTTGCATGTAGAGCACGGAGTATAGAGACTGAACTAGAGTGTAGGCGCCTAACCACTGGATGCCTATTACCGAGCACTGTGTGACACAGGGCAGCCATTTCCTCAATAAGATGGAGTAAAGGAAAGATTTCAGCAAGGCTCAAACCATACTTTGTGAGTGTGTATGTGGCAGCAGGGCACAGAGGGCAGACAGAGGGGTGTTTAGGGAGAGAGGTTCAAGGCAAGTTAAGAGGGTGGACAATACGGAAAGCTTCACGAAGCTGTGTTGTTACTGGGAGAAGGGAATGGGACTTGGCACATAAGGAAGCACAGCGAATAATCTGGATGCGGTGTATAGTGACTGGGGAGGTGGTATGTCCAAAAAAACTCAGTGGGATGACAGAGTGCAGTAATTGGTTGGCAGGCATTTGGCAAGGGGGTCTCGGTGCTCTGGAAGGGGGATTGATCATCCGGTTTGTTCATCGCAGTGGAAGATCAGGAAGTGATGCAAGGAATTGAGAGGCTGCAGAATTAGAGCTGTCTGCTTCACATCAGGAGAAACAAAAGCGTGCACGAGAGAGAAAGAGAGAAAGACAGAGACAGAGAGAGAAAGAGAGCGAGAAAGAAAGATGGCAATGTGGGGGTGAGGTGGGGGTGAAAAAAGGTGTGATGAGAGAGAGAGATGGCAGGAAATATAGAGAAACAGCAAAATGGGACAAAAGAAAAAAACAGATGGACTCATGGGAGGATTAAGTGCTGAGTCCATCAAAGAGCAGGTGGAGGAAAGAAAAACATAAATTAAAGGCACAGTTCTAAATCCAGGGGACATAGGAAATGGTTTTGAGGGACAAACTTTGTATTTTGGATTATTGGGTGGAAGGAGACTGATCACAGAGCTCAAGATGTTCCCTGAACTTACATGGCCTTGTAATAATGATATTTCTCTACATTCCCTTCGCCTTAGACACCTGCTGTCCTGTTTGGTTTATTTTAAATGAGCTGCTATTTACTAAACATATTTATGCTTAAGGTATATTTGCATGTTTGCATAGGAGAACCTTTCATTCAAAGCAACTTAATATTTTACAGTTTTTTTGTTGTTGTTGTTGCAACTTGACTATGATTGTTAAGTTAAACACAGAGAGCCCTGTCAGTTGACACAATTCCAGTTCCTGTCCACATCAAACTTTTGGTGGTAAATCTTGCTTGTAAACTACCATGCTACAACTGTAATAACAGTTGTGTGTGTGTGTGTGTGTGTGTGTGAATTTTCCCCAGGGCAACCAAGGCTTCATGCAATATACTTTTAAATCTGGCAGATGTATGGCTTTAATGCCTGTGCCTCAGCTCTATCAGGTCAACGGCATGAGTGCTTTGAACTCAACACGACTTGGAGTCTAAAGTGAGAAACATGGACCAGGAGAAATGACTAATCCTGCACCCACCTGTTCTTCACACGGTTCCCTGTCAGTAAACAGGGTCCCTGTGCACACGTTCTCCACAGAGGCCAAAGACACAAAAATTTTAGTGAACAGCTACCTGTTGTGGAAAATCCCCACAGAAAGATCTGAATCTTCATCTTGTCTTTTCCTTCTACTCGGGCCTAAGCTGCACTACATAGAGGAGGGGACAAAGGGGGACGCTCTGTAAATGTGTTATTTTCTTTCTTCTGTCTGACTTTGAGTTCATTTCACAAGGTTTGTCAGAAATTGGTTGCTTGTGGATTATCCCTAGTATGCCAACAAAGGCTGTTGGAAGCTGCTCTTGAAATTCAAGTGAGGAAAATAACAGAGAACAAGGAAGATATGGGTAAAGAGGAGACAAGGCTGAAGGAAGGAGTCAGGTGGAAAGTGAGAGAAATGAGACAATGGGCAAGTGAAGAAGAAAGAAAGAAAGAAAGAAAGAAAGAAAGAAAGAAAGAAAGAAAAATGTGAGCAGAGAAAAGGAAAGATGGATAGGGAGCAGAAAAGAGTATGAAAAATATGCAGGAAAAAATGAGAAGGAATAAATGAGAAGGAATGAATGTTTTGTGCCTGCAATGAGAATGAGGGACAACATGGGAGAAACAGCGAGGGATAGGATCAAGGACAAGATCAGGGCCACAAAACCACAGGTAAACAAAGGACCCGACTCCACAAAACTGTCTGCAGAGCACAGGAGGTCCTTCACGACTATCCATTGCCAGTCATGTGAAAGCCTTGCTCACCGTATCCAACAAGCAGCATGCGGGCAGGTGCTCGCCAGGGGGTTCGTAGCAGCCCTGAATTCTTTACACCTCATAAAAATTTGTTGAGGTTAAATCAACTCAGAGAGAGTTAAATTTGATGAAGAACCAGTTTTAACTCTGCAGTTGTCTCTGCTCCACTCAAAAGGGATTTTGCTGCCTAGGCATCTTCACTCTGCTCCCACTGCCCAGAGTTTGGCACTAGCATGGACCAAGAGTTAAATTAATGTTGACAAATGCTAGATTTGATTCAAATAGGCTTCTTTTCCTGCATTTCAATTTTTTGGGTCGCAGATGCCAGTTAAAATGAAAAGCAAACTCGATGGATGCTTGCCCCGAATCTCAATCCCCTAAACCATGCATGTTTACATAGGAAACTATGGGGTAAATGTTTGAAGCCAGAATAGGTTCCCAGGCAAATATAAAGCAAGACAAAAAGGTAGGTTGATCACTATTCTACCCCACACCTGCTCCCTGGCTCCCTCTAAAGCCCTCTCCCCCTCCTGTGATACCCCATCCCTCTCTCTCTCTCTCTCTCTCTCTCTCTCTCTCTCTCTCTCTCTATCTCTCTCTCTCTCTCCCCTGGAGGCTGCTCACACTTCCTGTCAGTTTCCACTTTTCAGTGCCAGAAACTAGAGCCTGTTGCCATGGAAACAGGCAGGGAGGGCGGGCGTAAAAAAATCTCTGCCGCATTGCTGGGCTAGCGTGTGTGAGCAGAAGCGTGTGCGAGAGTGTACAAATGTACAAGAGCATGCACGCTCACATGTGATGTGGTGAGCATGGGACCGTAAGCGGGGGCACACGTGGGTCATTGCATATGTGTGCAACTTGCGAGTGACAATGTATGCATGCTGATAGCTTCCACACTTCTCAGTCGACAATGGTCTTGACTTGAACAGTTGCACAGGATGGATGTGCATACATCTTTGTGTGTATGCCATGTTCTCCATATGCCTTGCCCTTGCAAGCCCCCAGCAGCTCGGCAGCCAGCAGGATCTTTTTGGTTTAGCAAATCCTGCTGGCGATGGCTATGGCCTTTTGGATATTCTTGCAAAGCAGCTGGGCCAGCTTAAGCGGTGCTGTGACGTTGCATGTTTTACTGGGGTGTTGAGAAGGCTACTGAGCAGCTAGGCCCATTCTCATTCAGCCCCAGCGCCACTGAGCTTCACAGCCCAGCCCTGCCTATTGATCCCGCAATCTCATCAAGCACGTTTCCTTGAAGATGCAATTTCCAACACATCAACACTGGGCTGGGGCACTTTGTTCCAGACATGCTAGAGAACGATTGATTTTAACACCCCCACCCCAATACCCAACACCACCACACCAGGCAGCCCTGTGTCACCACCAGCGTCACTCCCCCTGTACTGTGCGTGGGTGTGGCAGCAGAGAGTGGACTGCAGTGCCCTCCCCGGCTTGTCCTATAGCCAGGAATTGGAGATGCCCAGTGCTGAACAGTGAGTCTGCTGGGGAGGGGCGGGGCTTGTTTTAGGGGTTCCGGCCCATATAGGTGAATAATCATTAGGTTCTGTTTTGATCCATTATCCATTTCCTGATTTCCTCTGGCACCTGAGCTCATACTATTTTAGAAACAAGAAGCACCTTCCTTCACTTATTCTCCTGTTACTTATTTTTAATTACCAAGGCAATGATATTTACCAGTTCCCCACTGCTTGTTTATTCTCCCTGCAACTATTTGGATATTGACAGTGTAATATGTATTAGTTTGCTTTTTCCCCCACAAAAGGAAAGCATGTTACTGAATCATCTTGAATTTAATTGAGTGGGTCACTGGCATTAGAATGAATTATTAAACAAGAAACAAACTAGGAGGATGCAAGCACACACACACACACACACACACACACACACACACACACACACACACACAGCTAAAAGTGGCACTCCAGACAATGTCGTGATTAAAAACTGCTCCTCATTTTTTTATTTTCTTGTGCTCCTGTCATTTCCAAACGTCAAGACTGTCTGTCTTGGGCGTTTTGAAAGATGATGAGATACAGGCACAGTCGTGGTTGGCCTTTGTGCCGCTAATGTCAGTGTTTATTTCAGTACACTCACAATTATGCTGCCCATCATAGCTCCGGCACTGTGTGACACCTCACAAAGAGGAAGACAGACAGACGGAGACACACACACACACACACACGTCAAAACCCAATTGATATAACTGCTGCAGTTCGATGTGCTCCTTGTCAACAAAGGTGTCTTTAAAAGAGACACACTGGTATTTAAACTAAATCTCAGGCGCCAGAAGTTTTGATAGAGATTCACTGTCTGGGGGTTTGGCAGTTTTAATAAAAACGTACAATTATGATGGCCTCCAGAGAAGCCAGCTCTTACACCCCAAATACTCCCGCTAAATTCAGACAGAGCAGATCCCTGTTACATCAGTGAACGATAACACATTCTGATGATGTGTAATGTAACTGACGTGCTGGTGAATGCAGATTGCCTCTTCACAGAGCATATGTTACCCGAAATTGTGAAATATTAGCAATGATGCACACATAATTAGACTGTAATCGGTGCATTTCATCAGTGACAAATTACACGACTTTTGGTTAAAATCGAAACGTTTGCTGAAGTGGCTTCAAATGAGGGTAATGGGGCGGCTGTAGTGGCAGGACCCTTGGTGTTAAGGCGAAAGCGGTACGTCCTGCGGACATTCAGCACAACGTCCTCCAGTGCTTGGTACAATCCTGTTACAACAACACAGGGAGCAACACGCACAGGCAGCAAGGCAACTAAGAACACAGCGACCTCATTTCCTTGCGAGGAATTCTAAAAGGATTACAATACTTCCAATACCGCTCGCACCCCCAGTCGCCCCCACCAGCAGCCTAACCGCACCCTTCCCATTTTAATCGGTGAAAGGCCAGGCTGTGCTGGCCCGTCCACGGTGATCAACATCGGGGCCTTAAAGTGGCACTAATTGAATGGTCCCCTCATTGCCATGCAGGAAGGTGCACTTCCCAGGGCTCTGCTCGGCCCCCTTCTCTAGCCTGCTTTCCTCCCACAGGTCCCATCACGCTCCTTGGTGGCGGCTCCGCATCTCCTGTTGACGTGCTCAAGAAAACAGTCCTCGTTCAGAGAGTTCCCCCTGGTTGCCAGGGAACGGCAGTTTCCATCCAGGCCCCGGGACATGACGGTGGGCCGCTTTCCAGTGAGTCTCATGGAACTTTTTATTTTTAAATGTGGCCTCCCATTTTAGCCCTCAGTCTCATTGTTCTCTAGCATGCACGGAGGATGCACAGCAAATCCTATTACATTCAATAGAAGGTAAAACAGAAGCATATCTGTGGACTGTTATGCAGGCTGGTACTGCATTCATGCAGCACAAAGTCAGGTGGCAGAGAAATGTCTATGCTGCGTTTCTCCAGCATTGTCTAAACTCGTGCTGATCACCACCAAAAGCAGCGCAGTTAGCTTCAGTGCACGCTGGTTGCCAGCTACTACTGTTCTTCAGCCATTCGCAGCACAGAAAACTCCGCCCATTTGTGCATCCAGCACACGTGGGCTGCCTTTTCCTTGCCTTTCAGTTCCAGTGCCAGCACTGTTTGTCTGTGTTTAACTTGGTGCCATGTAAGAAATCATTAATATCTGGCATGGTTGGCACTTTCATGCAAATTTCCATAAACACAGATGGGCCAATGGAGTTTCGCAAAAATGGCATTCAAGAAACACATGGTAGGGAAGGGCAGCTGGGATGCTGGGGCAACAGCACTGCAATGGCACATGTCAGCCAGTAGGAGACACTGGCACGGTATCACGAGTTGTCTGGAGGGTTGTCAAACTGCTTCGTGGAGCTTGGGTGGAGAGGATGGGAGGGAAGCAATGGAAGGGGCAAGAAGCAGCGTAGTCTTAAGTTCCAGGTGTACAGGAACCATATGACCGGAGCAGGATTGGTGCCAAAAGAACATCAACTCCATGCACTGTTTGGGGGTTGGATTTGGTTGACAAAGTGAAGCCAGTGGGTCACTGAAAAGTTCCTCTTTGGCCAAAACCATGCTGACAGCCTCTCAATTTATTTTTCAGTACATTTTGTCTGAGAAAGGAAATAACTGGGAAGGGGCCTATCCATCCGCTTCTGAGGCTGCAGTATCCCAGCTCATTTAAGCAGGAGTTTAATTCCTGTTCTGTTTGACTGTCGATATGCTTCTCTTAAGTTCTGTTGCAAAGTAAATAAAGCGATGGTTAAATTTAAGCCTCTTAAAAATTTTCCACCATTTCTAGTGGTCATCCATGGTCCTTGCAATCGTGCCCACACACCTCTTTCAGCAGAAAAAAAACATTTATGGCTATGACTAATCTATTGCAAACAGTCTTGCCTTTTTTAAGCTGTGGCATCTCATTTATTCATTTGTCTATTTTCATCTGGGTGCGTTATGAGCTATAACTGTTCTTTTGGAACCACCCCAACCACACCCTGCAGATAGCTGCTCTCCACTGTGCAATCTGGAGATGCGCAGGTGAACCCTTCTCACCCTCAGCCTGATGCCATCTCAGATGTCCACATGCTGGTCTGTGGAGAGGGGAGTAGAAATTGACAGAGTGTGTGTGTGTGTGTGTGTGTGTGTGTGTGTGTAGGGAGGTGGGTGGGGGGAGTAGGAGTGCTGCGGTGCAGTTTGAACAAACCAGCAGGCCTGTCCTTTATGCCTCATGAATTGCCTTTCAAGGCATCAATGTGGGGCTATTGATCTGAGAAAGACAAACACACCCCCACGAGCAGGGAGAGTGGCGCGCCTCCATTGATGATGGTTCTGAATCTATTTTTTAATATTGTTCCATTGTTGCGCGTCTGTTTTGGACCAGGAGTTATCCAGATAGATCTTCAAAAGGTTTTTCATCCTCCCTTTACAATCCCAGTTAACCCTTCAGCAGTCAAGTGAGGGTGTGGGGATTTTGAAAGTGCGGTCGCTTTTTTCCTTTAATAAGGTTGCTTATAGAAGCGAGTCAGGGAGTTCACAAATCAGATGGCACTTTAGGAAAAGAACATTTCATTAAATCTTTGTGGTGTCTTTTCCACTGACTGTCACAAATCTGACACTGACTGGGATTACAGCAATTCCCAGTCCACCTATGGATACTGGCTGTTTTCAAATCAGGCTACAGCAATAGTCTCGCCATAATTTCACTTTTTTGCACCAGGATGCAGACATTTTTTGTTGTTTGCTTTTTTCCTCTGTACCTGTCAGCTTTTGTCAAGGCAGTGTAGCCAGCATGCTTTTTTTCACCCAATACAAAGTGGGATATTAGCTCAAACTGGGTTAAAATCTTAAGTTCCTGGGTAGGTTCAGCTGGAATGTGCACTGGGTCATGGCTTCATTGTCACTTCCTTTGTTGTGCTGCTTTGCCATGGTAGCACAGCCCTCAAGGTACGAATGACAAGGAGGCCTTGGCAAAGGCCGTGTTTTGGTTGAGTTACACCAGGTGCGGCTCAGCGCCCCTGAAGGGAGAGGTTTATAGGGGCTCACTTCTCAATACCATTTCGGATCTTAAGTACTGAATTCAACCGGTTATTCATGCAATAATTCGTACCGCCCGTTTCTGCAGACCCTTATGAGTTACTAATTAAAAGGCACCGGCAGGGCCAAAACTGCCCATTTCCTGCTGGTGCAAGGCAGCGAGTCCTGGACAAGTTAGAAAAAAGGTAGACTCTCAACTTAGCCAGTCCCTTTCTGCGCAACGGGCCCCCATTACCTCTTTAGTTCTGTTATGTTTGTCATCGCAGCCGAAACGGAGAGGACAAAAAACGATCAACTTCGAGGATATTAAGGGACGAGAGGTTCACTGCGTCTGACCTGTCTGACCCTTGTATGCTTCGGGAAAGGTGTCAATGGACTGGTGGTTTAGGACACGCCAGTGATTCGGTGCAGCCAGCCCCCAACGAGGGCAGTCATCGCTAACAAAGCAAAACAGCAAATTTAAACGGATGCGGTGGGCCACGTGCAGCTGGCAGGAAAGGTCACCTTTGTCGGCCAGTGAAGTGGCCCACACCTGCCCAGAGATTTACAGTAAAAGTTTAATTAACCCTGTGGAGCACATTAGCAGTCCTGACACGAGCATCACTCGCCATCCATTATGCATGCACGTGTTGGGACATTGACTAGCTGGCGTTGTTGACATAGGGGCCATAAAAACATGTGTTATTTTCTTGCCTCTGCTCCGTTTTGCGCCTGCCAAGGTCAAATGTGGCAGAGGAGACGCGCGACAAGGTTATTCAATACTTGGAGTTACTTCGGTGACTTATTTAAAATAAATGACAGGCTGATGATCCTTGGGCAGGCAGTCCCCAGTGAGTGGAGGATATTGGCAGAAGCCTATGGGGCTCCTCTCTTGCAGAGCTCAGGGTGAACACGAGAGACTGAGGGCACAGGATAACATTACCCCCCTTCCCCATCCTTAACTGGGTGAGTCTGGTCACTGGCAGATTGACTTTGTTTTCTGGAGATCTAGACAGAACAGAAAACCTAACCTGGGAGCCCTGTCTTGGCTCCGTACCAACTGATGCCTTACCTTCAGATGGTTTTGTGTGCACTTCCAACGCTCTGACAGTTCCATTAGGGAAATCAGTGGCAAGGCCTGTTCCAGAGGAGCCATGTGAACTGTGAATAACAAAGCATTCTGGGGAAGGAGATAAATTTCTTTATGAGCGACACTCCGAGACTCTGAGCAAGGAAGTATGACTGTGCTTTGTACATTAACGTTAGTCAGGGCGCGGTGGTGGGGATTTTTGGAAGCATCTGAGGATGCAGGGGACTAACATTTAAATGCTTGGAAAGCACCCCGATCTGCTGTTTCTTCTTCACGTTTCCCTCTTCTGCAGCTCCAGCTCCTTTTATGAATTCATGACCTGCAACTTTACAGCCTCATGTCTAGTCGGTTAATCGCTATGTTTCTCTGAACATGGACATCATGCTTTGGTAGTGCAAGAGGGGAAAAAAGGCGTCATCATCTTCTCATGCAAAGGCAAGGAGGGGCTGCAGTCAGAACCAAGAACAGTCCAAGTAACCCACAGCTGCAGACATTAATTTCATCAGGCTGCCTGTTGATAAAAGAAGCTTGCACACAAGGTGAGTCAATTGCACTAGCAGTCTCTTGTACCTCCTGCTGTCACCAGGCGGTAGAGAATGACTGGGAAAGGGCCTATTAGTCAGTACCTAAGCCAGCCGTACCCACACAACTAAAGCAGGAAGCTGGTTCGGTTCTGATCAGCTGTCAAGAAGTTTCTCGCTTATGTTGTGCTGCAAAAGTAAATAAAGCGACGCTTAATGTAAAGCCAGTTAAAATCTTTCCACCCATTTTTGCCAGTCGTCCACGGTCCTGCAATCTCGCCCACGGACTGCTTACAGCAGAGAAATGTCTGTGACTATGACTAATCTATGACTTTACAAACAACATGGAACAACACAATGCTTCTGTGGACAGTTGAGTGTCTGCGGGAGCAGTGCAGGATGGGGCTCAGCCACCCAGGGAAGCAGGACCGAAGTCTCCTTTTGTGTAGTTCCAGTTTCCCTGCAGAACTTCCCCACGTGGTGGAAGCAGCACCCATTACAGTTCATTAAAACTGATGAGCTGTAAACCACATCTCTTCGGCATGGCACTCCCTTCTGGTGTTCACAGGCAATGTGGAAGTTTGACTTGAGAAATCACAAATAAAAAGAGAGAAATTTGTGAGTCATGAAATGTTTTTTCCTCCTTTGTATTCTGTTTTCCTACCAGCATCTAATGCAAATACACCAAATCACGTTGGATGTTATAAGCTATAAATAATACCTATTTTTGCCAAAACAAAATGAAGTGCAAACGAAATGAAACAGACAAGCATGTACCTCTGTGTTTTGACTGGAGCACATCTGTCACCGGAACAGCACACACGAGTCCGCAAAAAGACAACAGTGGGAAAACACAACAGTTATGAACAAAACTGCACTTAGAAAAAAACCTTCAGTTGTCGCTTTAACTGTCAGACTGAATTTCTGAAGCTGCTTAGTCCAATGGTGGATCAGAACAAAAAAGTATCCCAGAAGGCACTTGGAAGTCATTTCCCTTGTATGCATCATGGAAACTTGGATTTAGACCTTGTCAGATCATCAACACTTTGACAGCCTTGGCTGGTAACAACAGATATTCCTATTATTTTTCACACAGCTCGTGAAATGTTGGCACATTTTGTCATTGTCTGTCATAAGCTCATTCGCTTACGAGTTTGGAGGAAAGCATTTGCTTTGTAAAACTATTCCACAAAATCTAAATCTGAGTCAAGAAAACTGACCCTTACACACCCACAAAAAACCAAGTACACAGCTGAATCTGAAGACTATTCTCCTAAATCATATCTATGTAACATGATTTTTGCAACTCTGCTTCAGAATCAAAGCTATACTTGTATGATCACGGCTCACAGAAGAAAAGAACCCAGCACCGGTCCTGTGGAGATCCGGCTTATGTAACGCTGAGTTAGTCATGACAAACCAGCAGTGTGTGGGAATGATGCTCATCCTGGAATGAGGGTATTTTAGTCCTGTGGTAAAGTTCCGTGAAAGGCCAACACAGATGCAAATGTGCGTCCACCCCCCACCCCTCATGGGCTGTCCACCCCCACATGGCCATATACTGATATGTTAGTGCTTTAGATGTATGTTTCCTCTCATTTCCTTGGGGGCAGGGGTTGCTGGAAATTTCATGACTCGAGTGATTATAATCCCTAGGCTTGCACCACTTAAAGAGAAGCGGAGAAACCACATATATATTAGGATGTCATGCAAAAAGATCCGAACACCTCATTGGGTGCATTAGTTAATCCCTTGCCATGTATGCAATTCCAGGCCATTGTGCCCTCCATCACAGTAACATCTGAAAAGCTTCAGAAAGACAAGAAAGCTCATCTGACATCCATGCACTCCCACAACCATCACAATGGGTATGGACACCTTATTGACATGCTCCAGGGAATATTTCATGTCTTTCAGTCAAAAGAGGTTACTGCTTCATTCACACTAGTTCAATGAAAATATTAATTATTGTTCAAGGCATTTGCATCACCTTCTTTAAACTTGCAGCTTCTATATTTTGTATTACAATGTCGAATGCTACATGTAAGTGTCCCTAGTGGTAGGTATCAGTATTGCTTGTGCATAGCTAATTTAAGTTTTTGACCGCAGGCTGGACGGTGTGTTCTACCGTTAGGGCTTGCCCGATTCCGGCGTGTTGTGAGACGGGCTGGGTTGGTTAACTGCCCTCGGGGTGAAGGATAAAAGAGCAATTCACATGTCAATAAATCCTATGCTATGGAAACCCGTGCCATGTCCTCATTCCCTCCATCTGAGCCCAGACTGGTGCTCATTACGGTATTTTTATTATGTGCATGTTTCTGTGTGCACGTGTGTCCGATTATACCTCACATCCTAAACCCATGTGCAGCAGCGTGCAGTCTCATGTGTTTGTTAATGTCCCTCAGGGAACAAATCTTGTGTCTTTAACATCCTTGTTTTCTTTGTGTTTTTCTGTGAATATCTAATTCCTGCTCTCAAATTTTAACAGTCTACTACAGTTTCAAAGCACTCAAGTCAGGCGTTTAAAAGACAGTTAACACTGGAGCACAGTATCGTTTTACGGTTATTGAAATCTTTCCAAACCGCAACTGCAAATGACGGTTAGCCGTTACTGGGTTGAAATCAAATGAAATCCATTAATAAATGAGTCATACTGATAAGTTAATGCAGTTCAAGCAAATCCAATGCTTAACAGAAGCCACGTAGTCCGCTGCAGCTAGTACAACCCAGTGATATTAACCTGTGACTGTTTCAAAAAGCAATTTTAAACATATTGTTTTTAGAAGAGATCCATGACTGAGAGATGTAGGCTTCAGCATTCAGCCAGTCTGACATATCCCTGTCATACAGTGTTGGTGGATGTCCAGGGAGCTGCCCTTACTTTTCTCTGCTCATTTTCCAGCCATGACGGCCCGTTGTCATGTCAGTAAGATGGCACCAAAGGATCCACTCAACAGAGGGTGGCAAAAACAAGAGGATGATTCAGAAGACGGAAAAAACCCAGACTCTCACAGTTCAGTTTTTTTGTTTTTTTTTTTTTTTACACGACATGTTATGCTGGCTGCGCAAGTAAATAGGGAGAGCAGCGCAGAGATTTCTGACAGGCTCCCTAAGGACTGAGGCATTTTATTTGTGTGTGAATTCGGCCGGCCCGCAGCACGGCAGTTTCAGGGTCGGAAGGCCGCACCGTGGGGACAGGCTGTGGCTGCTGGCTCCGGAGGGCAACGTCGCCATCTCTGCCACTCGGTAGAACAGTTTGTTTTCTTTAGTGATGGAGTACGGGTGCATACCCTTGTCACAGGAGAGCTCAAAAATGGGATAGTTGAGGGAAGGTTTGGTCAGGTCGATACCGGGGAGGGATTTACTGGTAGGATACTGAAAACATCTCAGCAGGAAGGGAAACTCTCTTTTATGCAACTCATTATAATTGCAACTGAGCCTTTCTTGGGAGATTAATCTCTATCCCTGCTACAAGATGACAGCTAATGCATCTTTTCAATGTTGAACAGAACTTGTCCTGTCCTGGGTGAAACAGTTGTGACCAAAATACAAGACTCCACAGCCATTGCAGGACAGCTAACAACTTTACATGGGCTTGTGGATATGTTAAGAACCTGTAGATACTACAGCTTAACTGAATTCAAATGACACCCACAGACCATAAAGCTTACTCATTCCAAGTTGTTTTGCGGAAATAAATAAATAAACAAACACCGATAAAAGCCACTTTTTTAGCAGGTTGTCCGAACATTCTCACGCTAACATAGAAACGTGTTCCACGGGTTCTTACTTTTTTGAGGCGCTGCCCATCTACACATAAGAAATACTGAAGGTACCCCCATAGCATAGCCTACAGGCTTCACCGAATGTCTCTCAGAAATTCTTAGGTCTATTTTGAAATGCTCTTATGGCCATACAGAGCGATTGGAAAACTTAACTGAATCCTCTGATTAAGCTTAGAGTTCTACTTGCTTAAGTGCTACTTCCAAAGCTTGGAATTTTATGATTATGGCCCCGGATCTCGACAAGCCCACCATTTTTGCCCAGGAGGAGCGAGTATGGGTTCAGCCAAGCAGTTAATTTCAGCCAGTGAAGTAGTTCCTGTTTAAAATTACCTTTCAGCTCAACTTTTAGTGGCTCCCTTCAAGACTTTTGAGGCAAAACTCACAGACACTTGTTCCATTTTCCTTTGCACACTTCTCTGGGACTGAATACTAAGAGGTAGCCACAGACTCCCGTCATTTATCTCTGCGAACCCCGTGTATCTCTTGCCCATTTCCTATAGCCCTTCCACCGTTAAACTCAGGCATGGCGATGCGGGCGAAGGCGGCCGATGCCGCATGAGTGCAAAGCGGAACGTCCTGTCTCTGTCTCTGTTACTCATTTGGCTCTCCAGTGACAAACAGGGCCACTCTTTTGTGCAAATAAACAGGATTTTTATCCGAATCAAGTCTCCGTTTATCGATGTGTTGTTGTGGAAAGACTGTTTGGATGAAACAAGAAAGAACAAAAACACATTTTTTGGCTGTAGTGTTGGTTAGGCCATGATCAGGCAACCTTTGGGTCCTACATCCCTCTGTACAGCTATTCCATGATGCAGTCTGAAACAAATTTGTTGATGCCTATCTTTCTTTTTCAAGCGTGTTTGATCATTCGGCTTAAGGCAAATATTTAATTACACAGGAGTTGACTTCCTCTAGGACTATCAGATACATGATGTACAGCTTAATACGACGATTCATCCCTTTCTTCAATGTCACCACCGCCTTCAGTCAAGAGTGGCTGCATTTGCTCTGATTTACCTGAGCTGATAGGATTGTCGGACGTCTGTTCCGTGTGTCACTCTCGGTTTGCAATAAACAGGAGTCGCCGAGTGTGGATGCGCATTCCCTTTTTTAGCCTTGTCCCCTTCGTATGACAATGCACATTGTGTTCTCTGTGCTGGAACAGCCTTGAACAGATTCTGATGAGATAATTCGCAGTTTGAGGAACAGCTAAATGAGTCAGTATACTTAACTGACAGGCAGCATAGTAGAACTTGCTGAAATGCTGCACAACACGACTCTTTCACGCTCTGCATCTGCCATAGCTCCCCGTGAGGCCCCGACGGACCTGCACTGTAGAGGCTAAGAGCAGGTCCCGTAATTGCCACGTCATAATGTATTTGCGTTGACAGTGGAGCACTGCTGCTATCAGATGATGCCTGCTGTAGACTGTTTGTTTGGACTTTGTTCTTTCTCTTCACTTCATGATGCTGGTTTCAAATTGAGCTTGATACATGCTTAGCCTGACTGCCGCGTTCCTTATTGTTCATTAATAGACACCGGCAAGGGACTTTGTCTCATTAAATACTGTGGGCAAGCCCCCTGGCCTGAGACAGAGGCTGGCGGTGGAGTGACCGTGCCCTGATCGACTCAGTAGCTAATCCCCTCTGACCGAGTCCCTGAGGGGCAGCCATAAAGAAGGTGGGAGGTAAGATAGCGACGGTGGGGGTGTGGGGGTGCTGGATGAGCAACAGAGGGAGAGCACAGAAGATAGGGGAGCAATGGGGTAGGCAGTGCAAGGATGATAATGGAGGAACAAGAAGATCAGCAAACAGAAAGGAGTGAGGAGAATGAGAGAGAAAAGGATGAGATGGGGAAGAAATGGCATGGTAGAAATCCAGGGAGAGGTGAAAATGAGATGCTGAAGAAAAGAGCAGACGTGAGGGGGGCAGAGCAGGACAGCATGAGAAGGATGAAGGTGACTGTGCTTATGTGAGGGGGAGGGGAATATGGTAGCCTGCGCTAAAGAACGGAGAGCAGAAGGTTAACCTCAGTTTTGATCATGAGCAGGCAACGTGAAACATGAAAAGAGCTGAAGGTTTCTTTTTTCCTCGTGCCTTTTCACAGAGTCAGCTAGTTCAGGGTCTGGGCTGCAGGAAGTGGATCGATCTGTGAGTTTCTACAGCTAGAACACTGTCCTCCATCTCTGACACATCCAGCACAAAGCAGGAGAGGAAGAGCAGAGCCATAACACTACTGCACATTGATCAACATGCTTCGGATTCACCTTGCCACCCTCTGCCTTGTTCTGCACCCTGTTCTGAGTACCCTGTCATGCTGCACCCAGGCAGGGCATAGGAGTGGATCATGCCCACAAACCCTGGCGAGGTACACAGCCCAGTGCGGGGCAGCAGCATAAAGCAGCACTCACACTCGCCCACACATAGACTTTGACTGGCAGGTGCAGATCTCAGGGGGAACACAGCCTCTGTGCCCTTGAGCAAGGTCTTCAGCCTGAACCGATCCAGCAGCTTGAATTGCTAATGGATGCAGTAAAAAAAAGGGTGCATAATGCAACATAAATTGACCTAGATTAAGGAACACATGAAGTGAACAGATAATAGAATAAAACAATGAGATGCAGTTGGGAAAGGCTGTCCAAAATGACATAGGGAAACACTAAAATAGGTCCCCCACTGAGCTGGGGAGCAGAGCAGCGCAGTCAGCTAGCACTTGGATAAGGCAGCTAGCCATTGCGGGACTTTTCATGCCTGATACCTGATTTTTATGTGCAAATATTGGGCTAAATTAGGATGACATGGCCAACATCTACTCACATTCTTGCTGTGTGCAGCATGAAATGTTTCACACTACCATGTGCCTGTTTCTCCCAACCCCATGTCATCCTTCTTGCAGTACCAGTAAGCATGGCACCTCTGCACCACACAGCACAGCATGTGCCAGTTCATTGACTCCTCCAGTTCCTTCACTAGCAACAGCTGACCACAGCGTGAGGCAAGGGCTCACATTGATCCTTTCAAAGTGTGGAGGTCCTGGTCAACAGCCACCTACCCAAGAGTCGTCTTACCTGCTTCACTGCCAACATGAAAAAAGGACCAAAGAAAGAGCACAGGGGTCATGCAATTTCATATACAGCAAAGCCTCAGGCTTGTGGAAAATATGAAGATCCAGCTTATTATTTTTCTGTGAGTGCATGTTCACCCTTTTTCACCACTGCAGCACATCAGGTTCACCACTGTCTCACTGGGCCACCTGTGTCACGCAGTGTCCCCACATTCAGAAGTAAAGCTGTCAGTCTGCACCTTGCTGTTGCCTGGATGGCAAGGACAATGCTTCTGGTGCACATTCACTGTCTGCTGTCCTGCGTTGAGCCCTCTGGCCAGCTCATGTCAGCCCTGCAAATGCAGGATCTTAATGATGACTCCATTATTTATAGTTCTTTCAAGAAATTCAATGCCCTGCTTGCCAGGGTCATGAACAAAATGAACAAGATAAGGATCTTTGAAGATTATGATAATGGAGTTGGGCATGAATATCTGGATTGTTTTAAATTCACCGGCACGTTCAACATCTTATTATCTATTTGCTTGCCAGGCACTCTTATCAAAGGCATAGTAATAACACAGATTTTGTATGTATAAAATTATTCATATAAAACCTGATATACTGATATGAAAAGAAAATTTGAATGTCATTAAAAAATGTCTTTTGTGTGTGCGTGCTTGTACAGAATGCTTTATAGCAAATAAAAATATGGAAATTTTTTGTCAAACTACAGAGAACATGGCAGGACAAGGAAGTCCCCCTGATATAAAGAAGAGCTCACAGTAAAGCAGACTGCAGGCCACGAATAGCGACAGTTTCAGACTGAAGTTATTATGAGCTGTATCTGGAGAGCTGATGAGAAAGGATATACAGGGGATGCCACTGCTTCTTTTCTGAGTATGAGGGCCAGTGCCATTAAGAGAATTGGACTGCACCACTGTGCAACAGACTGAAAAGAAGGAAAGTGGAAGACAACAGCGGAACAGCAAGAGATCTGATTTATGGAAATAAACTTTGTTGAAGTAGGACAAACAAGAATGGGAACTAAGTAATGAAATAAAGCCTATAGAAGACAGTTTTTTCCTGGATTTATCCATTTTACCATCTTTAGCAAAGTGCCTCAAATGATCCTTGCGAGACTTTGCCGCTCACTCGGCATGTATGCCAGTGTAGAAGTGTGACCAAAGGAAGAGGCAAAACAAAACAAATGAATTAGAAGAGCCAAAAGTGGCCCGATACAGGGAAGGCGTTTGGTCCCTCGAAAATAATCGCTCTGCGCTGCATCACAAAGAAAGTGCGTCCAATTATAATTATGCTCGGCGAGCTTCTTCCGCTCTGTGGTGTGGGCAGTGCCTCCGCGAAGTATCTTTGTGTAGGGATGATCGTGCCGGAGGCCTCAGGTGTTCCTGCCGCCTGTGCGAGGAATGCCTATACAACCTATAAAAGCTCGCTTGAAAAGGATGAAGGCCACTCACTTACCGCTCTCGCTTGTAATTTTATGTGTGGTGACATTTTTTTAAGGATTCAGTGCTGTTCATAATTTTACTTTTCGATTAGTGGGCCCTTACATATAAAGAACTGTGCCTTATAAATTCTCCGCTCAATTGTTTGTGGACATTGTCATTTTATGTTGTAATTTGATTGTCTGTCTATGGCTGGTTGCAATTTTGATTCCTATTTTCAGATAAGAATATTTTGTTTTTTAGTATTATGATTTATTTAATTCTGCTCCATTGTGACCTATTTCACCGTGTGGTGCACTGGTGTCCCTTCCAACGTATAGTTTCATATCTAATTAGAGGATAGGCTTTGGACCACTATGACCCTAACTAAGCAGGATAAAGCAGTTAATGACAGTGGATGGATGGATGGATGGATGGATGGATGGATGTGATATACTCTTTGTTCTTACTACACTTTTCCTTATGCACTGGGGGTATTACTGTTACCAAGCTGGAGAGGTGAACGATGCTGAAGGGGAACGAAAGATGCTGCATGGCCATGACCCACAGTAAGGATAAGGAGCGTGCACGAAAGTGGAATCACGAGCAGCAATCTGGTGATCAAAGGCAGGTATAAAAGCTGCAGACGCAAGTGGCTGGGGTCGACAGTGGGTGCAATGGGTGCTGTCAAAGCTCATGAGTCAGATCATCACTGCATGGCTTTGAAAGACTACCATGGGCAACGGGACATCGCGTGGGTGGAGTGCAATCTGCAAAATCGATTATCCGGCTCCTTCTCTAACTGCATTCTGGACTCTTTCCTGTCAAACTCATTATATGCCCTCACCGGGCTTCATCAGAAAGAATTATTTAAGATGGAAAAGGATCTCACTCAAGATTTTCCTGTACAATGCCAGGCAAAATAATGCTAATGATATCTTTTGGGATGCTGCTCTACATGGGTTCCTAATCTTGATCCTTGGGGAACCCCTGCGACTCTGGTATCCTTGCCCACTGCTGCTCCCGATAATTCAGGTTAATAATTCGCTCTAATGAAATTAATTTTTTGATAAGGTCTTGAATAACATTAATATGGCCAGATACTAAAGCCTTGGTGGGTTTCACTTTGCCCTGTAATGACAAATTCCCAGATGGAAACCTGCAGATTGAGTCTACTGATTTTCCCCTTAAACAGCTCAGAACTGACATCCTGGCAGCAGCTGCTGAACTTTTTACTGGACAGCCAAACAAATTTAGTTAACTTATTAGTGACCACACACTGCTTGTACCTGAAGGCAGTCACAAAGCCCTGTAAAAGGAAACGGAGCAGATAATTCTAGATGTTCCCACGCTGTCTTTTCCAGCACGCAGGTATATAAAGTTATGATATTTAGAAGTCTGTTGATGGTGTAAATAACAGCTTAGTGTCTCAAAGCAGTTTAGCTTTTGGATTGCAGCCTGGGCCAGGTCACACCACTGGTGCAAAGTCCTTGGGGAGTTCGTGCCAGGAGCCTGCATGATGCGGAGTGGCAGAACGGCAACTTGTTTTTGCCCTTAAATCAACTCAAGGACTGCAACACCTCCCTAGCCACACGTCACTTCATTTGCTGTTTAACTGACCGGCATGACAGTGTGGCCCAATGTCACATTGTCCTTGGCCACTCAGTCTGGGTGATCGGATGTCCGGCACTTGAGGGATACCTCACCACTCATGCTAGGCTACACTAGGAACTCAGCAGATGTGAAGTAAGCAAGACTCTTATGCTTAGGAAAAGGCTACCGTGTGGTCTGCCAAAGCCAAGACCTTCTTTAAGTTTGAACGGGATTATGTAAGCAGGCTTTAGGTTTTCATATGGCGAACCTTCCTCACTCCACATTCTGACAACTTTGCGCCATACGTGAGAGCAAGTTCTATCACAGGTCTAGGCCTTAACACCAATAACTGACTGAGCACGTCAGTGGGGTGGAGCCAAAAACACTTTTAACTACGTGTAAAGAGGCCTTGTTGGTTAAATTACACATGACATTATTGAACAATTTGTGACATTAAAAGGCCAATTTATCAAAACTAAATAACAGAATATCCGGTTAGAATAAAAAAGGACATTTGCTTTTTTAGTTTTCCACAAAAAAGTGCAGAGGGTCCATGAACAGTCTGATTGTCAATAGATGACTTCATTTGCCCTTTAGAACTCAAACAGGCCATTTTGAGGCTGCGTGGAGGCTTTAATCTGTGACCCAGTGTGCCTTTACATCCAACGGAGGATTGCAGGATGTAAGACCTTTAATGCACTGCATAGCTGTTTGTTTAGAGGGTTGTATTAAATCAATTTATATCCCTTAGATTAACAATCACCACTATAAAAAAAGATGATTTTGTCCTCCCACAATTCCAACACCCTATTGGCTGGGGTTAATGTCTCTGACTCATAATGTTTAACATCATAATGCTGGCAACCCCCATCTCGTTCTCATTCTCTATCATTTCCTTTCTCTTTTTCTCTCCCTCCATCCCCCTCAGAATCAATACAGCACAGCTATAATGCATGAGTCAAGCACAATCCCCATCTCCCTCTTTTGCTCCTCTTTGCGCCTCCTCCTAACTTCTTCCCTGTCTATCTCCTTCTCTCCCTCCCTCCCTCCCTCCCACTCGCTACTTGCTATTAATAAACACAGGCAACTCATTGGGACAGAAGCCATCCTCTCAGGCATTTTTACCGCACCATCATCGGCTACAAGGCAGGCTGGACACGCGGAAAAGAACTCTGCTATAGTTTGTACCGCCACAAGACCATAGAAGCCAAGCAGGAGGAATTTTATGCATCGAATGTGAAGAAGGGCTACGTGTGATACCCACACTTGGGACTGTAATTGTGCTGAGGCTGAGATGATGACTGAAATGAATGAAGGTGGCTTTTTTTTCCACGGGAAATGATTAGGTGGCATTTTTGTACGTTTCCAGACCATGATGCCGTCCAGGAAGTGATTTATGAATAATATTATTGTATTACAGGACAGGAAGATAAGAATCGAGGAAAGAAGCCTCCCCACATCCCTATTTATAGTTCTGCACTGCAGACTTTTTCCTGGACAATCACAGAAATTTGCCATCCTGCTGTAAAGATGAATTATGTTCAACCTGAGCCACAATTCAGAGCCATGCCTGTCCATTTAATTTAGATTCCACTGGATTACAAACATATTGAATAGACTACTTCCTGGATTTAGACTAATACAATTCAAGAGTCCCGCAGGCATAGAATTATCCACTCATTGTTAAAACTAAAAAGCCTCTCCCTCAAAGTAAACACAAAAATCAATAATGTAACCCTTTAGATATTGCGTTTTCAAAACAGTCAAATAAAACTTTAGTTTTGGTTCCTGACACACAAACACAGTCTGCTTTGTTATAATCGCAGAACAAATAAAAAGGTGATGGCAATCTTCCTCTTTGTTCCGGATCCCCTTTCGGGCTAAACTGGGTGCAGAACGTGGGAGGGAGGTGCCATTCGCCCAGCAGAAAAAGATGCTTGATTCCTGCGACAAAAAGGAGACGCGCAAGAAAGTCTTTGTGCTTTTAGTAGCGTCCACCGTGACATTATCGCATACGGAGCTAAAACAAAGAAACGCTTCATCTAACTGTTTATTTGGACTGCGCTTCAGCCTTTCCTACTGTGTGTAGTTTACTTTTTTACTCGAAGAGAGCCTAGCAGCTGATCACGACGTGCCATTATTTCTGTCCATCCCCAAAGTGGATTCAACATTCTAAGTGTGGCATTCTTGTGGTGGAAAATCAGTTTGGGGACCCGTATGAGGCAGGAGGGGTAAATGGATGTAAAACCAAGTCATGAAAAGCCAACACTGCGTAGCAGATAATTCACTGAGAGCTCATTAGAAATTGTGTTTTTTGTTGAGGGCAAAATTGCAGGCCTGCTGATTACATTTCCAGGCTTTTTCGTGGATGACATTTAATCAGAAGCATTCTGGCTATTTCAGACTTCAGAACAGCTAAGGCACGGCAGCAAAGGAAGCCGCGCACTCCCCGACAGACTTCACAATGACCGTAGTACAACAAGCCACCGAAATAGGGATGCTCGCAGTCAGCGCCGGGCAGCATCAAAGTCCGCCTCCCAGCTGCCGGTAGAGTAGTCGCGCTCCCCCATCACGAGCTGAAATGGCTGACTAATGTGGCCCGGGCTAGATGCGGTCCGATATCAAGGACCTTCGAGCGTGACCAAGGCTTGCTGGTGGCTCGATGACACCGTACAGATTCCCTCCAAAGTCTCGGGGAGACTGGGCCTGCTCTGCATTTGCCACCAAGAAACAACATTGGCCGGGAAAGAGAAGAGACACAGCAGTATCTGGAGATCACAGGAATGTAAATAAGACAGAGCAGATTGATACCCAACAGTAGCCAGAATTTCAGAATTTCCCCCGGGATCAATAAAGTTTTCTCTTATCTTAGCCCTGTCTCCCTTTCTTTCTTTTTTTGTATCCACGACATGGTGGGGCAGCAGGTAGTGCTAGAACCTTACAGTATCTGAGCTGCACCTTTAGACACTGGTTTGAATCTTGCTTTGCATGCAGAGTTTGCAGTCCAACAACGCATAGGCAACAAGGCAATGGTAAGCCGCTTCCATGTCCTCCTTTAATATGAAAACCACCACATACACGGTCACCGTGAATCAAATCCAAGTCAGCGACACTGTACATGCATGCATGCGCACACAAAGAAGCAAACACGTTGAAGCCCGCGGTTTACTGCACCACCCGGTTTCACACCTTCTCCACCTCCTTGCTTGCTCTCCCCCAGGCTGCTCCAATTAACAAGTGACAGAGCCTTGTTGTGCTGTTGTGCGAATCTCTGTCATGCTGTGCATCAGTGAACTACACTTAGTTGATCAGAGGCTTTCTCCACATGACAGAAGCTTTAGTGCAGGCTGGGCAGGGACGTTCCAAAAAGCCGATCTGACTGGGGAAAACGGGGGACCGAAGGCTTTATAGGGCCGAGCCCCTGGGGCTGTGGAGCTGAACGACAGTGTTTGCCACAGGGACCCTTTAGCTCCACCCCAAACTCAACTGTTTGTTTGTTTCCTAGTTTTCCAAAGCACTTTCTCAATCTCTAAATTAGTCTGCAGACAAGGAGAAGATGGTAGCCTTTGATGAATTAAGTAGGTCACTTGTTACACAGCAGTCCTTGAATTAGGAAGGATATTTGAGTGTTTGCTCCCTAGGCTTTTTCAAAAGTCCAGAAATAACCCACACACCCTCTTCATCTATCAGGACGACATGTCTCTGTAGGACTGCTGCTTGGACTGTGGCTGGATAAGCCTGGCAGGATTGTATAGGAGCCTTCTTATATGACTACCGCCTGCTGCACTTCTTCCCCTCTGCCACATATTTCTTCCATAATCGCCATCCTTGTGCTGGAAGGCCTGAAGAGGCTGACGATTTTGCCGTCCAAAACCAGGAAATGAACCTCGGCATCAATATCTGGAAAGCGTTGACCTTCTCAAGCCACTTGACACAGATTCGTAGCCCCTGCGTGACAAAGTTGTCTTTCGAACGGCGTGCCCTTCCCAAGCCGTCCCATGAAAAGCACACGCATGGAGCAGCAGTGGACCACACCAGTATCTGTAATTTCTGATTTGCTTAAACTGCTGGGAGAAATGACAGTCAGTCAATGACCTGTTTCTCCGTGCAAAATGTCTCCAGCGGCACAGCGACCAAACTCATTTTAAGCAAAAGGAAAGAATAATGGAGACTTCCTGTCAGATAGAGGGCACCATTGTCTAGGTTGTGTAGAGGTGGGGCGAGAGAGACAAGAGACAGGGATGAAGAGAGAAAAAGCGAAAAAGGAAGAAAGTCACACTTCCTAGCTCTTATTTACACGTTGTGGCCAATATGACAGGTAATTTGGACAAATTCTCCACACAGCCAGAGGCAGGCATTAAGAGGAAGAAGACAGAGAGCGATTGGTGTGGGGGGGTTAGACAGATGGCAGACAGGAAGAAGGAGGAAGGAAAAGAAAGGGGCATCGGAAACGTGTCCAGACTACCTGCCAGAGCCCGTGGTGGGGAAAAAAGGAGACCGAACATGCGCCTCGATCCATCTGAAGCGGAAGGAGTTTTGTGGGTGGGAAGGAGTCTTGTAAAGCCAGTGACAGATTCTGACAATTTATTTATCTAGGCTGTTAAGATATCAAAAGTGCTTTTTAATTCTTTTTCCTCCTTTTAGCCTGGAATATCAAGCGAGAGGAGGGGAAGAAACAGGCAGACCTTCGGATTTATTTATTCCACTGATTTATTTGCTTGTTTATGTCTGTCTGCCTCACCTCCTGCTCTGGAGGGCAATGCCAGGCTGCCAGTTTATATTTATAGATCTCTCTGCATAGTGCAAAATGCTTAACTGTCTATCAGCGCTGTGCTTCACACCAATTAGAACACATTTGTTAATAGGGCTCATGTTACATCCCAAGCGTGGGCGTAATGACTTCATCCGTATTCAGAGCCACAGACCCGGCTTTAGAGTGTCAGAAGCAGACGAAAAGGAAGACGTGGCTGTCTTTCACATCCCACGAGCCCCGCCCCAAGCCCGCAGCTACAAAAGTTTGCAAGGAGGGTGGCCGTCCTTGTGCTGACATTTCACCCCCCACCTGCATCCATCCCAACCTCCCTCCCACATTGTTTCTCTATCTACAAGACAAACAAGCGCCCAGTGAAGTCCATTCCATCCACAGCCTAATCTCTGCCGTACGGTTCCGGAGGGGGAACGAAAAAGAGCGGTCGAGGTGTGGGATCGGGATGCACTATGCACAAGAATCTCCCTCCCTTGGCAAAGATGGCTGAAGAGATAAGGCTGGGGAGCGAGAGATGAAAAATGAGTGCAATAAAAATAATCAGAGAAGGAGCAAGGGATTAACTCTCCTGCTTCACTGGCCTATGTAATTGTTGTAAAGACGTAAAGAACTGCAGTCCAGGGAAAAGCACAATGCCAAAGAACACTTGTGGAAGATGTTAAAAATATAAATAAAATAAATAAAATAAACAGAGCATAGTGGGTTCTGTCTGCCTCGCCATGACTGCTCAGCGTGGCAACTCGTGCAGGACGACCGAGGACAACATTTCACGCCTTCGCTTCCAGACCGCAAGCCACAGTCATGGCATGGCGCCTCCGCTCAGTTTGCTCGAAAAAAGTTCCAGGATCCCAACCCACCCACAGTTCCCCGGTCGTGACGCATACGCAGCGATGCCCAAACACACACCAACAAAACACACAGTGTTAGTGGGGCAGATAAAAGACACTGGGAAAAGAAGAACAGTAAACAAAACAAAACTCAGCCTGGGACTCAAATAGAAGAGGCACATAATGCTGAAACAAGAGCAGGGGAGCTCACCCAACACCCAATACCAGACCACAAGCAGACAAAACACACAGGCAGTACAAGAGCCTGGAACACGAGAGGACAAATCACACACAGCCATAACAAAAGCAAACTAAATAGTGGAGAAATGAAAAGCCAACAAAAACTTTTATTTATACATATTACATTCCTTTAAAAATCTCTCTTGATCACTCTTCAATGAGCTACATTTCTGATGCATTAATATTTAAGGAGCAGCTGTCTGTGAGATCTGAATTGGGACTCGCTTGCTCCCCTGCCGGTTTCGGGTGTTCTCCTTTGGAAGCCCTGTCCTCCAGTGACCGGAGAACCTCTCTCCAACTCGGGCCCCAGACACCGAGGAGACAGATCTCTCGCCAGTCAATTTACAAACACTTTGAGTCCTTCTGACAGGTTTTACCACTTCACAATAAAATAAGACAAGAGTTAGGTCAAATGTAAATTTTGGCCCACCTTTTAATAATAAATTATAGACTTTGAATGCATGGCAAGTCTATTTGCGGGACAGAAGCGCATCCTGCACATTCAGTCCGTGCATCCCGACCAGTTAGCTGCAGGGTCAAAAAATCTAATTTAATTCCAGTCAATAAAGAATCTTTGGGCATTGAAAAGGGTTTTGTAATTCATAATTTGTGGGTGGCTGCGGCCCCGCAGACGTGCGTGTCCATCACACTGCACCCGGGTTGCTCAGGCCATGCCACTGACAGCACCTAGGAGAACAAGCAGCGCACAGCTCACCCCCACGGTCCACTTCAAGGACCCATCCCAACGGCAACTCCTAATAGCCATAATAGCATCATTAATATTCATGCCACTGCCATTAACCTCAAAGCAAGGGCCGTGCTCACTGTACCAGAGATAGATGTTGCTTGCTGCTGTGACACTCGGATCTGCACTTGTGTCTGGGGAAGGTAAGGACGGGGCAGTTGGACTGAAAGCGTGAGAGGCAGAAGCCCTTGCTTGGGTAACGCTGGTGGCCTGAATAAACTGCCCACCACTCCCTACAGACCGACACGTGTTGTCGATTTCACCCAGCAGGTAACAGGCACATTGCACAAGGAAAGAGGTGAGCTGAGCATCACTGGTCGACCGGTCATCGTGGTGTCACCGGTGAGCGCCGTCACATCCTAAACTCAGTTTTCGGTTTTTCTGCCAAACGGCCGCTTAATTAAGTAAGCTTGTTAAATAAATACCAAATTCTGCGGAACATTTCTTGACAGCTATAAGGCTTTTGAGAAGGAATTACGCGCCGGACGTATTGCTCCAAATGCTGTTTCTATCGCGGTGTCTTGTTAACAAAACCTGCGATAATGAAATGCATTCCAGTCATCGAATTAAAAAGGAAGTTGCAACAATAACCCTGCATATACAGTAGGCAGCCAGACTTGAGTTCTTACACGGATTCTTATTAGCCGCACACTGCATGTTCATTCATAAACGGGGTCTGACACCGATCTAACACAGCTAAGTCACAACGACACATTCTGTCCAGCCCCAGGATCTGACACACACACACACACACACACACACACACACACCCTAAAGATACCGTGTGTACATTAGCTGAGCATCAGAGGTCCACTCGGGTGCTGCAGCACATTCGGCAGTCATTAGCAGTACAGTACCTACCTCCCACAGACATGTGCCTAAGTGGTCTACGCTGCTGCGCAGTCTCCACTCACATTTCTCTTCACATTAGTGTAAAACACAAATATGCACCTGTGGGCTGTCAAACAGTAATCCAATAACAAAGTAGCCCAATGAACAACCTCTTTAACAGCAACATGTCACACTGATAACAACTCCCCTTGTTGTTTGAGAACCATGCCGGCATTCTTGATAACTGCAGTATCACACCAGTGCGCGTCAAGGAAGCTACACTTAACTGACTGTTCATTACTGTAGTATCACACTGACACAGCCTCTTTAGGAGTACTATATCACACTGACACAAACAGCTTATTACCCCACATCATGCTGTATTACGTTAAAATGTATTAGTTGGTGCCCAAAATAGTCACTTGACACTGTCATGCTCTTCCTAATGACACACTGCAGTAGTTCTTCCTAGAACGCCACACTGAAAATGAAGGTATGCTTTATTACCAGGACGCTCACCCACAATAGCGCCTTACTAGGCAGGTGGCCTCCTGACACCTCCAGCTCCTAGTAACCGGAATCCTGTCCAGATCGGGCTGCCACAGCTTTACGTCAGAGCTGAGCGAGACCGTCACACCCATTCGCTAGGACAACGTCGAGGGCACAACCGCAACCTTACAGTGCTGGCAGAATAAATCTACTGTGTATTGCTGGACACCTCATCTGTGAACAGATCAACCCGTTTCTCAGACTGCCGGCTGCCGCGCCGCACCTCCTGTGCCCCAGCTCCGCTCCCTCCCCCTGCCACCTGTCTCACTTCCCCTCCATCGTGCCCCTATGCCATGTCGTGCTACCTGTCCCTGCCTGCTTCAGTGCCATCCCCATTTCCGCTTCTGCAAACCGAAAAAGGTACACCTTGACTGTAGCGGACCATTGCGAGCAGTGTTTATCCGTTGTCCGGGAGCGCGCGGATTTCCTGACTGGCTGGTGTGGGTCATTAATCGGCTGTGAGCGGCGACAGCTGGCGCGTGCACTGCCTTCTTCCCCGTACTGCCGTGCCGTGCCAGCCCACGACAGGCCTCTCACGAAGGCATCGGCTAAACGTTTGCCGCGAGCCGTCTGTTCCGCCCGGCCCCATTCATAACGCGAACCTGGGAAATTTAAGGGAGCGGAACTTTTTTCAGGCCCTTACCCAGGTGCTCGCACCAGTTCTCCCATTGGAGAGCGCGCCGTCGCAAAACTCATTAGCGCTCTCGGTGTCGCTGTCGCCCCCTTCTCCTGCGAGTCGACGCCTCCCCACTGCACCCTCCATCCACCCACCCTGGTCCTCCCCTCCCTTTCTTGCTCCAGGAGGAGTGTGCAAAGGGAGCAGCTGCTGAAATATTTATTGATCTGTTTTCCTCAGCTTTATTTATTTCCCTGCCTCCCTCCTGCCCTCCCACGGCGGACCCAGAACACCCCCAGTGCCCAGCGCTTGTGAGGACAGCGCAGGGACTGAAACCTACAGCAAAAAGCTATCACTGGAAATTTGTTGTTGCCTACATCACCTTCAGATCTGCACAACTAATGAGGGGATACGCTGGAGCAAAGAAAGATGCGGCAACAAAAATGCAGAAGCACCTATGGTGAGGGCAAGTAATAGAATTAGCAGCAATGGTGACAGTCATAGCGGAAGCAGCAATAATGGAAAAGTGCTGGACAGCTGGTGGTGTGCGGTTGACAAATGGGAACAAAGAGGCTGCCAGCCACAGTCCCAGGAGGGGGCTCGAGCAAAGTAATTAACTGCAATGGACTGAGTACATACCGCACTGTGCAAATGGGCAACAGTCTAAAATTGTAAGCTTTTCTACGTCGCTTCAGATAAAAGTGTCCTGAAAATGTGTGAATGGGGTGTTCAGACGAGCACTATCTGTATCCGTCATCATACTGCTCGTGTCTGTACTGCTCTTTTGACAACCTGGCAGCGGACCCACTGCAGATTGGAAGTGACAGGACTTGAAATTGAAATGTTATGTGGACATGAACGCTGGTATAAAAAAAAGGCGCAAAGGACAACCGAAGGTGTTACATTTACTTATTTATTAAGCAAATGAGAAACAAATGAGTCATCTTAGCTTCCTGACTGCTTGCTTGGTAAGGAGCTGGCAGAGAAATTGGCTGAAACTGGCTGCTCTGCTAACATGTTGCGCTGCTCGGACTGACCTTCTCACGGACTGCAGTTTGAGAGCGTCGGCTTCGCCCGAGCGGGCACAGGACATGCGCAGCTGTAACGACGCCTTAGGAGGGCATGTTTATTAGCAGGGCAGGGAAGGCATGGATGCTGCTCCTCTGCAAGCTCCTCCTGTGAGCCACCAGCGCACTTACAGGTTACAGGGGTGCCAGCAGTAAGTGCCGTGTCCCTCCACCGGGGGGCAGTAAGACTCCTATAAGACACCTTGAGACCTGCCGTGAAAGTCCATCAACAAGCACAGTCTCTTAAGCGCATCTTCGAGGACTCCTGGCAGTTGAAGGGGGTGCTGGAGATGCATGCAACAGTGTGAGCCCCACACCCTGCGACATCTGTACACTCTCCTGCCCCTGGATTAGCTATGAGGCAGATGGACCACGAGCAAAACTAAAGAGCTCCTTCCAGTACTGCGTGAGCTTGCTGATGCAAGGGCGCACAAGCGATGAAGCTGGCTGTCGTTTAACTTAATTCAGAATGCAAGAAGGAGACTGGAATTTGGCATATGTGCAGAAAACACATTCGTATCCCACCGCATCACGGTTAACTAACTGGTACAGACACAGTTACAACAGTAAAAAAAATAAAATAAAATAAAAGGATTATACACGCAAATTTTACCGGTGCAACTGATGAGACAGAAATGGTTACAGATAAATTTTAGCAAAAACATCAGAGCGATTTATCAAAAGACTAATTTGGTTTTTAGGTTTACATGCATTTCTTAACATCTTAACATTTCACATTTTGCACAAATCATTGAAATGTAACATCTTCCTCGGGAGAATTTGAATGGAGAACACAAAATAATATGAGCTAAACATTTTTTGGGCAACTTTGCCATCCTTCTCATTACAAGACAGGACATTTAATCACGAAGTCCTCTTCTAAATAATTAATTACGGCACCATTTGCACAAGCATATTTTTATTAATTTGTACAATATTTATCCAACCCCTTATGAAATATTAAAAGTCCTACTTGTCATGTACCATGAAAGGCCTTTCCAGCCCAGACCACAAAACTAAGTGCGATTCCGCACAGTGCACCTAGTGTTCGGCGGAGCTGCGCATGTAAACCGATGTACTGGTGCCTCTGTGCGAACAAATGAGGTGAAAACCTGCATGGAAATGTGGCCATTGTGACAATTCTGTTGAACTCTGTTAAACATTTTAGCCTCTTTTTCAGAACTGTGCTAAAGCAGAACTGTGATTTCTGTCTGCTGCAAGTTCACGATTTATTGCTGAAACAGCCGCTAAACTTTTTTTTTTTTTTACACTCTTTAACCTTGAAAATTGTTCTTTACTGTCTTAAAATGACTGCAGGCAGGACTAGTGGCATCTTTCGCAGGTTTTGCCACCATTTAGCTACCAGTGGTGAGCATAATAAGTACAGTTGGCTGGAAGCAGCATAGCACCCTTAGTATGATTTTCACCATAATTATAGGTCTATCACGCTACATTAATTAAACATTAAACAGTACTGCGGTAAAGTGGGGCAGAGCGGGGCTGCCCGCAGCTCAGAATGCTGTGCTGCCGAGGCTTCCCGTGGCACGCTGAAACACCACACGCAGGCCACGCATGTGCGCTAGACATGGCTCGCACTAGCATTTAAGCTTTTTCATTGATTTGCCGGGGAGCGGCTTGTCTCTAGTAATGAGGACAGGGAGTGCGCCGGGACCCCTGTTCCTCCCAGGTCCCTCAGGATGAACCGGCGGCTCTAATCTGAATTGTATTCCCTACACCGCTAACATCCCCACAAAGAAAAAAAAAATCACACTTCGAGATAGCTCAATCTTTAGCTCCTGCTAAATTAGCCTGGGGACCATAACAAAGAGATTTTTTTCTACACTGTTAACCCACTTCATTTCCCTATGCCCATATTGATAAGAGATCAATGAAAGTTATTTATGTTTCCAGATATGTATGAATATATAGTCTTGCTCTCCAGTTATGGGCCAGCTTGCCTTTGCCCATCTCATTGATTTACTGCTCACGCCTTCAGCGGGGGAACTGTTTAAATTCATCTCGCTTGCAGCCAGTCTAAAGGAGGCATTAAACCGGGTGTGCGGATGTCTATGTGGTTCCCGTGTGTGTGCGCGTGCGTGTGCGTGTGAACATGTGTGTATTATACTACCGCAGGCCCTTTTCCACCACTTGAATGATCTTCTTCCCTGTATTAAATAAAACATAATTTTTTTCATTACTATTATTAGAGTCAGGAGGACTTCTCATGAAAATATTCATGTGCTGGGCAGCAGAGAGACTGAGGTGGGAATAGAGGAGGCTGAAGGGAAGTATTACAGTAATTAAACATGGTAAAACTACCTGTCTTGGCCTGAATGCATTTCCATTAAGTATAACAACTCCATATATAATAGCCACAGTTATTATTGCAATCAAGCTGAGCTGTAATTATTATTTATGGTTCACTCCATTTTTCCCAGTTGCTTTCCTTGCCAACATATATCTATAAGGCCAGCGGAGTGTCTGCCGATGCCATCACTGATGATTGTCTTTCTCAAGGACAAAGCCCATCTACCACCACTCTGCGGTCTGGAACTCATAACCACAATCTACTAATCACTGCTCCGCAGCGCTAACCTTTCATACGACAATTTTGAGAAGACCGGTGTTATTCCGGGGGTCACCGGCTAACTGCTTACTGATCCAAGGTAGCGCTGAGGGTCAAAGGGCAGCCAGTGACGCTTGGGCTTGTAAAAACGTGGTGACCAGAATGTTCTGCTGCTACCAGCTCTCTGGGTGCATATAAATGAGCTAAGACATGTACTTACACACCTGTTCTTAAAATAAATCCCACAGATATTCCCCACTGGCTAAACCGACAAAGAATTCCTACTGCAATAAAACACGATAAATCTTCGACACAACATATTCCTGTACCCCGTCCAGAATCATACTTCTGCCTCCCTGAGTTAATTTTCTAAAGTCAAAGGAACTACAGACCACTTGCCCTTTTACAAGCCATAAAGTCTAATTGGGGTTCTGGAAACTGCTTCCTAGACCCAAGTTAGCCTAGAGGTGCTGTGAGCCTTCCGCACAGCAACTGGCATCAAGCCTGGCATCACCTGTGCATGTCAATACGTGAATAATCAAAGCTCGGTGTCTAGTGGTTAAGTCTGTACAGGAAACAAAGGAGCAGGGGCCTGCGCGCGCGCGCACACACACAATTTCCAGGGCCCAAATGAAGCAAGGCAGAGGGAGAACAATAAACCGTAAACACGATCCATTTCAAAGGGAAGGGGAAAAAAGGAAAAGCCCCAGTGGATTAGGTACATGCAGCATCTGTTGGTGCTGGCAGCACATGGCATCTCTGTTGCTTCAGCACCCTGCTGGGGCCAGCGCACAAATGGACACCCCAGAAAACACGCATGCTGCTTGTTGACCTCACTAACCCCCCACCAACCCACCAGCTCCCTGCATATGTCACAGTAAAGATGGAAGGGGCTGAACCAAATTAAATGCTGACCAGTGTTTGCGTTGGAACCAGCTCCTCTGGTTGCTCTGTCTCTGCTCCAGTGGCCCAGCCCACCCTCCCACACTCGTCACCTGGAATCAAAACCCACAACCTCCTGGACACAACTCTGAAGCACTAACCATTCCTACCATCCTTTTTAAGAACAGCAAAGCTATGTTTCGGGGTCATCTGGGGGCACCATATCATCAGGTCATGAGGGACCTCTGCTCCCCTGCTTGGGAAGGTCCTTGTTTCAGCAGGGTAGGCCTCCGCAGAGCTGCGAGCAGTGCAGACAATTATCACATACGATATTGTGGAACTAATAGGGTTTATCGGGTCTGCGATATTCGCCGTTAATGAAATTTGTAGTTAACTGTCACTGCGTGGCCGCCAGAGCAATGAAATAAAAAGGCTTTCAAAATATGATCATGTTGTATTTCCATGAGGTGGATTTGGAGAGGACTGTACTGGCCAGAATCCTCTGATCTTTGCAAGCAAAGAAGGCATTGCAGTCACGAAATATAACACTTTTTAGCTTCAACACCCAGAAACAAATACTGCTAATGCTGCTATGCCACCAGGACATTTAAAAGAAATAACTACATGCAAGGTATAACACACGCCACAAATAAAAAAGGTATCTGCGAAATAATGCAACGGCGATAGAAAAACCGACTGAGTAAACAGTGAACGAAAACTATAGACTTGTCTGAACTACATGTTTTCATTATACCTCCACTGGAGAAACAAAGAACTCTGGCCTTGACACAAATATTGACACAGTGTGCAATCTGACCAGGAACATTAGCAGGGCAGCGCATGCCTAGGGCAACCTTAGCAAATGAGTTTATGAGCACAATAAACACTGAAAATGACATGACTTGAAAACCCTGGGTCAGCGTTTTCCCATTTGCAACAGTGGAGGACGACCGTGAATAAGCAAAGCGGTCATCAGACAAGTGTACATGTGAGTCTGAGCGAGTTTCATCATTCAAATCACACTTTTGTATCTGAATGCAGTCGCTGCTCAACTTCCTACCCCAGTTTATATCACATCTCACCGCCTGTTTATGTAACAGCGTGCAGTGTACGGCTCTCGTGTGGGCGTCGAGCAGGTTGGCACACTGCATTAAGAGAAGGGCTCCATCTGGCTCGGTGCTGGCGGATGGTGCGCACGGGGTGTCTGACGCTCGCGCGGAGCACAAGATGTGCAACAGGATGGGGACGCAGCAAACCCTACTGGCACCCTCATCAACATCGCCCTGGGCTCCAAGACCTTCAGCACGAATTCATCCCAAACACGATCATCTATACAAATGGCCTTTTGACAGCGTGGGTAGGAATGGAAGCGCAGGCGCATTTGTTGTCGGCATACCCGTGTGTGGAACTTTACTGTTTTGCGCTGTGGATAAACACAGAGTTGTGGCCCCATGGCTCTACTACAGTGGAGTTGAGGACAGGTGGCTTTTGTCCCCATTTGTTTGCACCTAGTGCAGAGCTTCACTTCAGTGGCAGTCCAATTGCAGTCACTAAGCATCGAGTTATCTGTTCATTTCGGAATTTATATCTTTATTTCCCGCTTAATTGAGCCATCGCGGGTGTCTTCCAGCACCCAAGAACGGCTAACAGGACAGGGGAGGCGCTCCCTCCCTCCCTCCCTCCCACAAGCGCTGCTGTCGACGGTACCCTGCCTCGCTGTCGCTTTTACTGTCACACGGTTACCAGAGCAGAGCTTTCGCCCTACGCCCGTCCGACAGACCTTCATTTTGCCAAATTCATCCTTCGAATCGCGCACGTCGCTCTCTCACGCAAAGCGGGGCGATGAATCGTGCGGGGAAGAAATCGCTGGGGCCGACATTAAATGCGCGGGGAGGACCCTGGGGCAGCCTTAGAGCCACTTGGCACAAACGCTTGCGCGTGGGGCGAGTGTGACCCCGAGCGCTTCGGGACGCACGGCAGCTCCACGGCCCTTTTCAGAATTTGTAGAGCAAACGCAAAGAACGGGTACATGGCGGCCAGAAAAGGGCGAGCGCAGCCTCCGGAAGCAAACAACGGCGCACAGCGCGGAGGTCGCGTCCGGACATCCAAAAGGCGACGCTGGCGTGGCGGACAGAGAGAGGCGCTGCGGGGGATCGTCAGCAACGGAAGAATGCGCACACTTTTGCGCCACTGAAATTCGGCAGAATTGCTGCGACCCCACGCGTCGCATCGCGGCGTGAAAGCACCCAAATGCGGTGGTGGCGACCGAGGATCTCTCGCACTAAGCAGGAATGAATCTATTAATAATTCGGCGACCGTTCGGGGACGCGGGACCGCTGTGGATTTACCCTCCCCTGTATGCGCACATGCACCGTTACGCACGCACGGAGAGCGGGACAAAACGGAGCGATCCGCGGCCGACGGTGCGCACGATCCACAGGCAGGTAGAGAGAGAGCCCGAGCGCGCCAAGGGGGGGCCACATTAGTATGCAGCGCCATCCGTGTAGGAGAGAAAATGAGGGATGCGGTGATGCAGGCGTGCGGCTCGTCCGACCCAGCGTGCAGCGGTGTAACTACGGTACTCACCTCTGGACAGCGCGGCCAGGAGCAACGCAACGAGCGCTCGTCGCAGCACGGCGCAGCTCATATTGGCTTTGTCAAAAATGATGCGTTTTCTTTATCAGGTGCAACTATAGTCTCCTTTTAGGCACCTCTAGAATGTTCAAATGCGGCAACGGCAATGATATAAACAGCTGTCAACTACAAGCGCAAAACGAGCAAAAAAAAAAAAAAAAAAATTCCACAACGTATCTATTCCTTTATCTTGTTTTCTTCTCGTGCACCCCAGTCAGAAACGATCGGTGGCGACGCCTGGAAGACGAAAACGGGACTGCCACATAGACACACACGATCCGTCAATAAAGAAAAAAGGGAAAAAAAATATACATGTATATATATTCCCCCAAACTGAATTAATTCCTATGTAAATATCTCACTGACAGACGTTCAGAAGCGTGTGGAGGTCCTACTCCGTAGAAGCAAAACGACTGGAACCGCTGACTGCAACGAATATCTGGCACGATGCGTGAAACTGCAAGAAAAAACGTGCTTTTAGTTGTCTTCTTGTCCTTTTTTATGCTTCCTCTTTGCTTTCAGTATTCAGCGCGTTTAGCAGCTCTGCGCTCGACGCATCACATGAAGAAGCACCAGAAGCAACGCGTAAGAAAGCTGTGATTGACAGCTTTATGAGAACTTTCTTCCACCAATGGTGTCCGCCGAAGGAAGGGGGCCATGGTTTCAAACTGGCGAGTGGGCGGGTTCAGGTGGGCGATCCGCCAATGAGCATCTGCGTGTGGGCGGGACAGAGCCCAGAGCTCGGCCGTGGTAATGCAATGTGATTTATAGTGCGCTCAGCGCTGCTGCAGTACGCGGACGAGGAGCGAGCGGAGGGAATAGATGCTTCCAGCGCACAGGCGAGCGGAACAGTTCGGTGGTTCCAATCTGTCACGGTCGTGGGAGGCTCGGACGCGTTGGTGTGTAAGGATCTGTGGGTGTAAGGATAAGGATAACGACGTTCAGTACGCAGCTCGTTTTTGCACAGGATGGGCATTGTGAGAGATGCCGTTGGACGGCGTCTGTACTAACGTGTGGCTGTGCCTGCGAGTTTATTGTGAATAACTGTCTCGACACGGGTAAACAGTGGCTCTTCAGAACATATACAGTACCTCGCAGCCAGTTTTCTCTGGGTAAGCATGGGTGAGCGTCAGCTGACGGAATTCCTTTGACAAACTGCGGACGTGCAAATGTACCTTAGCTGCCTAAAGGTATAGATGTCACTCACCTGCAGAGGTTAATAAAGTTCCTGCCCAATGCGCTGTGAGTCTGCTCTTATTCACCTTATTACAGATGTGTGTGATGACACACGCTTGTGTCCTTCAGAGTTCACAGATGACATTTAGGGGAGGTGTGCAGTGGAGGCGCGTTGGTGCTGTTGTCCTCAGAATCACTAAGTAAGTCACTGCACCAAGTGGTTTTTAATGAAGAAATGCCCTTCTTTGTCAGGTGCCTCAGCTGTCATTTATTGTCTAAGGGCAAGGCCTTCCCTCAGGTGATTCCTGGGGTGGCGTGCCGCTGAAGTTCCTTGCTGTCCTCGAGCGCCACCCCTTTGGTAACGCACCCCCAGAAGCCTGTTTAGTATGGAGACGTGTGCGAATGGCCGCCGCCTGCTTGCATGGCCACTTTAAACTCTTTGGCTAATCGCTGGAGATGAGACCGGTGATGCAAGCTTGTAATCGCTGCCCCTCGGAGAGTGCCCTCACGTGCTCCCACCCGAACATCCAAACCCCAGAAGGACAGACAAGCGGCAGTGTGCGGTGAAAGCAGCCTCTAGAGAGAGGGAGAGCAAGAGAGCAAGAGAAAATGGGGACAGATTGCTCTACTGCCTTTTGATCGAACACTTTATTGAACACCAAAAACGCCACAGTTGGGGGAGTTCACACCTCCTTTTTCACCTTGTCAACATGGGAGAACAGAGGAAAAAACAGGAGTCGAGAGGGAGACAGAAACAGACACATGCTGATGGATACCAATATGGGAAAGAGAAAGATGCTAGTTCAATGCTTACATTTCCATAAATAACACACTTTAGAGAATTTAAAAGATTCCTTCTGTCATATCGCAATGTAAGATCATCATGCATTAATACTTTTGTTACTAGTTATATTTTATTTTATTTTTTTTCTGGTGTGGCAGTAACTTCTCAATCTGAGCAGAACACAGAGATTCATTGGCAGCACAGGCGGAAATGTAAAGCAGCTTTTGTTTGAAGATGACTTCAAGATTCAGAGGCAGAAGCAATGAAAGCAGAACTGAGTGAAAGGAACTGGGATGGAAACAAGAGACTAACAATTCTACATATATATATATGTATATATATATATATGTAGAAAGAAGGCAAATATATATGTATATGCAGGAACAAAGGCGCGCCACAGACCCTTGCTCAAGGACTCCAGATACTTGTTTATTTGTTTATTTTTTTAACATTTTACAGACATTCACTGTTGCTGCATGCGTGCTTTTGCAACAGACAGTAATTGTTTTTTTCCATTTGGTCACGGTGATGAAGCAATTTGAAATTGAGGGGAAAAAAGGGAAAAGACTGCAGAGGTAGAGCAGAGCTGGTAGCAAGATGAGCAACGACTGAGGGAGGTCCGCAATGCTAGGAAAAAGGGAGAAAACAGGAAAAGAGGAGGGACAGCACTCATCCTGCTGTTATACACAAGTCATCATCAAGCACATAGCGGTTCTTCACCTTCTTTCATTTCCCACTGTTATTATTCTTGTAATTTATATGCCACTTTTAACAGTTTTGTTGAAGGTGTTTCCAGAGTGAAGCCACTTCTTATGTTAAATATTTTGATGAAACATGGGTGGAAGATAGCCAAGTTTTTAAAAGAAACTCAGAAGTGTACATGCGTGTAGCCTTGAAGCCAGATCAAAGACCACACTGTAATAAATAATAAGTTTTAATGATGTCTTTGGCTGCACTGTCAGGGAAGAGTTTGTTACTGTTTCTCATGTAATCTGTCTGAAATTAAATGGCTAGCATCTGGGTACTTCCATGATAATTGGCCAAAGAACTTCTCACTGCTTTGCTTTTTGCAGTTCCAAGCCAGGTCCAAAGAATCGAAGGTACAACTAGACAATGACCTGAACTTCTACCCTTTGTGGCTATCTCACTGTACCCAGACAGCCCTGTTTAGCTTTGTGCAGGGTGAAATGCAGTGTTTCAGTGTCTGTTCAAATTGTCAAGTCACCCATTCAGTCATCACTAAAAGTACATGAGAAACAGGAGTCTGACACAGGGGAAAGGCATGATTCGGGGAGAGTGGTCACTTCCATTCATGCACACCTCTAAAGTTAACCCTTACTTAGAGTCTGAAGTTATTTCACTGACAAAACTTAACATCCTATTTGGTAAGGTTGGGAAGACCACAGAAACTGTATGCAGAAATTGTTCATTGACACAGTCCTTACCTTCACACAAATTGTACATTTTAGCATCATACATCACCTAACTGGGGTTTGTGATATAAATCAGGCCAGCATTTCTACCACCAGTAAGTGTTTAGCTGAGCCTTGTAATGGGTAAAATGAGTGACCTTGGTGACTTCAGTCACGGCCTGATAGTTGACGTTAGGTGTGCTGCTGCTAACATTTCCCAAAAGGCTGTTGTCCTGGGCTTTTCATACACAAATGTTTCAAGGGTTTACTGCGAATGGTGCAAAAAGCTAAAATGTATCAGTGACAAAAAGCAGTTTGTGGATAGAGGGGTCAAAGCAGAGTCCTGAGAGTTATCAGCGCACAGATGGGCCACTGACTGGGCTTTGTCTCCAGTGGGCTACAACAGCTGAAGACCATGCCAGATCCCAATGTCGGCAAAGAGCAAGAAACTGCCTCTCCGCAGTGCACAAGACCTCTGAGGAGTGGAAACAGGTTGCCTGGTGAGAAGAATCCAGGTTCCTTTTGCATCCTGCTGATAGAAGGATCAGAATTTGGCAACATGAGTCCATGGAGCCACCCTATTTAGTGTCAGCCATACAGGCTGGTGGTGGCAGTGTGAGGTGTGGGGAGTGTTTTCCTGCCACAGCGTATCCAAACATCATTGCTGACCTCATTCCTCCCCTCATGGCTACAGTTTAGCCACAGTCAAATGGACACTTCCAGCATACACCCTGTGGCCACAAGACACTTATGGTCACTGAATGGTAGCAGGAACATGACAGGGAGTTTCATCGCATCACTGACATGCGCAGTCCCCAAATCGCAACTCTATCGAATATCTTTGTGATTAGGTGAAAAGAGCTATTTGAAGCAAGACTGTGCAGCCGTTCAGGCTGCAGGAAACACAACATAACCATTCCTGTATGGTATAACACTCCAGTACAACATATGTAGCATCTTGTACAATCCATGTCCAGATGAATTCATGGCCAATATACAAGAGTACCTAATAAACTAGCAACTCGGTGTGTAGCATCATAAGAGCATCTCAAACACACTATTGGCTGAACTACCTCTTTGGGACAATTCATTTGTTTCAAACGCAAACTTATGGAGCCATTATAAAAAATTCCTGCTACAGTGCTAACATTTTGATATTCTGACTTCACTGCTTTAAAACAGAGAACCAGGAACATTAGGCTAAATGTTTAATCAGCCTCAGTGACAACCTTCTACTTATTTCTAAAAGAAAATATT
This sequence comes from Heterotis niloticus, assembly GCA_018136845.1. NCBI lineage: Eukaryota > Metazoa > Chordata > Actinopteri > Osteoglossiformes > Osteoglossidae > Heterotis > Heterotis niloticus. The sequence continues at coordinate 162,973 of CM030905.1, read as the reverse complement.
TTGAAAATGATCTTCACATTCCTTTGTGTTTGACTGCAGAATGAACTGCTGCAGCCCTTCACAAAGGGTTTCAGCAGATGTGAGATCAGCTTACTGCAGTATCTCCAGATCTTGCAAGTACGTGATTAAGGAAGGTAACAGCAGGTGTTTTGTGGCACTGCACACACGGCAATTAATGTCTGATGAACCCATTTTCATTCGTGTGTGTGCGGGTGTTGTTAAAAAAACTGCTGAACAATAGCACAAATCCTAGTGAAATCCTGAAAAAAGAACACTTGAAGCAACTTAAAAAGTGTTGAAGAATAAGCCGGTTGAAGCTGCAACTGAGGACTGCAATAGGTAACACTGAGACTGCTGTAATCCCGAATAACACCATTGGAACTTGGCTGTCAGTGCAAATTTTGATTCCTGTTGGGGAAAAATCTTTTCTAATACGTCGATCTCATTTTTTCCCTTTTGCAAACCTTTTGCCTTTTCCCTTTTGCCTTACATATCCAGAGGACGTTACCATCCAATAGACTGAAAGTGAATCTTGTTAAATAAAAAGGGAAAAGGCAAAAGGGAGAATCATCAGTTTCCCTTAGCTTCAGTTTTTTGGCACTGATGAGTAACTACAGGTTCATGGTAGATACTTATAAAATCATACATATTGTCAGGGGTCCTATTTTCAGGTGTGTGGCCGCTCTTCTATTGACTGCCACCTACGCCATCCTGGCCTTTATCTCCAGCTGCTTGTGCTGATGTCTTTCTCCACTTTTCTTTTTTGCTCTCCCACCATCTGTCCGTCTCTCACTACTTTTTTCTTCCTCTCCTCAGGTCCCCTCCTTCTTCTCTTTCTGGCCCTATCTGTCTCTGCATCCCTCTCTCTCCTTCCAGCAGATTGACTGTGTGCTAATGAGAGCCGGTGAAGGTGAGATTGGCCAGGGGTGAGGCCGAGCAAGCCAGGAAGTTAATGAGGACGGTGACCTTGGTTTTGAGGAAGGAGGAAGAGAAAGAGAGCAAAAGAGAGAGACTGAAGCTGATAATCTCTAAACACTGCCATTGATTCCCATTTCTAAGATGTAAACAAATTACATATGCCGAGTGGCAGGTAGCACAGTGGTTAAGGACACAGGCTGCTTGCTCCAGGTGGAAGCCTATTACTGAACCTGCTTGATGAGTTTATGCTCAATTGCTTCAGTAAAATATTCAAAACTGAAAGTTGTCGTCTTTTAAAATATTAATAATTTTAATCCAGGCGTAAGTAGGTACAAACACATCACAGTCGTTTTTTTTGAGCTGCAGGAGAGGACAGGACAAGAAGAGTTGACTGGGAAGATGACTGGGAGTTGCAGCATGAAGGTCTGAGCTACCACACCTGAGCTTTGCTGGCTGTACTCGTGCATCACCGTAGCACAGTGATATTCAGCTGCAGTCCTGGAAGGCTGAACCCAAGAGGATTTTGTTCTAGGAATGTAGGGACACAACAGATTCAACTAACTGTCTCGATTTGCTCCACTTCCTGGAGCTTTTTCCTGCTGTACAGAGGTCTGGAAAACCAGCTGGACTTGGACCTGCTGAACTGTAGCTGACTAGCCTTGAAGCAGCACACTACCACAGCAGATAGGACCGTAAATGTAGCCATCTTCTCCAGCTCCCCCCTCCTGCCATTTTTCTTTCCTCCCCACATTTCGAACAACTGCTTTAACATTTCCTCCTCTGCCGTATTTTCCCATCAGCATTATACATCCCATTCTCTTTTTTGCCATCCTCAAATCGGTCCCTCCCATTGCAGTCCAGAATTGATTCTGCTATCCCTTATCATTCCTGCCACTGTCCTCAGCATCGCCCCTATCTATCTCTATCGCACCCCATTTTGCCATTTCGCTCTCTCTCTTTCTCGCCGTCACCATTGCTATGTTCCACTGTTTAGAACAGCCTTGTTAATCCTCCTCTCGGTCCCCCAGATGTCTTCCTGAGTTGTGAAACAATGAGGTCAGATTTTTGTGTCAGATTTCTAACAGCACAGGGCTCCTTGTACCTTACCTTCCGCTTTGTGATTCCCTTATAGAATAGTTTACCACTCTGGCTGCTCGCGACGCCTGTGCCAACGCTATGCTACGCTGCTCCTTGCTGGCATTCCGCAAGGCTTCCGTCCTTTACACTAGTTACTCAGGTATCAGAGTGTATAAGAGATGGAGAGTGAGCAATAATAATTTTGTTCATAGTTCAACGGGGTCATTTATGGTAGTTGTTTTGAGTCTGTTTACTTGCCGTGTTTTGGTGGTGTTAAACGTAATAACCTTGGATACAGGGCTATGTAAGATTCAGTAATATCCTATAAACTGCGCTTTTTGTCACCTTGATAAGCGAAGTCATTATTAGCGCATTAATCTCTGCGGTCACCGGTATTGCTGCAGTGCTTATCGCATCATCGCATCTTTCCTATCTCTAGATTACCCAAAGCACCCATGGAAAGGCACACCTTTCCATCCTTATTAATGGCCTGAAGAGAACCATGCTGTCTCTAATTGATTGAACGTGTGCCGTCTGTCACTGCTTCTGCCACTGACCCACCGGTCAACACGCCGCAAATCGCCACTGCTGTGCCGGTGTGCTTGCAGAGGACCGCGGGCCAAGGGGAGACTGCATGCTCCTCTTGTGCTACCTGTTCTCCTGCTTCCTTTCTTTTTCTTGTTGCTTCTCTGTTACTCCTCTCTTGTGGACAGCTATCAGCATAGCATATTAGTAATGCGAGATCCCGGAATGATGGTGGGTGTCTGTCTATCTCTCCTTTCCCCCTGCTCTCTCCGCGTCTGTTAATCCTCCACTCGTGAGTGGAGACGACAGACCAGCTCGAGAGGCACAGAGGTGCAGCACTGGTGATCTATCACCCTCCCCTGCAAATCCGACAGAGTACGGTTCGGGGCACTTAGGGAACTGCTGCAATCAGATGCGTTGTCACAAAAAGAGACAATGGCTGCTGTCACCGAAGTGCGCCTGGGAGACAGCCCAGCACACAATTACTCTGCGAACAGCCGGGCGTAGCGGCGTGACGCTGTTGTAATACTGGGCCATGCGACGGTTCACACGCCTACAGAAGTGCATGGGCAGAAGCTGCATTTGAGCGGTGTTCGCGTAGGGTTAATGAGGTCCGGGCGCTTTGTGACTACAGCAGCGACTCTCGCTATCGCGCACGTTTCAGCTGACATAACATCATGTTTTTCCGAATTGCACATTCGGATTTTGCGCAACGCAAATAAATCCTCTCTCCACAGTAAAACACAAACACGCAGTCCGTTAAGTGTCTCCAAACCATGAGTGCGTTCATAATTAAAATAGAAGGTGAGACCTGATGAGGAATTAATAAAACAGATTTTCTTGTTAAAACGTGGCGCGTTAGTCTATTAATTTTACAAGAGATTCACTGCTTGGCTGCAAAGCATACCTAAAAACATGTGTCAGGCTCAGTTTTCTTAGTGCTTTATTTATTTGGCGTTTCAAAATGACCGCCGGGATTTACCAATGGATAAAGTATGAAACGCTAGGATCAGCCTCAGTGGAGATGGGATTTGGGGGAAGAAAAAGTAAGGTGTGTTTGGGGCATAAATTCTCATTGCCCTTCAAGACAATTGCTAAATTCTGCTCTTTGGATTCTATCGGTATATTGGTTTTGGTATATCAAGACTGCGGGTTTTAAAAAATTGATGTACCACGCAGACTCTTTCAAAGAGGCTCAGCAATATAGCCAAGAATTAACCCTGAAATGCCAGCCAAGTGTTGAGGAGCACATGTGATCAGATGTGATGGAATATCATGAAGTATTTCCTGTCATCTATCGTGGTACACACAATCATGAATTTTATTTTTGCCAGAAAATCAAGATGCGGTGTGTTTCCAACTTCCAGCACTTTGAGCTTTGATATCTCAGATGAGCAGAGTATTAATCCAGCAGGAGGGAAGTGAGGAACTGTCGATCAAGACGGAGCGGTGAACCGGGGAGCCACCGCACACTACGACGAGCCTCTCAACATCTGCTGCGTTCCTAACGGCATCTGTCTCCGAATCTGAGGAGGAAGAGTGTCATCTAAAATCTCACGACAGGTTATCAGATGAGCAGCAAGTGGTCCAGCTGAATAAAACACTTTGCTAATGACCGCAAGCACTCAATTCAATTCAATTTTATTTTTATATAGCACTCTTCTCACTGCAGTGACACAGAGCACTGAACAAACATGACACGGGTAGTATACATGTACAGTTGGTATCTGACCACGCAGGAGAGGAAAACAAAAAACTCCTTTCTACTAGAGAATAGGAGAAAAAGCACTCCCATTCCTGCCCCAGTTGCGCCACCGAGTTTGTACTGTTAAGAATATTAAGGTTATTTTTCCATATGGGTTGGCTGGGTCAAAACCTTAATTTGCAAAACGTAGCCCTGGATGAAGGTGTCAGTAATAGTAACTCAGTAATAGTAACAGCCATTAACACTATTAAAATGGATTCTTCTGATTCCGGTTTCTACGCACTTGCAACATAGGGTACGAATCTTGAAGGCAGTAGAGTTCAACCCAGGGGCAAGTTTACTCTCATTTTAAAGAGGCATAACTGCGATCACCATGATTATAGCTCGTAACAGCCAGGGACGAGGGTAGACCTGTTTTGGTGGAACAACAATTAGTCGTGCACATGAGTTAAAATGAGACTTCTGTCCTGTCCTTCAACCCCACATACACCTGCCCCTTTTCTGCCCTCCCTCCCTCACTTCCTCATCCTTCTGTTACCTCCTGCATCGAGCCTACTCCACCTTTTCTTCATCCCTCCCTACAGTTCTCTAGCAGCAGATGACATGGAGGCAGGGAGCCTCGGGTGCCAGTCTTCATCCGGCCGCCTCCCCACCTCCCCCAGGCTCGGCATATGCCAGGAAATTCACTCCAGCTCATCGCCCTTCGTGCTGTGCTCTCGCCTTTCGAAGCTGCCACTCTTCTGCACACTTCTTCGCTTTTGCTCTCTATTGCTGACCTTCCATGGGGCTTGAACCTTACTCTTGCCATTGGTCCCCCTTCTTCATTGCTACAGAGGAATGAGGGCACATCACCATCCATCAGCGTTGCCTGTAAGGGTGCAGGGTTGACCAACGCACAATGCCCAGTGTGTTTAAAAGAGCATTGGTGACACAGTCGGTGTGTGTTTAGAGGCCAGTGAACCCACCGAGACAGAATGAAGCAGGACACCGACTCCAAGACACAAAGACTACGCCCAGTCCACCCACACGGATGCTGGTGGCTTTGTTGAGTCCTCCCATGGTGACATGGATAGCTATGCCCAGACCACCCACAAAGTGGCACAGAAGCTCTGCCATATGCACAGCGCGTGCACACACACACACACACACACACACACACACACACACACACACACACACACACACCTTCCATGTCTTATGGTCAGTCTCAGAAAACATGCAACTTGTCTGGGGCCACTCAAGTCGCCCTTGTCACTTTACGTTGTATGAAGGCCAGTAGAACACCCTTATCCTCACACCCTCCTCCATCAAGCTTGACACACACCATCAGCTCCACTTACAAACCATTTCATGCCTCTCATACACCCATTCATTTTGCAGAACATACATCTTTCTTCTCTGTGTCTTCCTCTCTCTCTGCTCCTAGTCAGCTTCCCCCCCTCTGTTTCTTTCTGTCTGTCCCAAATGCAATATCCACATTATTGGCATGGTGTTCAAAAGACTTCAATCTTGCCAGCATATTTCTCATGCTAAATATCTGACATGACACGGACAATCGGAACGATATAGAGTCTGTCAGGTAGAAACGTTATAATGCATAAATATTTATTCTTTTTCTTTTCATCACCCCCGCCTCCCTTAATCTGTTCATCCCTGATACCCCCCTTACTTCCCACCCTTCTTTCTCTCTCACTCCTCGTATCTTACACCCCCTCTTGTCCTCTGGCCAGATGTGATTTATAAGACAGGAGCAGATACCCAAAGTGGGAAGAGCCTGGTGGGAGTGGAACATCCCGGTTGTGTAGCATGTCTGCATGCGAACACGTGCAATCTGATCCAGTGACCCCCGCCATGCAAACACTAGCGCTGCCTCAACAACCTATTTCTCCTCGCCCTTGCGCTCCATTATCTCGCCCACACACTGCCTCCCTCACTTTCTCTCCTCTCTCTCTTTCACAGCCACTCCCTAATGCCTTCACCCCGGCCTCGTCCGTCACTCGCTCAATCATTCCGTACTGCCAGACATGTTTAAATCCTCTGCGGCTTCTAAGCTATTTACTCCAAGTACTGCAGCCTGGATTAGGTGGATGCTGGGTGGAGTGGGGGTGAGGGTTAGGTGGTGGGCAAATGAGCAGAGGAGTGTTCAGCTCCAGATGTACACCTACAATGAATGGCAACACATTTGGCTCAGGATACACTGTCCATCTACCCACCGTCTTCCCTCAGTGGAATTTTCAGAGTTTGATGAGCCCTAATGTAATTTGGAGACCACAGGCAGCAGGATCCCAGTCAACTGATTGGAGACGGGGTGAAAAGTTTGGATGGAGGCTCTATCGATTTCCTGTGAGACGCGTCGGCCTCCTCGATCCCCTGTGTAACTGGGTCTGGGCAGGTGGAACGTTTGTTTCTTAAGCGGCATTGCAATGGAGTTAGCGTCCGCTAAGCTGAAATGGTGGCATTGATGGAAAAATAAACATTTATGGCCTCCCTGCAAGACAATGGCTGTGTCAACAGCTTTGACAAACTGATTTTTCATAAGCAAGGTTTCTATTCAATCATGTGGTGCATGCAAATAACTATTAGAAATTAATTCCTTCATCTTTCCACAGATCAATACTTAGCAATTTGATGTACATTGATGAATATTGCGTAATAAATACTGCATAGCTAGGGCATATAGTGCAGAGCTGGAAAAGTGTGTGTTTTACACTTCTGCACATTCACCCAGCACGTGTGTGTGTGTGTGTGTGTGTGTGTGTGTGTGTGTGTGTGTGTGTGTGTGTGTGTGTGTGTGTGTGTGTGTGTATATGTGTCTCCTTGATGTGTTTTTTGGGTGCACAAGTGCCAGTATGAGTGGCTTTGCATCAGAGGCTCTCTCAGTCCGCCCCCCTACCTGTCTTTGCGCTTGCAGCCGATCTCAGTAGCCAACACCACCTACGAGCCTGCAGTAATTAAAGTGTTTGATCTCCCTTCCTCCCCACGGAGAGGCGCAATTCAACCAGGCGCCCAACAACACTGCCCCCGTTTGCCTCCTTGATCAATGGCAGGCCACAAACTGACAGCTCAGAGACTGAGCAGAAGGGAGAGGTAAAGCAGGGACCTGCGGTGGGTGGTGTCACATAACAAGACAGAGAACACAGGACCGGGTCCAGGCAGCATCCCTGGACCCCCGGGTATCCCTCGCAAAACCCTCCTTCACTAACAGTCTCACAAGTGCTCTCAGCCCGCTTGACCTTGGGACAAGATCCACGGCAGAGAAGGACAGCTAAGGAGAAGAGCCATTATCCATCTTCACTTGGCCCGTCAGCCTCTCCAAACAAGCTGAGAGAAACAATCCTTCACCTTGGGGGTGAGAGTAAATGGGGGGGCTGTAGTGCATAGCAAGACCAGCACAGTCTGTCACATGACCAGAGTCTTCTGGACCAAGGCCTTGCATCGTGCTGTGCTCTGTAGCTTCACTCCGGCTTCCTTTGTGTTTCACTCTTGATTTGTTTTTCTTTGTCTTTTTTGTCACTCCCTTCCTCCAAATTCCTGTTGCTTTCGATTCCCTCCTCCTCATGATCCTTTTCTCCCTTCTCAAACTTCCCACCTCCAGCTCTCCTCCCACTTTCTATTGCTCATTCTTCCTGTGTACATCTCATTTTCCCTGGTGCCAAACCAACCTGATACAGATTTCTCACCTTCTATGTCACCTTCTTGCTCATTCCCCTCCCCCTCTGCTGCACATCACCTTCAGCAAAAAGTGACAGGACATGGAAGTTTAAAAGTCATTTTAACATGGTAATCAGGCTGCAGATCAGTGCGATGTCGGGGGACCACGCTGCCAAGTTGTTTGGATCACTTGGATTTAATCTGAACGACGGGGGAGAACGGGCAGACAGAAAGGCTGCATTTCTGTGCAGCTGAACTGCTTTGCTTTTTGCACGAACAAGGACAAACGTACCTCTACAAGCGAGTAACCTCTTTGTAATCCCTCAGATGTCCAGCTGGGACCAAACTCTTGCAATTTACCACGCGGTGCTGACTGATGGGCTCACGTGCCAGAGTCCTTTGCTTCGGCAATGAGTCCACAACGCATCCCAAGCGAGTCTCAGAACGATTAGAAGTACAGATGAATTGATTCACAAAAATGTCAAACTAACTTTAGCACACAAACAGTAAACTTTTATCACACTAATGTGCCCAAATGACAAATAATTACTGTTTTATTGTGAGCCGGATAGTTGTAAACAGATTTAATTTGGTTTCATTTTTGGAAGCCTGAAGAAAGGTGTGGTGTAATAAATTGTTTGGGGTCCCTCAGAAATTTGCCTTCTGTTACGTAAGGTCTCCATGCAATAAGAAAATGAAAGCCTCTAAGTACGCTCATCATGACAGTCCGCTCAGTAAATGTGATGAAATCAGCTTTCTTTTATAGGAAAGGCTGGGCAGTGTAGTTTGGCTGTACCACTTGGCTTCCATACTGGAACATGGGGACCCAGGGCAACCAAGGCTCCTACAAACTCCTCTTTCATAATGGGAGCTCTCAGATGCCTGCATTTGGCTGTAAAGCAACGAGTCGATGTTACTCTGACAGGGGTTCTGGGGGAAGGAGATGGACACCAGTGAAACAGAAGAGGGATACGGCAGAACGGGTGCACGGCACAACGCAGACGCTTATTCACATTTAATGATCGCTTCTGCAACTCTGGGTCACAGTGGTCTTTTCCACAGAAGCACAGAGCGTAGGGCAGGTTGTGCCTGGACAGGTCGCCAATCCATCGCATGACAGCCACACACATACTCACACGAACACACACTCGGGGCATTTTGCAGTGACAGCTTAATGTGTCACATGTCTTCGGACTGTGGGTAGAAACCAGAGGTGATAACCCATGCGAATGCGGCAAGAGCTTGCAAACTCCACACAGGCTGAGCTGGACTCCAATCTATACCCAAATGGTTACCCACTGCACCACCGTGCCACCCAGTGTTCAAAACGGAACAGATTAATCTTCCAGTGGTGAGGTGACAAAAAACAGCAGAACAGCAGAACCCAGCAAGCACTGCGTAGCCAATTTGTACAGCACAGTCGCCCACAGAGCGTGTGCAGTCTGAGGGGGGCAGCAGCTGCAGCCGGTACCACCCAGGGGACTGGGGAGGACAGGATGGAGTGGGGGTGTGACTTGAGGGAGCACTGGGGAGCAGGGGCTTGGCAGAGCACGCTCAGCAAACAATCTCGAGAGCCACCTTGCTTTGTGCTGGGGTCCACATGTATCTGCAACAATGTTCTGCATCTCTGCTCTCACCACCGCCCAGGAAGAAGGTTTTATTGCACGCAGGGTTCCCTTCCAGGATTACTTACTGGATGAGTGTGCAGAGATGGCATCTTCATTCCCTTGGGTCCTGAGAGCGAGCTGACAAAAATCCCTGAGTTTTAACTGTATGAAATCTATTGTTCATATCGTAACTCTGATGATGATGATGATGATTCAAATTTGTTTTGCACGGCTGGAGTGAAAACAAAGTCGGTCAAGATGAGTGATAGTCACTTCAAGGACAAAGAGAGCTTGTGAAAAAGACAGACCAAGGACATTTTTAATATATATAGCACATGCAGGCTGCACGACAGAAGCAGTAATGTGACTGATGTTATTAATGTTACTATAACATACTGTGCTCTTGTCATTATTGCGTTACTTTGAAGATGCGCTCAAACAACCTTCACAGGCCTCGCTGAAATCAGTCGAGTATTACATAAGCGGGTATGCAATGTCAAGCACAAACTTGCGCAAAATAAACCGCACACCCAAAATAGAAACTTCTTCTAATGAGGACAGCCAGTGCCTGTCAATCCGCAGGCCGTCTTTCTCGCTCAGATGCAGTCTGGCAACTGTCGGAGGCCAAAGGGGAGATGCGGTGACTTCACACTTTGTCCCCCTCCAACAGACTAAAGCGCAGCTGTTTGAGCCGCTGTGGCCCGAGGCCCCCATCTCACGCTGGCTGTTTCTGATGCACGTGCGCCCGTGCAGCTATGAGGGTCACATCTATTCACCTGGGGGAGCTGTTTCTTCCTCTTGTCTCATTAAGAGGTTCAAAAGGTTCACTTTTAATATGCAGCAATGCGCAGCGCACACTCCACGTGGAGAGAGCCATGCGTCCCCACTCGCACACGTGCAGATGATGACTTCAAATTGCTCTGCAGGCTTCTGGCCAGCCAGATCTCACGAGAATCTAACATGTTTATGTGCCTTTAAACACTTCAGAAGGTAAGCAATTACAGTGTTTCCAATGGTAAAATGATAACATACTGATAATGAATCTTGAAAAAATTATCTCACATAACAAGGGTATAAATATCGATAATCCATAAAATTTTGATGTGGAAAATCGGGGAAAAGTTTTGTGTGCTGATGCATCATGAGATCTGCGTGTGTGTATGTGTGTTGTATTCAAATTAAAATAATCTAAAACTATGTGTGGCTACCCTGCAGTGAACTGGCATCCCATCCAGGGTTGACCCTGTCTGTGGATCGGCTCCAGACCATCACAACCCACGCTTGTACAAGAGTGAGCAAATGAATGAGAATGAGAACTCTAAAACCAATGCTACAAAGCACTGTTCATGTCATCGAACTGTTGTTTTCCAGTTCTGGAGCAGTTGCCTTCAGAATGCACGCTACCATTTGGTATGTGCTTGAATTTTGACGTTTTTCTTCCAACATGGGGAAATGGAAATCAGGCCGAGTAACAATGATGGTGGGATCACAGCAGAATGGACCCTTACAAAAAAAGCCGGAAAGCTCAGCCTCTGTTCACAGCCTTCCTGTTGGTATTTTACCCAGGATCCAAGGTTTTTGTTTTCCTGTGGAAGCAGAGGAATGTGCAGGAGCTGTAGTCCCTGGGGATGCTGGGGTAATATCCCGCTCCTCCAGGCATAACCTTACAAATCACTAATGCTGCACCTCCCAACCTCTATTGCAGGCGCATTTAATGCTGATATACCATCCGAGTGGAGTCAATCCATTATGCTTCAATGGGCCCCATTTCTACTCATTCGTGATAGACACCACAGTGAGAGGCAGACAGAGACCGAGGCATAAAAGGGGGAACTCTGCAGGGTTTTTTTTTTAATAGAAATGCAGTACCAACAACCATCTAAATGCATCTACCAGGCAGCTGATATGATGAAGAATTCCTGCTAGGGGACAAGGTGAGTTGTGTTGGTTTAGACCAGTTGCCCATGGGCTTGGATCTTGGAGGTTCGAATCCCACTTCTTGCCTGAGCACCATTACCCTAAAATAAGGGTAAAAATTAGCAAAAATTATTCAGCTATTTAAATCTGTGAATCATTGTAACTTTATTCAGAGACAAGCATTGGCCAAACGAGTAAATGTAAATACAATACATATCCGGCAAAGAGAAACGAGGCAAATTAGAGCCTCGCTACTGCGTTCCTTGCTTAACTGGATGAGAAATGAACAATAATTGTTGATGTACCACAGAGGGTATCAGCCCCCTTTTAATGACTCTGCACAGAAAAGCAGTAGTTCACACTTTGGATGCTGAGACACGCAAATTATTTGTCATTGTCATTAAATTAACAAATATGTCAAATCATTTAATGATTATTACACACCTCTAAGATAGGCATATCCAGTGATGTCTTGACATGGTTGCTCACATTAATTTTCTGCAAGTTGTTTGTCAATTATTGCAGTGCAGATTTTGTAGGGATGCTAATATCCCCTTCTCATCCGCCCGGCAAACAGAAGTACATCAAATGAGTCTTTCATATCTGACAATCTATTAACTGTCCCTTCCTGTGCTATTTTCTGCTTTAATGGGCACCGCAGACACAGGAAGAGAGAGAAACAGATGTAGAGAAAAGGAAAACAGATACACTGCTGTCTACAGGTTTAATAAATAAAAACGCAATTTCGGCTACAATCTAAATTGTACGTTCCGTACAGCCATGTTAACAGAAAGATGCCTTGTTAGTAGAGTAAGTTATTGTTTCCCGAAACCACCAATTTTCTGAAAGAAAAAAAAATAAAATAACTGCCAAATGGGACCTGGGAAAGGATGCTGAATTTGCCTGGCTGCCAAGTTCCTCGCTTAACTGCCTGACAAACGAACCATAATTATCTACCCAGCACAGAGGGTTTCCCCCTTTTTAATGATTCTGAGCAGAAAAACAATAGTTCATACTCGGGCTCTGGATGCCAAGACATGCAAATTATTTTTACTTTCAGTACATTTCATACTTATTGCACACCTCTGAGAAAGGCGCAACCAGCGACGTTTAAACATTCTCGCAAAACTTGCTTTCTGCAGGCTGCCCATTATTCCAGCACAGGTGCTGGAGAGGCACTGCTCAGGTAACAAGGTGCGACATCGATATCGAATGGGTCTGCTGTACCTGACTGTATATTAAGTGTCTGCTCCTGGTTCAGAATGCATTTCCTCTGAATGTGTTTGTTAGTCTTTATCAGTGAAAACAACAGCAAATGTCAGCAAACCTATTTCTGTAATATATGTGTTTGAGAATTGTTTCTGTTTAAAATGCATTGCTTTTTTTCAAATTCTTTTCGTTTGCTCGCCCGCAAACCTGGTGTCAAAGCCTATCCTTAGCAATGAGAGAACCGTAAATTAGGCCATCCGGTGGCGCTGCATCTTCATTGTACTCATACAGTCGTGCTGTTGTTTCAAGTTCCTTTTGGTCACCGCTCATGCCTTCCTCTAGTCTGGCGGGAATCACCTGTAATTTTCCGGCTGCAAAGGAGAGGCCAATAGACTGGCACACCGATGGATTAGTTATGTGGAATTGGCAGCCGTCGATTAGGGCCAATGACCACATTCAAATGTTCCCATGTTGCCGAAAGCAGGAGGCCACCCAGGTGCAGGAACATTGGGTCAGTTTGCCGTGTAAGGTGTAAACGTCTAAGCTTTAACACTTCCCCCAATTTCGCACTAAACAATGCAACACATTTAAGTAGGAAAACTGGATTTTTAAACTGTACAGTCAAAGTCCAGGTTTTGCGTTCATTAGATGCATCAAGGAACTCACTTGAGCAGCATGAAGCAATCATTCTTGAATGGGGGTTAAGGTGATTCAAGCAGCTGGAAGGCAGACGGGAGCCTTTTGTTTAAATCGAAATTCAGAGATAAGAGTATTTGCATACATTCGCCGAACGGTGTTTTCTATACATTCTGCAGCGAACAGGGCTCGGGTACACGTATTTGCCTGGGCTGCTGGAGCCTCACACGACCTTCGGGGAATAAAAACGTTTCAGTCCAACCGGGATGAAAAGCGAAGCGGCTTTGCATGTGAATTCGGATTCTCCTCCCGATTCGGACTAGATCAGTCTGCAGCAGCACGACAAACAGTTTCGTTGAACCGAGACAGAATATGGCGAACATGGACGCACGGGGAAAGAAGAAGAAGAGCACAAACGTGTGTGAGAGGGACGAGAGGAGGAAGGGACTCCACGCGTCACAGCCAGCGCGCTGCGCACACAAACGAAACGAAAACGACAGCAACCGGAGCCGCGATCGCCGCAACTTGGACTAATCGGGGCGGGGCGAGCAAGCGTCGGTATTTCGGGGCGGGGGGAAGGCCGCCGAGAAGGCCCCCCTTCCGGTCATCGTCGTCCCCCCCCCCGTCGCCCATAATGAAAACGAACGACTGCAGGTGCTTCGCGAAGCCGCGGATACGAGCGGGCCAGGCGGCGTGTTTGTGTTGCTGGTTCACCTTCATTAGGAGCGCCATCAATTCTGCTTAGCAGTCGCCACGCTGTCGATTCCGCACCTGAGACGCCCTGGGCTGCGGCTGCAAGAAACGCGAAGTTTACGGCGTGGTGAACGGGCAAAAAACTTTGGCGTTTAACTGCGTTCGCCATGTTCTGTCTTGCCGAAAGGAGGTGGGGTTGTATAGCGAAGGCAATGAAGTCCACGTCTGTGGCGAACTTAATGGCCCTTTAAAAATTCGATCGAAATATTGCTTGAAATGTGTGCCCTTCCACACGCACGACTTTATGCACAATCGTTTTACAAATTGAATACATTGATCAAAGAAGCGCATGAGCCGTACCTGGTCTCTGGCGCCCCCTATCGACGGCACATGTGGCTTCCAAATGAAAACGGTAAGAACTGCGCCTGGCACATTTTTATTATTCGTCTTCATTTAGCGGACAGCTTTCTCCCAGCCGACCTGCGGTGCTAAATGCGCAGTTCCGCCTATAAGTGTTTGAACCCGAACACTTCTGACTGTAACGCAACGGCCCTAATCGTAAGGCCACCTGCAGACCGCTTAGTATTGTCACGTTTGTAAAGCTGAGCATAGAGATCTGCAGTTAAAAACAAAAAAGGCATTATTTGACTCATTGCAGCAAAGAGTCAAGTAAAAATCAGGCTCAACACTTGGACAAAGCATGCTGAAATAACAAAAAACTCAAAATTTAATACATTTAAAGTTTATTTCCAAAATATCATGCTTCAAGACTGACACTTGAAAACTGTGGGCTACATGTTGATAAAAAAATCTATTTTGAGAAAAAAAAAATTTTGTACAAAAAAATAATTTTATACACAAAGATTTGGATAGCGCAAAGGCAGCATTTTTTTTTTTGTTTTTTCAACGTTTAACTACAAAGTTATACAATACCTGAAAATGTTACACAAGTGGTGCATTTTTACAGAGACCATCAGGAGTTCAAAAAATGATTAAAAAAGTTATATCCAGTGCAGGACAGGAGTAAGAAATATTAATAACTTAATGCTCTTGGGTGATATTATAACTCGGGACCTGGGTGTTGGTGGTGGTGGTGGGGGTCTTAGAATTTACAGCAGAATCCGCAGCCCCTGTTTTGGCAGCAACTGCAGCAGTACCTGCACATGGACAGGTGGCTTTGGCGCTTTGACCTGAAGAGGACCTGTGTGTGGAAAATGAGGAAGTCAGTTCAGGTCAATTTGCTTTTTTGAAGTTCTTTTCTCAGCAAATGACAGAGCGCAGAACTACAAAGCCGGCTCGCAAGTAAAAGAAAGCAAATTCAGATTAAACAAAGAAGGCGGCTTGTAAAGCGCTGCTCTGAAGCTCTCCAGCAGCTGAGGAAAGGGAACTTCCAGGCTAGGAATTATGGGTGAAAAATTTGGACAATTCTTGTGTATTACAGTGGGGCAACCCCAGAGAAGAAGTGCGGTTCCACTGAGGGACACAGATTTGGTGTCAGCATGGCAACGGATCGTGCAGACAGTTACAGAAGCCCACATATGGCAGTCTAGTTACTGACGCCCAATAACCGAGGGCAAGCAACCAATAGCCAGGAACTGGGGCTAGTTATGCTAGAAAAGGTTAGTTGCAAAGAGTCGCTGGCAGGACGTTAACTTCAGTAGGCCAGTTATATGTAACAATAAAGTAATATACTGTACTACTAACTTAAAAGTTAGCTGCAGTAGACCAGCTACAGATGGCCAGCTGTGGAAGGGTAGTAACAGAAAGACAGATACATATGGCTACAGAAAGTTAGTACAGAAACAGCTACTTCGCAACTCCAGGGCCCCATTTGACGACTTCTCTCCAACATTTCTGAGCAATTTCCATGGCACAGGTGATGTTACAATTAGTTTGGAACAGAAGGGACAAGCAACATCTTACGTTTCAGCATCGCAGAGGCAATTCAATTCAATTAGTTAAGATGAGAATCATACCGAGGGATTAGTCTCTTCTGCCGCCTCTGTTATCCACTGTTTATCCTCTTGAATGTCGCCTCCGTTGTCCCCCTGCACCCGCATCTGTGGTGAGGAGCACAGAGCAGCTTGTGAATCTGATTTCACTTTAAGCTGTGACTTAGTTAACTTAAGAATAAGTCACTGTAAAATGAGCTAACACTGAGAGTCATCTTGGACAAGTGTATCAAGTTGTTTATTATTATTATTATTATTATTATTATTATTATTATTATTATTATTATTATTGGGCTCATTGAAGCTCACCTCGGAGAAGGGAATGGCTGCAGCAAGAAGAATGCAGATGCTCAGGATCACAGCGATAATTTGCAGAAATTTCATTCTTGAACTGAGGAGTTTTTCTTTTTTCCTTTCTTTTTTGGATGTCAGAGGTTCTCCTGCCGCTTCTCAGCTTGCCAGCTGTAAACCCTCCGCAGTGCTCGCTGGAAAGCCTTGGTTCTGATCTGGCTGTGGGCCCCTGGTTGTCAGTTTGCCGTCGGCTGGTTGTCACTTGAAGCTTTGTGGTCGCTCTTTCTCCCGTGTCTTGATGTAGACTCAAGCTACCGCGACCCTTTTTATAGCCGTTGCGGACGGGGTTGCTTCATCCCGGCAGTTCCCCCCTCCGCGCCCCGCACGACTCCCCTCCCCGTTGCCGTAAGCTCTTACCTAACAGCACAAGGAAAGGTTCTTCGTGAAACACATGTAATAGAATTGTTTTAATGATGAACAATGTGGATTATTCGGTATTTGCAAATATTTCGAGAAGCCATTTTCAACATTTTATTCACGTTCAACTGACATTTTACTATGTAATGTGTTATTACAGTGTGTAATATATAAAGCCATATTAAAATATTGTATCTGTATACGATATCCCCGGAAAATTCTATTTGCGAGTTGGGGCTTAGTTCAAAACTCCAGGTAGCATCCGCAGCATCACTATGACTAGGGTATAGCCCAATCGTAACGTTTAGTCCGCTTTTGCGTAAAATGCGTGCGTGTATTCATATAGTATGACTTTTTTTTTTTTTTTTTTTTTTTTACTGCCTGACACCTTTCATTTTAATATTTATTTCTCATATTTATGTATGCAAAAGCACAGTAGTGTTAACGTTTTCCTTCCTGGATTCATGTGCATCACCGAAACGCGCTGTTTCCCGATGGTCGAACGCAACTTCTTGTCAAGAACCTGATGGCTGACCCAGGGTCAGACGCACGATACTAAGCCCATCCACATGCTGAAGGATGGCGGACAGCTGAGGACGGAGCCACCGGGTTTTCGGGAATTCCCACGTAGGAGCCTCAGCGAGGGGGAGAGAAGCCGAGCGGAAATTCCGCGTGGGAAATTCCGACCGAACACGGCAGGTAACGGCCAGGTTTACGTCCTCCTTACATCAGGCTGGCGTGACTTTAATAGTGAAAGTGGTTAAAGCGCGACTCTTGAGGTCTCGACACCAGAACCTCGGTCTCGATCGGCGGCCCGGATGCGGCCAGTAGTACAGCGAGCGGCGCATGCGCAACAGTACAAACGACACCGTTCACACCTTTTATAATTTGGAGAAAACAGAGAAAACGTATTGATTATATAAATCTTCTTCTTCTTTCGGCCGCTCCCGTTAGGGGTCGCCACAGCGGATCAATTGTTTCCACTTCCTCCTGTCCTCTGCATCTCTCTCCATCACCCCCACCACCTGCATGTCCTCCTTCACCACATCCATAAATCTCCTCTTAGGCCTTCCTCTCTTCCTCTTGCCTGGCAGCTCTATCCCTAGCATCCTTCTCCCGATATAGTGTTGATTATATAAATAAAATGTAAAAAAAAGTTAGTTTTTTTTCCCAATCTTTTTCAAAATGTTTTAAAAATAGAGTAAATTGGCAGGTAGCGCTAAGGGGTGTACACGGACACTTGTTTCACACATCGACTGAGATGTTTCTGTGATATAATTCCATTTGTGGAGAGAAACTAAATCAAACACTTTTCTCATCAAGTTTGTTATGTTACAGTTGTGATAAATAAACCTTTAAAGTTATTCACAATCATCTTGAAAGATAGAGCAAACATATAAAATCCCTAACCATAACTTTACCGATTATTGTACTTTCACATCTCGTGGTAACAGTTTCTGCATTTTATTGTGCAGACAAAAGATGTATTTTGATAACTGAGATATAGGAAAGCTATGCTAATTTGTCAATTTACAGTATATGCACCCCCAAACACATAAATATATAGTTGTTTACAAAAGTTTGGGCTGTTCAAATTGCTGGTTCACTAAATCTAAGCAAAAAGATTGTTAAAAAAGAAGTTACATGTTTATAAATATGACGTATATTTGTAAATTTTTGCACCTTTGCTTGCAACAGTATTTGTATTTGTTAGGCAAATGGACATTTTTCGTTTGCTTTGCTTTGCAATGAGTTATTGTTACAGAATAACACTTCAGCGCATGGATACCCTGCGCCGGTTAGTCTCATTCTGCGATAACCTGCTGCCACAGCCTGTTAGTTTTGGATGACCATCAATCCAGTGTCAACAAATTTAACCATGAATAACTTCATCTTGGATACATTTTATTTCCTTCTTTCATTTGTGTGGGGGTAAAGGTGGAGGTAAACTTGTAAGCTGGTATCCAAGCTAGGGTATAAAACTAAAAAGTGAGCCATGCACAAATGCAGTATAAAAATTTTAATTATAGTATCCAAACATACTTATTTTGTTTGACTTTTTCTGAATATATGAGCTTTGTTTATTATGTTTTTTACCATTTTGCATTATTTACTTTTACTGTTAAAAGTTATAAGTTACACAAGTTATATTGAATTATGTATGTTTGACGTTGGAAGACAATCTTATTATATCTTGTATAGAATTTAATCTGACAGCAAAGGTTTCATCTGAAAGTAAACAGTTAAAATAAAAGCCACACACCTGTATACATTTAGTGTTGTTTATTGGTTTGTCCTTTTTCCTAAGGCTGTGGCACCTAGTGAAGCAATAGAATGCATGACTTGTCTTTATGCAAAAAGCCTGGTGATTTGTCAACATGTGACATTGCTGGCATTTTTTGCTGCTTTAGGGCAGTATTCTGCTTTAGTCCTTCATATTAGGAAAAATGAAGCTCTCTGATGCAAAACAGATTGCATTAAATTTGGCTACAAGGATGCTGAGGGTTAAATCGCTGTGAGAGTTCATTAGAACAGATTGCAACCTCCCTCACTTTGGTGACTGTGGCAAGACATCTTTAATTTCAGCTCAAGACTTTCTTGACTTCAGTTCACTTTCTCAACCCTAATAATATAATGCTGTGTCATACATAATTCTTCTTAAGAGTAATGATGGCCATGACTGTTCAGCCTTTGTGCTAAGGACAGAGCATTTTTCCTTCCATGGTCAGTTCATGAAGACAAGAGTAATGGCATGTGAACACATTTCGTTTTAGACTGCAGAAGTCATGTTTTGTTAAAGTGCAAAATTCAGAACTGGCTCTTTTATTTATTATGCTTCCACCACCACCACCATGTATATGCATGCCCAGAACAACAGAAGTCTTTGCTCTGTACACCCTATATGTATACTTTTTTAGTATCCATCAGCAAGTACCACCTTAACAGATACGTATTTGATAATTTTTCTCTGATAATAAGGTTTCACGTTCAGACCTTTAGGTATCACATCCTGACTTATTTTTGGGTTTCAAGACTACAGTGATTCCTGTCTACACTGATCCTGAGGAGCACATATAGTAGTAGTAGTGGTGGATTACCGATACTTGACACTGTGAATGAATAGTTGTAGGTTTAAATCCCAAGCCAGCCTCATACTTTATGGCTTTAAACAGTGCCAGTGACACAATAAGCATTGGGACCATGAAATACTATGATGTAAAGAAAGCGTATGATGAGCTTATTAAGATGCAGTATATCTCCAGAACTGTGAGGCACATGGAACTGTGTGCTGGTGGTTGAGATGGAAAATGGTGGGATGCTGCTCCTGTTGCACATGTGTTTGCTGTGTGGTGCAGTTTCCCAAGAGCAGCTCGGTGACTGAGAGTCGCCACCACTATCAGAGGGAATCTTCTACTCAAACAGAACAGGGCTCCAGCAGGCCAGGCACAGGCGCCACACTGCCTCCCCCAGCACCCACCCCCCTCTCCATCCAACCAAGGGCAACGACCTCCTCTTTACCCCTTCCTGTGTCATTCATGCGCTATCCTGCAATGCTCTGCACCCCGTGCCTTTCCTCCACACTGCTGCCTCATTCTCACATTCCCGTACACTGTATTTGGACCTGTGGGTCTTATGTAATCATGCTGAGAGCAACAGAACACCTTGCTGCGGTGTCACAATGTCCCCTTTGCTGAGACACACAGTGTCTCATGAATGTATTCTTTAGGAATGACATTTGGGCTCATCAGCTGTGTCAGAGTGACTAGAGAAGTAAGCAAACTTTATAAGGATCTCTCGAGTGCCACTGAGCAGTGTGGTGTTTACATTAGGAAAGGTAATAAAGCCACTGCAAATATAAGATGGATACATATCATGTCTATTGTTGAAGAAAACAAAATAAATACAGTAATAGCTCAGTAATAGAGGTGCTCTTGAGAAATGGAGCTCTTAATAATATGGTGCTACAAGATGCCATTAATGCAGTACATTGTCTAAACGGAGCTTGAAAATTGTATATACAGACACAACATAATAAAAAATGGATTAATTATACCTTTAATAACTGTGAATATAAACAGAAAACTGGCTATAATTTGGATAACTCACCTTAGAAATACTTTACAAGTTATAAGAATAGCAAATAAAAATCACTTTTTGCACATTCTTAATAGTAGGCTGACAATAAAAGGATTAAAAATAAGCCATAAACTCTAGAAAATAAACAGTTGGTCAAGTGTAAGATACTCAGGTAAGACTCTAAACCATTATTAATTATTGTACTTTTTTACATTCATTCGAGGTTTCTCTTACATCCATTATAATTTTTATTAGCTTGGTTTCATTTACTTTCTGCCATTTCTTCAACAATGTAAGTAGAGCTTTTGGAAGTAAAGTTCATATCAAGACATAGACTTTTTTAAATGATCTGTTTTCCCATGTTTCTCTTGCATTTGTCACCCATCTGTGGTGAATTTTCCCTGTACTTTAACCAAGCATAAAACACAAACTGGTACCTTAGTGATTAACGGCAGGTGACTGCTTCAAACGACCAGTTCTTTTAGTGGACTTAATTGTTCAGGATTTTTGTCTTGTTGAAACATCCACTTTGTGCTTCAGCTTCACTTTTCAAACTCATGCCCTGACATTCTTTTCGAGAATTCTATGATATTTCTCAGAATGTATGATTCCATCCATGATGTCTGTTTGCTCAGGGCCGGAATAAGAAAAACAGCCAAATTCAAAGACACTCCCGCCACCATGCTTGTCCTTGGGGATAAAGTTTTGTTGGTTGTGCTCTTTCTCAAACATGGGCCCTCTTGTTATACCAAAATAGTTCAGTTTTGGATTCATCAGCCCAGAGAACAGATTTCCAGAACTCTTCAAGCTTCTCCAGGCGATTTCTTCAAATGAGTAGCTTTCCTCTTTTTGACAAAGGGGACTTCTTCCTGCCAACCCTTCCATAGATGACATTTCTGTTCAGGGTTATTCTTGTTGTTCATTCATACACCACAACTCTAGAGAAAGCTGAGGAAACTTTTAGATCTCTGCATATGTTTTTAAGATTACATTTTTCCAGTTTTTTTGTTCTCCTTCTGATTCTGGGTGATATTTTAGGAGGGTGCCCACTACTTGGTGAGGTTGTCATTCTTGTAAACTCTCTCCCCTTGTGCACCATGTGCCCAGCAGTGTATTTATGATTATATTTATGTATTTATGAGTCTAAATCTTTTTAAATGGTTTTGTAACCTTGTCCATGTTCATGAGTATCCACTGCTTGTATCCTCAGTTCTGCAGTGTCTCCTTAGTGTTATGCTTAGTGACCATTTGGAAGGCTAACTGACCTGCTTTCTTGCAATGATTCATGTTTATTTGCCCACAGCTCACAATTTCAGACCTTTAATTTCATTGTTAGATTTGATAGTTAAAACTCTCAGTGAGCCACCTGGTCCTTCTTTACCTTTATATAAGTTACAGAACTAAGGATTCATTCATTTTTGCACTGTACTATTTCTCTATAATTGTGTGTATTATTTTATTTCATGGACATTTTCTTTAAAAACAGTCAAACTGGTGAAGAATTGTGTCATTTTAACTGGGAAGAGAAAAGTTCTGATTTAATGCACATTAATGTGTAAAAAAGCAGAACAATTTAAAATTTAATTTGTTGATAAACTTTCAAGCATGGCTAAAACTTTGCTTTTGTGTGCAAACATTACTGCCACACTTATTCAGTTGTGCATCACTTTCCCCTCATTCAGTAAACGGATTAGCAGGGTGCCCCCAACACACACACACACACACACACACACACACACACACACACACACACAAAGCCTTGCCAGTTGTCATAGTAGATTCTTTGTTATAGTTACTTCAGACATGGCCAGGAGCTAGTAGAAAGGTGTCTGTTTTTTATGAATGAATAAAGCAGCAGCATGCAACATGTACACTTCTACTCGCTCTTGAGAGATGAGCGGCAGCACAAAGAAAGGTGGGACGGGAACAATACCTACGGCTGACCTGACTCCTCTGCCACCATTCTGTCATGCAAATTGCACTGGCACACGGCAAGAAATGTAATTCATTTAAATCCACGTTACAAAAGTGTGTAGAGAGGCCTGTATGCCTGAAGACTTAGGTAAATCAATGCATCATGCAGGACACAGCATTGCTACGATGGCCATGTTTAGGATTGTATGCTGATGAGTGAGCTACACCGATCAGTCACAACATTAAACACACCTGTCTAATATTCTGTAGGTCCCCCTTGTCCTGCTGAAATAGCTCTGACCCATCAAAGCATGGACTCCACAAGACCTCTGAAAGTGTCCCTTGCTATCTGGCACCGAGATGTTAGCAGCAGATCTTTTAAGTCCTGTTAGTTGCGAGGTTGGGCCTCCTCGGATTGGACTTATTTTTCCAGCCCATCCCACAGATGCTCGATCGCATTGAAATCTGGGGACTTTGGAGGCCAAGGGAACACCTTTGATTCTTTCTCATCTTCCTCAAACCATCCTGAACAATTTTTGCAGTGTGGCAGGAAATACTGTTGCCACAAAGGGGTGTACATGGTCTAAAAGAAACTGTGATTTGTCAGACCAGGCCACCTTCTTTCACTGCTTCATGGTCCAGTTCTGATGCTCATGTGCCCATTGTAGGCACTTGAGGCAGTGGACAGGGGTTAGCATGGGCACTCTAATCAGTCTGCAACGCAATGCAAACAGCAATGCACTGTATTTTCTGACACTTTTCTATTGTGGCCAGAGAGGTTAGCCTTCACTCCCCACACAATGACCCTGGGCGCCCGTGATCTTGTCGTCAGTTCACCAATTGTCCTTCCTCAGACCACTTTTGTTAGATACTAACCACTGCATAGCAGGAACACCCACTCCACACGACCTGCTGTTGTGGAGATGGTCTGACCCAGTTGCGTAGCCGTCGCAATTTGGCCCATGTCAAAGTCGCTCAGATCCTTATGCTTTCCCATTTTTCCTGCTTCAAACACATCAACTTCAAGAACTGACTGTTAACTTGCTGCCTAATACCCCCCCCCCCACACACACACACACACCCACCCCTTCACAGGTGCCATTGTAAGGAGAACATCAATGTTATTCGCTTCACCTGTCAGTGGTTTCAATTTTTTGGTCGATCGGTGTATAAGCTGCAGTAATTGTATTAGAAAATCGGTCATTTGTTTTAACTCAGTGGTATAGTGTGAGGGGGTTGAACCATTCCATTTTATACTGTGGGAAGTGGGCAAGCATCTGGTGTCCTTACATAGCAAGAGACAGAGGGAGCAATGTCCAAGCTTGTGGAACAAGGGATCAGAGATCAGTCACTTCAAACAGACGAGCGGACACTGGGACGCCTGGCAGTGTTGACTGGCGGCTGTCTGACGGGAAAAACAAGAACACGCAACACTGCAACAGGAACGATAAGGGTAGAAGCAGGAAGGAGGCACTAAAGGAATGAAGGAGGAGGACTAAGCAATGCTGGAATCTAAGGGTAGATTTGGGTCACGGAGACAGGAGGTAACAGGTGTAATGAATGGGCAGCTAGCTATAAACAGTGCAGAAAAAGAGAAGAAATGAACTATGGAAATGTACAAGGAAATTAGCAAGTTTTTATTTTTATTTTTCTGCAGTATTATTTATAAAAGAAATATTGTGATTGGCTACTAGCCAAACAGACATCCATAGCCACCTGAAGAGGTTACCAAACAATAGGCTACCCATTACTTCTGCCTATATGGACTTTTCTGCCACTTCAGAACGTAAAAATTAAAATAGTCCAAATATTAAATTTATCAGCTTGTCCTTTAGCTTATTTGTCCTAATTTTGAAATTGTCATGCCAGCACTACTTGAAAACTAATTGGCAAAAAAGTGTCAACATTCTACCACATC
Organism: Heterotis niloticus; assembly: GCA_018136845.1. Lineage (NCBI taxonomy): Eukaryota > Metazoa > Chordata > Actinopteri > Osteoglossiformes > Osteoglossidae > Heterotis > Heterotis niloticus. The sequence goes on along the minus strand of CM030905.1, from coordinate 138,466 downwards.
TTAGAGCTGCTCCAAGTCCAGTCCTCAGACATTCACCTGAGCCAGTGAAGCCCATGGTTTATACCATATAAACTTAATTAACTATGATTTTATACTAAATACAAAATCTCCAAATATACTGGGGCACCTGTACAAGTGTCAACGTAAGCAGGTGACATTACATAATTTACAATTGTTATGCTTTCAGGATATACAAAAACTACTTAAGCCCAACCTTGAGACTGTAAGTGTTTGACTTCTGGATCTGGAATTCAGAGCAAATATTTCATACCACCCCCTGCCAAAGCCCCTACCCTCCCCCAAAGTGAAGGCAAAATTTAAACATATAAAGTTATAAATCATATCATCATTATTGTTATTACAGACCAAAAATCTGTCCATGTGTCCAAAATCCATTTGACTTGGTCTTGTCCAACATAAGAAAAAGTTATTGGCTTTCCATGGGTGGGACGAAGGTAAAGAACGGTGCCAGTTCTTCAGTCTTGCAATGTTCACATTTTTTAAGCAATGCTAACAAGCATCATTTAACATTTTTTCCATTGCTATAAACCCCAACGTCCCTTTGCCCACTTGCCCTTTGTCATGTTACTCACTTATAAAATAAGGGGACATAAAAAAAGCATAGCCAAAAACATTATGCACATAAATGTCCTGCTTTAAAAAGGACATTCCAGTTTTCAACTAATCAAAGCAAATTCACCTTTATAAATCCATCTGCATCTTCATGGCAAGTCTTTATTCTTGTATTCTTTTGTTAGGCCCCTGAAACATGCTGAATTGTAAATGTAGACAACATACCACCCAGAAGTCAGGACCAAAACAAAAATAAGCCATTTCAAGCCAGACATAAACTTCATTAGAGGTTTAAGTGCTCACAGTTTCAGTTGGCCAGAATAATCCAGATAATCTGCCTCCTCATCACCACATCTGGCTCAAGTGATTTTTATGGACATTTAATAAAAAACAAAAATAAAAAACTTTAAAGTGGTAAGGAGAACTTATAAGGAAGTGTCATTGGTACCTGCATGGTTCTACTGTTATGAGACAAAGGGGTCTGTGAGCCCACTGAATTAAAACAAAAACCATACAAATTTATAGAGCATCTGGTTGTACATTTTGACTTCATAAATAACTTGTTTGTGGTTAGGCTTAAAGCTCTTCTATCCAAAAAAGTTCTTTGTAGAGTTCACAAAGTCAGCAAGGATGCTGTAAAGCATGGGACTTACGATTGACTATGCCAATGATTTTATTCCATGTAATCACTGCATTTTTAAGAAAATGCCGATGAACAAAGGAACCCCTTCCCGGGTGCTCTATTCTGCAGCAGTGTTTAGATGCACAGCGCTGCCCTGCAGAGTAGTAAGTTGTGGCACAATGTTCCACTGAGCAGCAGCCATCCTACTCGTTCACGTTGCTGCATGACTCCATGCTACAATGATTCAGTGTCCTGCTCCACAGTCCTCCTCAGGTGGGTTACTCTATACTTAGACTAATAAATTAAACCAATGATTGCTACAGCCCCTATAATGAGGTGAACGTAATAATGTAATAAACCACAATAAACAGACATAGTTAAAGCAGGAACTAAATAAACCAACAGTATGCAAAAATAAAAGCAAGGGGGAAAAACCTCCAAACATTAATGATCACTGTCCGTAAGTCAAACTAAATAAATACTGGGGAACAGTGGGCTGGACGTGTGTGTTGGCCATGGCGTTGGTGTGCACGGCTCTGTGGAAAGGGTGCTCCTGCTGCCACCAACCGAGAGTGTGGCCGCTCGCAGCCGGTGGCTCCTTGGGGTTTCCATTTCAGCCCAGAGATGAAGTTAGAAAAGGAGACAGAGAGCGCAGCAGCTCCTCAGTAGTCAATCCTTTTTCTTCACTGTTCCTCAAGGTCCCTGCCGTCTGCCCCCGGGCATCGTACGTGTCCTTCTCTCACCCCCCCACCCCAACCATTCTCCAGCCCCACCCCCAACCCTCCTTCACTGCGTTGCAGACTCTCCCACTGTCTCAATACCATGCTGCTGTAGCTGTGCTCTAAGCAGTGCATTCTCATTCTTCAACTCCTCTATCTGCAAAAAAAAAAAAAAAAAAACACCAAAGAAGGCTGCTCAGTAACACCCAACTACTTAAAACATCTAAGCTTCAAAAATAACATTTAAATTGCCTGCAAACTGTAATTTAATAACTGCAAAATCTAAGGTACCTGTTGTCGGAGAAGTTCATTGTCCACTTGCACCCGTTCCACCTCCTTGAAGCTCTCCTGCAGCCTCTGGTTGTTTTGTCTCAGCTCTCGAATGTAATCGCACGCCTTAGACAAGATGCCTCCTTTACTCTGTTCACAGGGGAACAAAAAGAGGCCTTCAGTCAAAGAAAATGCCCCTGCACAGAACATTATTCTTTCCTTTCCCCAACCTCTGTCAAGAGTTAGGGTTAGGGTATGAGAAGGGTGCGTAGGAAGAGACTCACTGCTCCAGTCTTGCTGCTGTCCATGTTACAGTCAGGGATGATTTTGGACAGGGTGACAATCCAGTTGTTGATTTTGTCTCTTCGCCGCCTTTCCACTGTGAACAACACATATGGGAAATACTTGAAACCTACAGAAGTAATAATCATATCACATTCTGTCACTGACAGTTGCATTTTGGAAATTTTCAGTCTGAAGGATCCTGCTTGAACAAACAACCAGTAGTAGCACCCCCTGCTGAGAAACACTACACAACATTTTCATGAACACAAGGCAAGTCTGTCACTAGTCATATGAAGACCTGGCAGGAATATTTTTTTAATGGCCAGGTATTAGTGTTAAGATGCAAACTAAGGTGGTGGTGGTGGTGGTGGGGGGGGGGGGCGCGACACCTCACCTTCATTGTGCTGTGCTCTCCTCCTCTCATCTCGTGGTGTTCGTGGCCCATCCATCTTCCTGAAGATATATAGGTAGTAATCAGAGTGACGGCAACAATTTTCAATCCAATCACATCTATACAGTGAACAGTTAATGTTGCGATGACAAATACAGTTTTAATTCTAGAAACAATTTATAAAAATAAATAAATAAATAGAAATCAGTGGATACGGTGACAGCAAACAGCATACCTTATATACTATGTTGTATGTCGTATGCCTGCGGGTATCAATGTAATATTCTGTTTCGACAGGTTTTTTTTGCCTTAAGTGCATAAATAAAACTGAAGGACTCATCTGAGCATGCATGCACACACACACACAGATGTATACTGGCGTTCATTTGTTCTCTCCTCTATTCCCAGAGGACAGTTATGAATTCCCCAAATTCATCTTGCTCCTGCTGCAGTGCCCGCAAAGCAGATGCTGTCTTTGTGAATCTGCAGCCCTGGCTGGCGACACAAATTGCTGGTACCCCATGGCACCTGTCCCCATGGTATACTTTTAATTACACCACAGCTAAGATTAAACCAGGAATGCCTCTTACAGAACTTTGTGTGCACCATAAGCCTTAGCACACACAAATAAAGTAATACTGAAGGTACAATGCACACATAAGAATGAACAAGTGAGTAACAGCATTGTTACCACAACACTATTTCTAATCAATATCAACACTAGAGGAGTCACAGCAGGACTATGGAAGGAAAACATTGGGGGGGGGGGGCTCATTATTTTGTGTTGTTTGGCTGTAGGATCTAGCTTGGTTACAACTGTAGGGGTGTGAAAAATTGTCCTCACCAGTTTAAACCGTCATGTTGCAGCATCTCGTTTTCTTCTCTGCGGATGGCAGGTAAGGTTGTTTTTTTCTTTCATTTCAAAGTTTGGTTATTCATATTTATGTATAATTTATACTTAAATTATTACAAAGCAATTGTTGGAGATGAAAGGAAAAGAGACACTTAAGGAGCAGAGCAAAAGAAAAGAAATAAACAAAAAACAACCAAAATCACAAGCAATGTGTCCCATTACATAACATGGCTTACTGTATAGAAGCTCCCCAAGCACACCTTCCCTCACCTGGGTGGACATTCGTATCCACATTACTAAGGGAAGGTGAGCTACATTGTACAAGCCCAAAAGACATAAAAGAATGCTGATTTAGGGATAACACAGGATCAGTACAAACGACAAGAGTCTGGCCTCATAGCATCATACAGATGTGCTTTACATAACCAGCTCAATTCAGACCAGTGCTGACTCAGTCACACACAGATTAATCCAATGACTGACTGGCAAAACACTCTTTGTGTCATTTTAACATTTTTAAACACAAAATCACTGAACGTGAATGCATAACAATCACCTCAAGTGTGACTGTATATTCTTTAAGATATGTGAATGGTGAAGCATCTATCCAGTTTAGTTACATAGCAAGGTCCAGTTGAGAGGTGAAAAAATGATAATAAAGTCTCTTTACTGTTTTGCAGGTTTATTTGCTGAGAATTTCAACAGAAATCTCTAAGAAGCATTATGACAACACCCCCCCAAAAAATTCTGTGCTTTCACTGAACTAATAAGGATTAGAACTGCAGTGAAACTACAACTTATACGAGTCTTACGAGTTCAAGAGTCAAGCTGAATTTCTCACAGGGAAAAAAAAGCACACAAATCCACTAAAGGTGTCACATGTAAAACTGTGATAAAAAGCCTCCTTTTCTATAGGAATACTAATATATTACCTAACTCTTGAAGAAAAATACCCGACATAAATATTACTTAATCTGATAGAGTCTGTCTTCTTAGATTTAAGCAATATGAATTTCCAAGCACTTTCCCCTGGACAAAAAAAAAAAAAAAAAAAGTTTTCTGGGGTGGGGGGTCAGCTCACAAACACAAAACACACACATACAAACAAAGCAACACAAGTTTTTACACACTGAAACTCCCAAGATCACCCAACATTTACTGATCCATGGACACAATGACGTCCACCAGTATTCACACCTTCATGCTTTCACAGTGCAGGAATAACTACAGGTATTAGGTTCTCACTGGGAGGTTATCTAATCACAAATTTTGCCCAATTACAACAGTAAATAATGGTGAAAGGTTACATCAATGCCACTGTTTGGAACGCAAGGTGCGAATACTTTTACCATAACTGAACATATCCAAAGTGCAATTTGTGAACTTGCTTACCTGTAGCAGAACTACTGTTAAAGTAAAAATAGATAAAATTCTCTGTCTAAAAGGACCATAATAGGAAATCCTATAGTATAATATGTTATTTTCTAACCCATGAGCAGACTTGAATTGAAACAAAATACAGCAAGGACATGCTTAGATAGAAACACTGATCCCAAGACTGACATGGAAACACTTCTTTGTAATACCCTGAGACATGTGGCACTGTCTGAGTCATTTCAGGTTCTTTTAGCTGCACTGCATCACAAAGCAGTTACACAAACTCAGTCTGAGGCAAATCTATTTGAATCCATAAACCATTTCAGGATTAGAAGACCAAACCGAAAAGCAATGGAAATAAATATAAACCACAGGAAGACACGATTGCCAGCCATGTGTACATGGGACAAGCAGAAAGAGGGCCTCAAGCCTCAGGCAATTGAAAACCTGCAATGACTCAAAGAGCCATGTCTGAAGGTTTTAGGTACCACCTATGGGGGCTAATACTCACGCGGAATAAGGGTGTGTGCGGGGAGCGATGGTTCGGGGTGTGCCAGATGGCAGGACATCAGGTGGTGTCATCATCACATAGAACTGGCCTGGAGAGTGATCAACAAGAGAAGGAGGAGGAGGAGGAGAAAAAGGAGAGAAAGATACAACAGAGATACACAGGAGGAGAAGGAAGATGAGAAGGCAGGGAAAACAGAGGTACATTAGTGGAGGTCGCTGCCCACTGTTGATGCTGGTCACAAGTTCTCAGTAATGGCATTAGGAAAGTCTGAGTGGACTTCACAGATGCCCACACAATTATGCAACAGAGGCCTCTTTCGAAAAAGACGCAGTCTGAAGTCAGGCAGGAACCAAGGAGCATCTGCGACAGCACACTAACGTTATTACCTTCTGTTTCCTTCCAGGCATCCTGACCACAAACCCGGGTAGCCACTAAGTGGAAGTGAGGGTAGTTTAGGGAGAGTTCCTCTGTTATTGGCGACTGTCAAATATTCTAATTTCCCACCAACATTAAATATACAAGGTTTCCCTTTTCCTATTTGAAGAACAGAGTGTGCTGCCTCAGTGCCTTCATATCCTATATGAGACCCCCAAATTATTTTTCTGTCTTTATGTTGTTAACAATTGCAGTCACAATATAAACAATAGCACTCTTACTGTTCAAACCATCACACAAACCTAACTAATGGGAAACATCTGCATAAAAATGACATTTAAATTAATCAATCATATCACTTTGGCCCTGCTTCAAAGGAATCATAACTGGTTGAAAGCAAATAAAAATGACTGACAGATGATGAAAGTTCCAATCATTCCCTCAGCACTACTGTGCATTCACTACTCCAGTGTAAACAAAAGCAACTACTAGAATCTCATTCATAGAGATTTCCTGAAGTGCCTTCCTCAGGTGAACAACAGCAGCAAGGAATGGTTTGTAAACCAACACTCTTCAGGTTATAAATGTACATTCTAAAGAATGATACCTGCAACTCGTTTAAAAAAAAGTCAATAAGCCCGACATGGTGTTTACAAGAATTACAACTAAAATATTAATTGTAACTCATGCCATTTCTAAACTTGTATTTAATTGACTAGAAAAGTGCACTTGCTCTTCATATTACAAACACAACTGGGAATAGAAATCTGTTCCTAGCTTTTTTTTTGGAACTTCCAAAATCATTTTCACCCTTAAGCCATAATCACTCACTAGTTAACTGGTTCTCCCTTTACAGGGTTGTGATGGACTGCAGTCTAGGGAGAGGAATGTTCCAAATATGACACACTTCACTGCAGGGCAGTCTCACACATACACACAGACACACACAAATGGGCAATTTTGAGTCACCATTTAACCTGAAACACATATTTTTGGACTATGGAAAGAAACTGAAGCAACCAAAGGAAACATATGCCAGAGACATGTAAACTCCACACACTGCTGATATCATCTTGTATTCAATGACAGCTGCTGACTAATTCATCTCATAAACTGGAGCTATGTTTAAGATTTTCACCACTTTCAACTTTTTTTTTTTTTAATCATATTCATGTTAAAAGGACACCCCATTTTCATTGTTCTTTGTAAAATTCTAACGCTCACAAACAGGATGCAAACTATAACAAGCTTTACAGACTTTTAAAAAAATTGGGTTCTTTTTAGGAGTGCTCTACTGCCATCTAGTTGTTTGGAATGTATGTAATTTTCAATGCAAATATCAGAAAATTGATACACGCAGAGTATTAAGATTAAATAAACTGGAAATGTAATATTTTCAAACAATTAGTCAGGGTTTTTTTTTTTTTTTTAACTAGAGGAACCAGATATTATGAAAAATGTGACTGCATTCCAAACACGGTTAAATGTTCCCTTTAACACTGGGCTATCAAATTGCAAACACAAATGGAAACAGAAATCTGTACATGGCTTAAATCATAACTTTAAAATTTGACCATATGTTGAAATAAAAAAGCAGAATAACATATACATTGGTCCATGTATTAACCAGGTAGGTTCTGTGAAGCCACCAAACAAAGTGCTAATGACTAAAAAAATGTAACACTTTTATCTATGCATTTTCAATAACCACTTGTCCGACACAGGACTGCAGCAGTCTACTGTATTGCAGAAGCATATGATACAAAACAGCGCACACCATCACACTAAAGGGCAACAATTATCATTTTCCAACTTCAAACTACAGTAAAATTAAGACTTTTAAAATTGCTGAAAATAAAATATCATCACTATAACCCCCCGTTCAATTGCCTTGCATAACTACTTCCAGTGTACATCACCTTCTAATTATTTTCTTTATCTAGATAACAAATAAAAGCCTAATAAAACATGTCTGTTGACATATTTACAAGTTGGATTATGTATAAACAACAGACATAGCTAGAACAGTACTTTTTCAGACTTTTTAATTTGAACATCTTTATTAACTTCAATCTACTTTGAACTGAATGAAAGTGAATTTTGCTTTGTTGCCAACTAATGGCAGCACGTTTGAATGGAGATCATTTTTCCTCTGTAACAAGAAAAAAATTTTTGAAAACAGACCGGTTAAGAAATGCCATTAGAACTAAAACTTGTGTCTTTCAAAATCCCAAACTTAAACGAGAGGGAACAGTGTACCGCATGATGTGGTACAGCATGTCCGTTTAGTATCTTGTTCTGTTCACAATCTCAGTTTAATCCATTTTCAGTTTACTGTTATTGCACCATGGCACCCAGCAACTTCTCTGCATTTAGCGTTCTTTCCATTTTGAATTTTTTTCTCCTCCCTGACAGGGGAATATTGGGTCCACGCTAGTTTCTGTGCAAACTCACCCCCTGCTTGTGCAAGTGTCGGGTCAGCAGCAGCCTGCACCGAAACAGCCGTGCCATCGCTCACTGTGGCGGCCGGAAAATAGGCGAAGCGCGTCTCCCCTCCCACTGACTCCCCTGCTGGGCTGCCACCATTACTGAAGGGGTTCTGGATCACCGCCTGGGTTGGGTCAGAGAAGCAGTTGGATGGGGAAACAGTGCAGTTAGCCTTCTTGTTCACTCTAAAAAATTTACAGGAAGGAAATCCATGCCTTGCTACCTGTGTGACTGCCTGCTGAGCCCCAGCAAAGGCAGCAGTGGAGACAACACTGACTGCCCCACCCCCATCGTCCGCTCCCTCCAACTGCTGATCCGTTACTTGGACGACACGATAGGTAACCTAGTAATGAGGAAATCAGCAAAACAGTGGTCAGTGTGTGATGTGGACCATCTTGACCATGCAACTGAATAAACATACAATACCATACACACAAACTTCATTTATTTACTTACAGTTGTTCACATATCAGTCAATAGATAATCACTCAATATCAAGTCATCTGTTATGAAGACTCTTTATCTCACTCAAGTCACCAGTGCTAGGCCACTATAATTCAGTCGAAAAAGTCTTGTTTACAAGTACAATCATTAGCCCTCAGAATACTGGTCCTTATTCCTTGGTTTTAGCTCACTATATTTGGCAGTAGGTACTCTTCTCAATTCAGCTCCATTACTTACCTAAATAGCACTTGTCAGGCTTGACTTTTATTTCCTACATCATACATCCAAATTATTTTCCATTTAGTGTTCCATATGTCACACCGACTGGATTTTTTTTCTATTTTCAAGCACTTGAAATTTTAATGCAACTGATACTCTAAATGCTCATGAAATAAATTGTCTGATTTAGTGATGTCGACTTCAAAAATATTTTGCAAGGAAAAGCATCATTATTTGTGAAAAAGACCCAGTTGTGTTTAGAAGCAACTACCCAAACACCAGATATCATGTGACCCCCTTGCAACTGACATGTGATGCGATCCACATGCCAATCCCAGTGAGGATTTGGAATCACATGACTTTTCATACCAGCTGTATTTACAGGCGGAAAAAAAAGAATCAGCTGCTTGATAACACTCCCACCCCCAACATCAGCACATCCTCATCTCGAGCATCCACTTGTAAACTGAACACAGAAACCCGCCGAATTTGCCAACCACCAATAAGAACCAAACTGGCCTATGCCACTTACACTCATCTGCCTACTTGAAGTTCAGAATAAACATAAGGGTTTCAACTAAATTAACAGACTTATACCAAATAAAGGATTTCTGTTCTCAGGGGTAAATCATCATGATAAAATTGACCCTATGCAGTCCATACGGAATTTCCGCAACATTACTTACTCTGGACAGACGGAACTGTGGCAGGCTTCCTTTAAACCAGCTTTAAGGGACTATCCCCTACAACCGTGGTACAGAATAGGCTTTACCTGTCCACCACTGTTCTCTGTGCGGAACTGGTACTGGATGTTATGATCGCCGAACGCTGCTGCCTGCTGCACACTCGCTATGGTAACTGCTGCCTGTTCCCCTCCCCCTGTGCTGTCTCCTGAGAACAGAGGACAAAAATGAAGGAGACCGGGTTGGCTGATGTGACGGAGATCTTAAGACATTCACTGGAAATACCACAGTTCAACATGAGGCACTTTCCCGATGACATAAATTAAATTATTAAAACCAATTCATTCGCAGGTTTAAAAAACGTGTTTGCGGCCAGCAGCGTTAATGAACAGGCCTGCAAGGGACTGCATTCCTAGGCCAGTCCACATGTGCTTGTGGCACCGCTCACGCATTTTCAAGTCAAGTTTCAAGCACAATTTAGTTACTTACCCTCAGATATCTGCACAACCTCTTCCTCTTGTTTTTCGCGACTGCAACACAAACACACAGCGAGGAAGAATCAGCAAGAGAAGAAAGAACCAGCAAATAATAACTTAAAAACATGTACTACCACGGGGTGTCTCAGCTAAATTATACTTACAACAGGCATTAGTTAAATCCTTACAAACTGAAAGAACGCAGTCCAACCCAGGCGCACTCCTGGCAAAACTAAAATGACAGCGTGATCAGAAACGTTGAGGAAAGCCGACTTCGTGGGTTTATCAGCCCCTCGATCGTCACACTGCTGCAAAGCCTCAAAACGTCCATGTATTATTACAATTGCTATTAACACGATTAACAATAATAATACAAAATAACTACTTTTGACTACGTAACTTTTGTTTTTCATTTTCAGCTGCTCCGTTCTCTCTTGCGAGCACATGCGGCTGACACAAGCGGTCGCGTTCAAACTCCGTACAAAACGAAGCAGGCAGCGAGCGAGGGATCGGGTTCGAATCCGCCCTCGAGTGCTACCGCTGCATAAACGCGTACAAAACTATAAAGTTCAGTATCTGACACGGCAAGTCACCTTGGACAAAGGCGTTAGCTAATAATAAATAATACTGTGACGAGGGAGGATTAATAAGTCAACTCGCTGACTACACAGAAGTCCACCTTGCACATTAATATTAGATCAACGAAAGAAAAATAAATAAATAAAAGTAAGTATTTGACACACGACACGTGCCGACTAACTCGAGCAATAACAGTTATTAGTTAGTAATATATGACTGGCGCGGGCATAGCCCGCGAAAGCCCGCCGATATAACGACAAGGCAGCACCAAAGTGTAGCCGCATTTCAGCCTTTCGTTCCAGATGTTTCTCGTGTGAGCCTTTCCGTCCTCCGGTACACAAATCCCGGCTACCGTAGCGCCAACGGCTGCCAAAAAGACGAGACTGTTAACGCGCTGGAGCTCGCACAGAGAAGATGGTGGTCCGGGCCGCGGAAGCCATTCAAAGCGGCGCGCGCGTTACCTGGCAGCGCTGTCCAGGCTCTGCTCCAGCATATCCATGAGGCTCGGGATTTACGGCGCGATGTTGAGTGACACGGACGCGGAGATGGAAGCGCTGATCACGGGGACAAACACTCGGGTCATGTGAGAGACACAGTCCAGGACACGTGAGGCGCGCACCGGCCGAGCAGTTAAAATGGAGACCGCCGCCGGAGACCGAGTTCGCGCTGTGTCGCTTCTCTCGCTGCGTCTGTTTCGCCCGTCCTTGCCCGCCTTCGTCTTCCTCTTTTGGGCTGCTAGCCCGAGCGTTTTCTCACGACCGGATTAATAAGCTCCGCTCTGGTTTAGTCGTCTTATCGGCACGACATACGGAAGAATCGTGTCCTTTCTTTCTTTCTTTTCCTCCCTCCGTCCCGTCGTCGCCCTGTCGGCTCCCCCTCGGCGCCGTGCTCCGTTTTACGTATCCATCCGCTGGCTCAGCGGCCGCGCCGTCCGTGTCAGCCGCTTGCGGGTAACAAAATATGGCGTGGACTCGTTTGTTGTCGCGGCGTTCGTGGTGGCTTTGCCGCGCAGAAAAAAAGGCAAGCGAGGCTGCGAATTGTTCGCCAGCGTTCACGTTCGCTCTGTTTGTCAACTTAATCCTATGAAACGGACGCACCTGCGCCTCCCAGCTACAGACAAGCTAAAACACAAAAGGGCGACTTTACCAGTGAAGTGGTGAGCAACATTTGCCAGTTTGACTGTTTCATTTCAACACGAATTTGTCGCAGTTAAACATGACCGTGATGAATTTTATGACGACTTTTATGTGGTGGCGGTACATGCGCGGAACGTACTGTTTCTGGGAAGTTTGAGAGTAGCTTTTCAAAGAGTACGTTCACATCCATTGCTTGGTGACACACGTACGGCTTAAAATAAGTTTAAAAGGCGTAAATGGTGAAAATGGCTCCAGGCGTGACAAAACGTGGCGTGCAGTCACCGCGGTAATTGTCGGCCCAAGAAGTGAAATATGGATAGAAAAAAGGGAAATAGAGCTCGAACGATCACGCTGGTTCCCTCAGCTGACAGATGCGATCCAATCCGGGTTTTGGAGGGAACCACATGACGCGGACGTGGACACGGGCGCGCCATACATACGCGGCTCTTCTATTGCCTACAAATCTCACGTTTATACTCCTTTCATATGCATTTTAAACGTTTAACACGTATTTGGCACAAACTTGTATTCGATGTTAGGTTTCCGAGTTCTCGGACATTGTAATGAAGTAGCTTGAAAGGCGTTTGCCATAGAACAGCTGAAGAGAGCTCTTTGTGATGCGGTCAGTGCAACTGCGCAAGAACTATACTGATGTATCTGTGAAAAATAAACTACGAATTTCTCGTATAGAGAGCAGTAACGATTCAGACCAAAGATTTCTTTTGCCCCGCTTCTTAATATACCGAAAGACTTGTACCATCTTCTTGTTATAAATTTTAAACTTTTTAGCATCAAGAACCGCCAGGAAGTTGCCGTTATGACTTCCTGGAGGACTTTTTTTCGGTTGTTTTTACTGGCGGCAAAACCGAAGTAAATATATTTTGTTCTTTAGTTTCTTCAATCAAAATGAGCTACAGTTTAGGACAACGTCAAAGTGTTTTAAGTTTTTGCAAGTTTGACATGAAGTTAAAATTCTAAGTATGTACATTTTTAAGTACAGTGTATTAAATAAACATTAATTGTAAGTTATGAAATATTCTGGAAAAAACAGTTTTCGTGGACATGTAGGAGTATTTTATACAGCTGTAATAATAATCTTGGTCATGACAATGTTGAACAAAACTAATTTTATTACCCCCCCCCCCCCTTTTTTTTTTTTTTTTTGCCGGCATGGACATACCTTGATAGAATTTGTCAGACATAACTGTCTAACTCGGCCGTTATCGCTCTGCTCATCATCTCCTATTTAAAACCTGTTTATTAAAACCCTACAATATTTAAAAAGCATCATATGCCACTAAGAACTAATGTGTTAAAATTGTTTAAATCAAACATAAAGTCTGCCTGACTGATATGTACAAAACAATAATACACAGAAGGCTCAAAGTAAAAAGAGTTAAAGTAATTCAACTGCAGACGAGGGTCCCCCCCACCACCCTCTGTTCCCAGGGTGTTGCTATACTGCTGGCATACCTTAGTAGGTGTATAATTTAACAACAGGTCTTGCCCCTATTAAAATGATCAAACAAATAACACATAAAAGAGTGTGTGTATGTGTGTGTGTGTGTGTGTGTGTGTGTGTATATATATATATATATATATATATGGTTACATGAGTGTTGGAATCATGCACAATTAAAAGAATTAAAACAGCACCCACATACATTCAAACTAACCTGCACTATAAATAAAACATATTTAACAAAACACTATTTTAAAATACATGCACATTCCATTCAGGGTGAGTCATGCATTTAAATAGAATTTCTCTAAAAACCAGTAATGATGGTTTTTACATTACATTTACATTGTACACACCCTACACCTACCATTTAAAGCATACATACACCAAACATAAAAATAGGGGTATTGGTATTCAGTATCCATTAAAGGATGTGTTACCCACAGATGAATACAATGCCACAACCCTAATGAGGCTACAGCCAGAAGAGACCTTTCCACCTTTCTTTGGTTTCTAGTACCCCTATTGCGTGACATCCTTCTCCATTCTAAATGTGAAATTGTCCTGTATTTTGTAGAAGACACTGTTTGCCCAAGTCTGCCCTGTTTGGACCAACTGGCATCTTGCATTTTATAGTACATGCTTGGTCACACTGATCACCAGCCACATACAGGCAGCCTTGGTTTACTGAAGGCCAGGGTCCCGTTTCCTCAATACTTATATCTATATCTTGTGTCAAAACCATCTGTGGATCAGTCTTCTTTCACAACTGACTGACAAAAAGCAAACCAGACCTCCTGTACATGCCCAGAGTCCCAAAAAGGTAAGCAAAAGTTTCCCTCTCACCACGGCAGGTCCACAGGCAATGAGGGTGACTGGATAGCTGGTGTCTGTACCTGTACAATGTATCTTTCCATGACAACTTACCCAACAGGCAGCACCAGTTCATGTCCTGCAGGTGATGATCCAGGAGGGTTGCTACCTGAACCTCCACTGCAGTGGTCTTAAACCACTTAACATGCCTGTAATCTACAGCCCCATGTTGGACCAGGACTACCAAGTCTCACATTGGCAGAGCCATCAAAAGGCACACAAAGTACTGTTTGCGGTGTTCCAATGGCACTGCCAGATGGTTAGAAACCTGGGAAAAGATGAGGCAATCCAGTTTTAGAGGCATATCAGGCATCATCCCCCTCTTGTTTGGAAGGTACATGACATTCCTCTACACATACCTGCCCCCTATAAACAAGATCGAAAAAGTCTTTTCTAAGACCTGATCTCATAGAGAAAGGCAAGGGGGACACCTATGCCAAATACAGCAATGTGGGGAAGATGTCAAACTTGAGGGCAAAAATTTCTCTGGCCCCGCCTGTCCCCCAACTGTCATCTTCATTGCTACTGTTCTTGCAGCTGCAGAAGCCATCTTTATCCCCTTCCTCATCTTTGTTGCCATTGACCTCTCCACTGATGAATTCAGCGATGTGCTAGACATCCCCTGGTGTAGCCTTTAAAAAGCCATAGTCTTCATAGTGTTGTTTAAAAGCTAAGTTAAAACTAATAAATGTTCTCCAAAAATAAAATCTTCAGATCCCCCTGTGCCAGCAGCAGTCAAGCCACCTACTGGTTATACCAGACTAAAAATAAATAAATAAATAAAACCCTTCAAGGGTATAGGGGTTCATGCCCAAGATCTTCTCTATTCCCACTATACTGACCACTGGTCAATGTCAAATTTAACTCATTGTTTTCAGTGGGATGACTTGACTTATCCTATTTCATTTTCTCCTAATGTCTCCATGTTTAAATAGCCAAGAGCAGCTCAAGTCAGATTAAAAAGGTTATCATACCAACTGTATTATCTTAAAGTGCACCAACATACTGCATTCCTATTTATCTGCTGTAGAGAGATGGATAAATAGAATAGGTTTTTAAATACATTATTTGTATGCATAATACCTTTTTATAAATCATTTTTAAGTACAGTGTATTAACAAATGATGACTCAATAAATTGGTCAGGAGTATTATTTATGTCCATGTGGTAAAATTATCAATGCTATTAAACTGTTAGATGCACACTGTACATAAAGATTTTATGTGAAAATTTTCCAAATGTAAAAAGAAAACTGGCAATGTATGGAGAAGTAATTAGAACTTATATGAAATAAGTACTAAGGTACTGACCATTCAGACAGGTGCACTACACATGACTTAAATACAGAGAAGAGGTGTTAGCTGTAGCTGTACTTCCATGTACAGGTTGTGTAGATTTTACTTCAGACCCCTCCTCATAAGCTCATTGTTCTTATGTTTTCGCAATGCAACTTAAGCTTTTTACTATGTATAATTTTAAAGAACCACATGGATGTCATTTACACAGGTGTCAAGTATTTTATTTGAGTGGAGTGCATGTGGAGCTTGAATGTTCTAATTTTCTCCCTCTGACTGACTGGGTTTCCTCGCAGACTGCACAATCATTGTTTTTGAGTCAGTTTCTCCAGTTAGTTCTGTAACATATGTATGGTAGTTGGTCCTTGGCATATATGACCAAATATGCTATGCTTTCTGGGAGTTGGCTCCAGATCACTGCAGTCTGACAGATGTTGTCATAAAAGAATAGTGGATGGTTAGAAATCCAAGACTAGAAATCAGTCACAGAATTGATTTCAGTAATGAACTAGTGCACATAACCCAGTGCCTTTCAGCTCTGGTTGGAATCACAACAGAAGTGTCTGCTACTGATCTTGTTGGGTAGCAAAATGTGCTATAGGACTATAATAAAACTAGCTCTTTCCTCAGCACTGCTCATCTCAGAGGTCAGTTCAAACCGTTGGTCAGTCCATGGTTTCTTGTTAGATTTACTGATGATTGAGCAATTTTTTT
Organism: Heterotis niloticus; assembly: GCA_018136845.1. NCBI lineage: Eukaryota > Metazoa > Chordata > Actinopteri > Osteoglossiformes > Osteoglossidae > Heterotis > Heterotis niloticus. The sequence goes on along the minus strand of CM030905.1, from coordinate 122,122 downwards.
TCAGGGTTACAAATGTTATGTACATAAAATGCAGTTGCAGCATGGAGGTTAGTTGTAGACAAATACATCTATATACAGTATACATATAGTATGTGCACAGTTGTATATAAACATATGTAAATATAGATGTGTCTATCTACAACTAGCCTCCATATTTCAACTAAATTTTAACCAGTGCATATACAGAACTCTGTTGGTGGCCTTATGTTTTCTGTGTCCTGTGAGACACAACACTTACTGTGATTGCTACACACTGTATAGTGACTTTCCATTACAGCAGAGATGTCAAAGCGTCAAAAAGAGTCAAAAGAGTTTGTCACGTACATGGTTACTGAGTATACCATGTAGTGAAATGTGCTCTGATTCAGGATAGGAGACTGTGCATAAAAATTTACAATGAGTAAAACAAACAACCAAAAACAAGAAGAAAAGAAACAAACAGCAAATAAATAAGTTAAGTAAGTAAGTAAGTAAGTAAATAAATAAATAAAAACAGTAAATAAACCTTAAGGTGCACTAGAAGGACAGTGAGGGGAGTGGTCAGGGAATATTGTAGACCCTGGTTTGTGAGGATTGTGATGGCATGTCCGGGTTCAGAAGTCTTATGGCGTGTGGATAGAAGCTCCTCCTGAGCCTCTCCGTTCTGGCCATAATACTTCTGAAGCGCTTGCCTGATTTTAGCAGGTCAAACAGATGGTTTCTGGGATGAGACAAGTCACCGATGATCCTAGTCGCTCTGGTCCTGCATCTCCTGGTGTAGATGTCCTGTAGGGATGGCAGGTCTGTTGTGCTTTCTCATCCTCCTTACCAGTTGCTGCTTTCTGCCATTAATTCTGCTGTTTCCTATCCCCAAGTGGTATAAACATTGCCCACAGACATCAGGATTGTACTATTACAAAACCTACCTTAGATTATGCCCTTAGTTGATTCAGAATTGTACTGGATTTAAGTTTTAACAAGTTTAATGTTTCTGTGTAAATTAAATGTAAATGTTAAAGATTCTGTTTCTTGTTTGAGAGATGTAGAGATGCAGAGAGGACAGATGCCAAAGGTCACAAATCATGGATACCCCACTCTGGTTAGGCACAAGGAAGATGAACACCAAATGAAAACACAATGAGTACAACTATTAATGATGACAATCAAAACCATGCAAGACATGGGGGACAGACAGCACAGAACGAATTAGTAGTTTATCTCAAAAGCTAACATCATGAGTGAGTTGGATAACTACATGGTTTATCTGAATAGCTGATTTAACTTAGTTAATCTTGAGCCTGCTCTTAAATTGATATTTTTGAAGTTTCTAAAACTATAGTTTGGTCTAGTCCATTAAATATAAAAATAAAAGCTAAATATTTAATGCGCGCACACACACACATACACACACCATATTTTATCAATCACAAAGAGTATAAAGACAACATCTGGTCAGCTTCTTTTTTTGTAAATATACATCCATTCTTACCACTGAGGGTCTGCAACACAAAAAAGTTGGGAGGAGGCCATTTTAGGGCCAATAATGAGTTAAAAGAATGGTTCATGTTACACACACAGTGCCAAATAACAGGAGCTTGGATTATAAAGGGGATCCTATCACCCATCTAAACCCGTCCTAACCCCATAGCACGCCTACAAATCCGCTACATAATGACTACCTTATTAAAGCTAGCGCCAACTAACTATAACTCCAACCATGGCGCAGCAATGGCGCGGCATCTCGTTGGGGTTATCAAGGGGGCACCTTCCTTCGTCGGTGTTTCGTCGAGTTAGGCCCACGACACCTCCAGAAGGCTCAACCGCGGCTCAGGCATCCCGGAGCTGCTCCCCTCCATTACCGCGCGCACCACTACGCCACCCCGCCGCTTCTCACATTACCTACCTTAGCGTCCTCACCCTCACTGCTCTTTCTACCCGCCGTCTCAAAGGAAGAAGCCCCTCGCTACCTACTTTACTTTTATCACGCTTCGCAACAACTACACTGCCTGCTAACAGCTAACCGCCATCACACCTATGTGCTAATGCTTCGCCGGTACCCAGTTGCTCACCGCTTCGCCGCCCCACTACCATCCGTGCTGGTCCTCTTACTCCAAACCCAGAGACTTCCTTGCTCCGCAGCCTGTGACAATTTCTTCACCGCCTGTTGCAACTTTTGCCCCCGGATACCGAGTTTGTGGAACAACGCTAAAGTGGATCGGGCTATAAATCGACGGCATCCAACCTCAATTGACCTCACCTTCGCGTTCCAGCCCCGCCCCTCTACTTCTGCCGCTAACTCACTATATCTAAGCTTCTTCCTCTCATGAGCGTCGTCCACTGATCCTTCCCACAGAACCGTGAGTTCTATAAAATACACCACCCGTTGGCTTGCTGACCACAGCACCATATCTGGTCTCATGCTTGACTAACTATTTCCTGGGGCACCACTAATCTTGCTCCCAGGTCAACCTGCATCTCCCAGTCTCTAGCCCCCCTTACTACACCTAACTCCTTCCTACCTCTGCATCTCCTACCCTCCCCCCCTTCCCTAACAAACTGTACCACTGTACCTTCAACCTCCTGTCCTGAGTGTACCTGCCTCCTCCAGTCTTCAATGGCTGCAGCCAGGCACCTTAGCACCTGATGCCTCCATGTATACCTACCCAATGCCAAGCTAACCTTACAACCAACTAGAATGTGTTTCACCGTCCCAACTTCCGAGCACAGAGTACAAGCGGAGTCCTCACTCCCCCCCCACTGCTTCAGGTTCTGAGGTGATGGCAGCACATCATAAACCGCTCCTAGCAGGAACCTTATTCGATATGCATCCATATTCCACAGTTCCCTCCAACTCAGCCTCCTCCTCTCAACCCCATCCCAATTTACCCACTGTCCCTGCTTCCCCTGTGAGACTGCCCTGACACACCTCTTTATTTCTTCCTGCCGACGCACCTGCTCTATCACCAACCTCCTTCTCTCTATCGGGCCTGCCTTACTCCACATAGGGTCTCCTAACCGACAACCAAGACCTTCCCTTCCTTGCTGTACCTTCCCAACCATCTCCAGCTGCCTCAAGTCTGCCTTAGCTTCCTTTACCGCCTGTCTCGCATCCCATTTCCTACCTGTTACTACCCTAGGTACCAAGCCTCTTACAACCTCATCCCTACTACCTGACAGCTGCAATTCTAACCGCACCTTTGCACACTTAAATTCCTCTGTTAAGCTTGAGAGTGGCAGCTGCAGGGCTCCTTGCCCATACAGAGCCACATTGCTTAGACACCGAGGAACCCTCAGCCACTTTGTAATATAGGAGCTAATCAGCCTCTCCAGCTTCTCCACCTTTGTGACTGATACCTCATACATAGTTACTGGAAAATAATGATGTGGGTAGAAATAGATGATGTTTGGCAGGAGATTGTAATAATGCTTGGGTATAAAAGCTGCATTGAGGAGAGGCCTCATCCTTTAGGAGGAAAGACAGACCAAGGATTGAGAAAATCATTCTAAAGTTTAAAAACATTGTTTCTCGAAGACAGAATGGAAGGGATTTGGGTATTTCACCCTCAACAGTGCATAATATATTAAAGCTTAAAGGAATCTGGAGAAATTTGGGTGTGTAAAGGACAAGGGTGCAAGCCTAAGCTGACTGGACTGCCCGTGATCTCTGGTCCCTCAGGCAGCACTGCATCAAGAACCATCATTCATCAATAAGTGAAATAACCACATGGGCTCAGGAGTACTTTGGCAAACCTTTATCAGGGAACCCAATGTGTAATGACATGCACAAATGGTGCTTACAACTGTACTGTGCACAAATGAAGCTGTATGTTAATAGTGTCTAGAAGCACCTTGACTTCTCTGGGATCAGAGGCATCTGAGATGGATCAGGGCACAGTGGAAATGTCCATTGTGGTCAGATGAATCGACATTTTTGGCCTTTTTTTACTAGCAAAATGTCCTCTGAACCAAAGAAAAGGACCATCCAGACTGTTAGCAGCTACAAGTCCGGAAGCCAGCGCCTGTGATGGTATGGGGTTGTGTCGGTGCCCTGGGAAACGGTAACTTGCACTTCGGTGAAGGCACCATTAATGCCAAAAAGTACATACAAATTTTGGAGCAATTTTTGTAGCCTTCAAGATGACATCTCTTCAGTGGACGTGCATGCACATTTCGATGTGCAAAACCACATTACAAGCTATGGCTGCACAGGAAGAGGGTGTGGGTGCTTGATGGGTCTGCCTGCAGTCCTGACCTGAGAATGTGTGGTAAATTTTGAAATGCAAAACAGTTTAACAGCTTAAGACTTGCATGCAAGAAGAATGGGACAAAATTACACCTGAAACACTCAATAAACTGATGTCTTTAGGTATCTAAATGTTTGTTAATTGTTGTGAGAAGGAAAGGCAATGTTACAAAGTGGTACTGTCCCAACTTTTTTTAGAATATGTTGCAAGTATCACAAACAAAGTGTTTATTTCTGGCAAAACAATAACATTTATTAGTTGTAACATCAAATAATGGCCTGTTGTATTGTTTTCAAATCATAGACCATTTAAATTTCCTGATCACTGCTTTCTGTTTTTTTTTTTTTGCAATTTTTTTGCATTTTCCATACTGTCCCAACTTTTTCCAAGTTGGGATTGTAGATTTCAGACCACCAGGAACCTATATTTGACAAGCAGTTATTAATAATGAAGGTCTTTTATGAGTTCTTTAGCATCACAAACTCCGCTTGCTGATTTTGATGGTCGATGTACACCCGGTGTATTACACACTTTGTATGATTATTGTTATTATCCATACATCCATTAGCAATAACTGCTTGTCCAATACAGGAATGTAGCGGTCCGGAGGCTATCCTGGAAACACAGGGCGTTAGGAAAGTTACACCTTGGACCAGATGCCTATACTTCACAAGCCCATCACACTCATTCATTCACACTAAGGCAACTCAGATAAAGCCTAAGTGACCACAGGGAGAACGTGCAAGTTCTGCCGCACGGAGCTTAATTTACACCCACGTCTGTACCCAGGATATGTACGGCCACAGTGCTATTGACTGAGTAGGAAAGACATTTTCCAGGGCACGAAACGAGCGCGCTTATCGAAGGTGACCTTTGACTTCGCAATGTTGCGCTTATTTATATAGGAACTAAACATTTTTGCGTCAACGTTTTAAACCTAATTCGCGAGGGCACGTACGAACTATTATTGGTCATTCAGTTCTCTTACGCGCAAACGTCTGTTGCCATTGGCTAGGCTTAGCTTTTGATTGGTTCACAAATGACCGTCAAGTTTTGATTGGTTCGTCCCAGAGGCGTCACCACAAAGCTCCCGCCTTCCACAGCCGTCATTAAGTCTCGCAAAGAATTGTGTCCGGCGAGCCTTCCTTGGGTCAAAGTTAAACCCGCTTGTGTATATTTAACAGACTGCCATTGGGAAGCGGGAGATGTCTGCCCGGGTTCTTGTCGCCGTTAAGCGGGTCATTGACTATGCCGTGAAGGTACCGCTTCAATTTTAATTTCGAAATTGCGTGTGTATTAGCCGCAGGACTTTATTTAATCCACTCATTCGGAGCTTTGCCTTGTCTTTGAAGCTGCTGTAGACTGACGTGTGTACGTGGGTCACTTGTGGGTGAAAGGTGACCAGTGTATCTTAGCCCAGTTTAGCTTAGCAATGCTGGCTAGCGGACCAAGGTCACTGGAGCCGCCCGGCTGCCAGCCTCTGCCTCCGCCAGCGACACTGGGCGGCTTGCAACAGCTCAGCTCAAAGAGAGCTCAGCTAAATGCACAAATGCTGTCCCTAAAACCTACATACAAATGCAGATATGCCCGTTAATTAAGAATGTTATCCAGAAAACAGAGCAGGACTTGAAATGCACGCCTGACTGAAGTTCTGTTTGCTCGATAGCGCGCAGTTTCCCATATGCACCAGTTAGCTACACTTTGAGCTTATGTGCCTGGGCGAGAAAAGCGCCGTTTTGCAGGTTTACTGTATAACGGTCCAATTTTACACTTTATTCATTGTGCAATTTTAACGAAGTCTAACGAACATCCACTCCTGGACCAGTTTACGTTGTTTTGCTGCTGTCCCCTAAACTCGTGACCTTGCCAGCCAAACTGGATTCAACCAAGCAGGAGTGCGATCAGTGTCTCCATCATGCCAACCCACATAGTACCAGTCAAAAGTTTGAGTACATCTTAGCAACCGTGGTAGCACAAGCAGAACTGGACAGAAGAGGCAAAGCAAAAACCCTGCAAGTATTTTACTTTTCTGGCAAATGTAACAAAAGAGATGTTTGTTGTGTCATTTTCTAACCAAATTTACCTTGATGTATGTATTCTGTATGTAAACTTTTGATTTGAACTGTAAGTACCCCTCCTCCTAAGCTAAATGCTAAAACTTATGTGATATAATGAATGCCTATGTGTTGAATTTTGAAACGTGAAAGAGGGTTTAAAATCTGGATTACCTTTATTTAATGTGCAGGGAAACTTAAACAGATTAAACTGTTTGGAGTAAGATGGTGTAATCTTCATGAAATGTTCAACAATTTGATATATATTTGAAGCAGTTGTAGTGAATTATCATTATACTATTCACATAATACAAATATAAAAGACATAAGGGTAAAAGCTTGCTGCTCAAGCAGACCCACAAATATTATTTAGCAGGCCAGTGAACTTATGAAAAAAATTGAGTTAAAAAGAAATTTGAATTACAGGATTATTTTTGAGTAATGGTACAGAGTACCAAGTACTTTGGGAGACCTGAAGAGGCTGGAACAAAATATGCTTTAGGCCTTGCTGTGCAAAAACTGTTGGAATCTTAATTATAAATTATATATTTGTCTTCATCTGTTTATAAAACTGTCTGTCTACAACATGGGGGGAGGGGGACATGGGTGTTGTTCACAAAAATGGCTGAGTCCATGGAAGGCCGGACTGTGTGATAAGATTCAAATGATCATTTTGGGACTGTGACTTGGTGAGAATTTTGTTCTACTGAAAGATCGGTTAGTAGTCTGCTGAACTGGAGTGTTACTTGGAAAACATTACAGCGTAAGAAATGGGCACAGATTTTTTTCCATTTTTCGAGACAAAAATTTTGGCCTCACTGATCCAGTGTACATCTTAGGACTACAATGAGAAAGTTTCATCTCCATATGACAGACATTACATAGAGTTCCAGTGCCATCTGTTCAGCTGTCAAATCTTCACATGGACAATATAGCTAAAAATTCCTGCAGGGAGATTCACCCATACAGCAGCTTAAACAGAAGATGCATAACAAAAGGTCCAAAAATAATTAAGTAATTAATCAATAAATAGTCAATAGCATAAGAAAGTTTACAATTGCTATAAAGTGAGCCAAGTTTAATAACCCAAGGTCCCTGGGCTAATAACAATTAAGAAGTCCCTGTGTGTCATTATAGAGGAGGATGACTGCTGCTCAGGATGATCAGGGCTTCTTTGTCCACAGCAGCTGAATAACTCAGTGGCTGAAAGAGAACATTGTGATCGCGTGGGAGTTATTAGCAATCATCTGTAATAGATTATTGGTGTCGACTGAATCAGACCTCAGATTCTTGATAGAACCTGCCTTCTCGAGGAGGTTATTGAGTCTGCTTCTCTCCAGGTAAAAAGTTCTCCCAAAAATGCCACAACATAGACAATACTTTGCCCTTTTGTGGCCTTTTGTTTCAAGCACTTGTTTGCATTTTCAAGTAGTCTTTCTTTATGGTATACAGTGACCTTTTCAAATCCCCAGAATGAAACCCTTAGGGCTCTAAGGTCTATAGTTCAGTGGTCTGCTATTGGAGTCAGTCCACTGAAATGGTTTTTGTTCCATACCTTTTAACTGAGTCAGTCTGTCCTTCTTCCTCATTAGATCCGTGTGAAGCCTGACAACACTGGGGTGGTAACAGATGGAGTCAAGCATTCTATGAACCCCTTCTGTGAGATCGCTGTGGAGGAAGCTGTCAAACTTAAGGAGAAGAAGCTGATCAAAGAAGTGGTGGCGGTTAGCTGTGGCCCCCAGCAAGTACAGGTGGGTTACAACAGCTTTGCTAACTGAAGTGGATGGCTTCAGGTTCTAAAGGAAACCCTGCTTCCAGTGAGACAGACTTATTTTCACCTTGAGATGCATATTGATATGTTAACAGTGTTTAAAAAGATCTATTATGTCACTATTATTTTAATTTTATTATAACTTACAATATTGTAATAGTTGAACAAATAAATAGATGAGGGGTAAAATTGCGTTAGCAGTAAGTTGGTCTTGAACCAGCAAATTTCAGAGTTAAATATCATATCCATAACTAGTAAACTACTTGATATCTTTATGGAATAGAAATTAAAACGTACTGAGTTAGTAGAATGTGAACTGTGAGTATAATTTTAATGCAGTCAAGTTTATGCTATTTAGGAGACCATCAGGACAGCACTCGCCATGGGTGCGGATCGTGGCATCCACGTGGAGGTGTCAGGGAAGGACAATGAGACCCTGGGCCCCTTGCAGGTATCAAAGATCCTAGCAGCCCTGGCGAAGAAAGAGGAGGCTAGTCTTATTATCCTGGGGAAACAGGTAAAAAAAAAAAAACACAATCTTCTGAGGTCTTACAGTTTAGCATCCCTTTGTCATCTACATTTTCCTAAGAATTGCAACATTCTTTGAATGATACAAAAGATGGTGACAAGAGTTTTCAGCCTCATCTTCTACCTCTATGTTGCCTGTAAAGCAAAAAGTAAATATGATCACATTCTGGAAAAAATTGTTTCATATGATAAATTTGACATTTTATTTCATGAACTCAAGGTTGAATTCTGTCAAATTGACTTCACAAGCAAACATTTGCAGTGTTTTTGTTTCTTCATTTGTTTTCTAAGGTTGGGTAACCATTTTTGTAATCATCTGTGTATTTATAAGACACTATAGATAAAGTCTTTTGTGGTCTGCATTTTACTGGTAAAATACAAACTTTTCTTTAGTAACAACATCTGATTTTATTTGCTTCTTCCACTTTAATCCATCTGTCCCCTGACCCAGGAAGTGGTCAGGGGCTTCAGGGTGTTGAAATAAAACTTTCTCTCACTGGTGTTCTTAATTCTAGGCAAATTGTGGTGAACCAAAACTGGATTTTGCTTGAAACCAGTGTGAGAGCGTAGTCCCAAAGTTGTCCCGTGCCACAGCCTCTCAATGTAGTAGCAATACTAATAACACTTGTTTCTACAGGCGATTGATGATGACTGTAACCAGACAGGCCAGATGACTGCTGCCCTGCTAGACTGGCCTCAGGTATGTTTATGTTTCTCACTTGGTATTGATTGATGTCATTTAAAGGTGAAGGTGCAATTAACACCATATGTCTGTATGTCAATTTTTTATTTTCCACTTTCTGGTGGTGGTATTTGTACTTTTCTCTTACTGTAAAGTTATCCTCTGTTTAGTGGACCTATAGATGTATGATTTTGTGGTTACATTTTGAGTTTATCAAATGCTGTAATTGTATTTGTTGTAGATATGTTTTGAACTCCCTTTGTGAGGTTTTAGGATGCTGCTTTACTTAACCCCTTTTTGAAGACTAAATAAACCCATGTTTAGGGCACATTTGCCTCTGAAGTGCTCCTGGAGGGGGAAAAGTTGAAGGTGGTAAGAGAGGTTGACGGCGGCCTGGAGACAGTTAGAATCAGGACGCCTGCTGTGGTAACTGCAGACCTTCGGCTCAACACTCCCAGATATGCCACTCTGCCCAACATCATGGTAAGCATGACAACATAAACAAAAAAATGCACCTATATGTAAAAAATCCAGTTTAACAAAGTATATGTACCATTGTAGCATGCTTTGGTATACTTTGGCCATCCAGGCTATTCACAGAATTCTTTGCCAGCACCACAATTCTGAAGCGTGGATTTTCTTCCTGTCCATCCTTTTCACTGTCCAACTCTCGCATCTGTATGAGGTGACTGGGAACACCGTGGCTTTTACAAGTCAGATCTTTGTGCGCAAAGTTACTGTACATCCCTGCACTTGAGGATTTTGTCCAAGTTCTTCAAGGCTGTTCTGCCCAGAGCAATTCTTTGGATTTCTTGGCTGCTTGTCACCAAAATGTACGTGACTATTAATAACGTTAGTCTGATATATAATGAATGTCCTCCTAATTAAACTAGTTGTGTCTGTTAAGTTCCATAATGTAGAAATCGCTGTTTAGTGATTAAAGTGGTGCAGCATGGATGCTCTTGGCAGATGTACCCTCTTAGCAAATAAGTAGCAAAAGTGATTTTTTAAAAACAATTATTTTTTTTTTTTTAAATTTGAGTGAACTTACATTTGTTAATCACTCATCCATTTTAAGGAGATTTTTTTCAGCAGTGTACTATATGGCTAAAAGTATGGGAAGACTTGAGCATCACCCCTGTATGTGCTTGTTGACTATCCTATTCCAAACCCATGGGCATTAATATGGAGTTGTTCCCCCAGCCTTGATGCTATAACAGCCTCCCCTCTTCTGGGAAGGCTTTCCACCAGATTTTGGTGTATAGCTGTGGGAAGTTGTGCCCTTTCAACCACATCAGTGAGGTCAAGCACTGATGTCAAGCAAGAAGGAAGAAGGACTGGCTCACGGTTGGCACTCTTAATTCATCCTAAAGATGTTCAGTGGTGTTGAGATCAGGGCTCTGTGCAGCTAGTTGAGTCCTTCCATACCAACCTGGGCAAATCATGTGTTTATGGTGCACACTTTGTCCGTGGGGGAATGGCGCAGTTGTGCTGGAGTAGGAAATGAGTTTTCTGAAACTCTAGCCCCAAAGCTGGAAGCACATAATTGTCTAGAACATGTTTGTATGCTGTATGGTTGTGGCTGAAATAGCTCAGCTCAGTCAGTAGAGGGGGGGGGGGGTCTACATACTTTTGGCCATATGGCATGAATACAATATCCATTGACTGCTCCCCTCTCTGTCACTGTCCCTACAATGCAACTTAAGGTTTTATTTATTTATTTACTTACTTACTTATTTATCTATTTGTTTGTTTCTTGTCTTCTTGGTGCTTGGGTGTTTGTGTTTGTTTTTTACTCATACATTTTTTTCTACAATGGAACCACACAGTCTCCTGTTGAATCAGGGCACATTTCACTACGTGGTATATTCAGTAACCATGTACTGTACGTGACAAATAAACTCTTTTGACTTTGAATATTTGTCTGGATATTGAGGTTTAGGCATACAGTATGTGTTGTGTTTAGGCAAAATACTGCATTAGCCAACCGTTGTCTCTTTTTCACTTCTAGAAAGCCAAAAAGAAGAAGATTGATATTGTTAAGCCTGGTGATCTGGGGGTGGACCTCACCTCACGCCTGGCGGTGCTACGAGTAGATGAGCCCCCCCAGCGGCAGGCAGGCATGAAGGTGGAGACAGTGGAAGACCTCATCTCCAAACTCAAGGATGCTGGAAGGATATAAAGGATGTGAGCACAGGGGCACACTGGGTGGGGCAAGAGGCACAGAACGGGCCAAAGCAAGGATATAGGAAACAAACAGAACTTCATTTAAAAAGAATGCAAATACAAAGGCAGCAGGTAGCATATCAATGAAAGGCATGGACTTATAACCTGAAAGTAGTTGGCCCAAATCCTGCTCCCATCAGTGCTGCTGTATACTGAAACAAAGCTACTTTCCCAGAATTGTTGTAGTAAAATACAATACTTTATGTAAGTGGGAAAACTGTTAATTTAAAGGAAATAAATGGCTAAATATATTTTAAAGATGCAAATTCAGTTGGCCTTAACTGGGGAAAGTATAGCATTCATTCACTAAGAATGTAGAAGGGATTTCATATGAATTCAGAGTATGGATTTTTGTTATGAGATTGTCAGGACTTTGTAGTGTCCTAGCTCTGGCTCATCTAATATGAATGTTAAAAAAGCAGGTGGCATACTTAATGCCCAATCGAAACCAATAAAATTCTTTTCTCAACATGCCAAGATACGTCACTGTTACATACAACCTTTGAGTATTAACGTTTGCCTATAAGGGTGACCAAGTACTGGACAACGGTGAAGGTGGAAAAGCTGACTGGTGAGGAAGCTGCTGTAGGTTTGGTTTTCTTTTCCCAGCGAATTAACCATGACCCAGTTCCCTTGTATGTGTTGCATATGTCCATATGTTTCTATATCTTGTTCATAAATGTGCTGTTTAAGGTTGTACACTAGGAATTTGCCAACTGGGTGCAATTCTTTTCTTACATTGTTTTTAAAGTAGCAAATTTTTATATAGATATATGTGTGGATAACTTCTACATCAATACAAGTAGAACAGTATCTGCTGGTGTTATATTAGCCATTCAGTAGTGCAGCAGTGGCACATAAGCTTTTAAGAGGTAAGTGGTCCATGTTAATATCACTTATGCGCACCCATGTCCCTTTTATTAAAGTGTAAAGGTGTATGTAAATCTAGCAAAGTTTATATATAAAAAAAAAAAAAGACTCATCATACCATTAAAATTCACTGTATTGAACTTGTCCATGTAAGATGCTGCAGTGCCTCTTGGAGAGTGTTTGTCAGTCTTGGAATAGCAAAGAAGAGGAAAAAGTAACTTGTTAGACAAGTGAACTTTTCACCATGAGCTCCTATATTTGATTTTGATTGTATGCAGTCTTCCAGTAAGAATAAAGATAACTGTTGATTTGTATGTAAATTTTCAGTATAGGGTATAGGGGAAGTACCTTTCACCCTATCTGCATTTATAGTTGGTTTCTTCACTGCTGTCAAGCCATTATATGTGTTGGTTATATTCCAAGGTGTCATTGTTGAGCTGTTCACTGACAAACTCTTGTTTAAGTTGCAGATTCAAAATTTGGCACTCTTCATCATAAGTTAGGTTTTGGCATAGTGATGCTCTTTACGCACACAGAGCTATACACATTAGTGTTGTGTGTTTCTAGGCAGTTCCCTGCTAAATTGCCTAGATGAGGACAAATGGGTCTTTTCAGACATACACATGAGATCAGCCACAGATGGTGCACACACTCTACACATGTGGTGTTGCACACATTAGTAATGTGTCTCTCTAGGTAGTTCCCAGCTAGTTTGCCAGAATGGGGACAAATGGGGCAGTTCTTTTACAGAAACACATGAGCAGGATGATGGACACCGCATATAATCTGCATATACCTACATTTTTTACAGTAATAAAGTTTAGGTACCTATAACTTACGAATTTTTACCTTCATGCTTTCTGAGCCAAACTATGCCTGGCAGCTCAGCACTAACATAGATTTTGAAGGATCTTGAGTGTCAAAGATCTTTATTTTATTGGATGAATCCAGAACTTTGTTAATGTTAGTGAGCAATAATCCCCAAAAGGATATTTGAAGGAGTCAGTCCTAAATGTTTACAGCAACGTTGCGAGAAGGATTTTTTTTAATCCTTAAATATTCTTTGAAAAATATTTTCCCTGAATGCGTCAACATTTTGCATCATGGGGATGGATTATATGAGGTAAATGGTACTGAAACTAATACAATTGTTACAATTTTTTTTGTAATTTTTCTCCAGGTAATAACTTTACCGTTCACATTGTCATATCGCTGTCATTTGTTGTGTAATGAAGTTTGGGGGAACAATTTACCGTTATCCTAGGACTTTTATTTGATTAAGTTTCCAGTATTATGAACTGATGATGGGGCAATTCCTGCAGTTCCTACCTGTCTTACCATTTATCACACAAGCCTGTTTTTTTTTTTTTGCTCAGCAACCAGTGATTCTAAAACATTGCGCTGCAAGTAGTAACAATTGATGTCATACAGGTATTTCTTGTTTCCATGTAAATAAATACATGTCAGATTGTCAGGTTTAATCTTGGAGCACCACAGTGTGTGCACATTTGCCTGATCTGTTTAAATCATTACTGCATTAAGATAGAAGGATATAGTATGTTGGACTATTTAAGATATTAAGGATTTTGAGGAAATGGAACATCATAAATGTGTGCCTTCCAGAAAATGAACTGTGTGTCCTTACTCAAAACTTTTCAGCTTGCAAATTTATAGAAAAAAGAAAATTGTTGAATAAAACACTATTCTTGTAAGGAAGGTAGCTTAGGTTCTACAGGGGTAACAGTACAGTCTCAGTCTTTGTAGCATTAATGTACTGTATATATTGTTTGCCTTAACCTTTACATATAAAAAAATTTGGTGCAGCTTTTTAAATGTTAATAATTCTCTCTTATTTACAAATGGCAGGGTGCTGTCCAAGTCCCTTAATAGAACATAAATAGCTTGCAATATGAACACACAATGTACTGTATTGCCTATTGTACTGTATCGAGTGCAGGTGTTAAAACCCACAGTTTCAGGGCCCTAGGCTTCATGTGGGATGGGCATTAGTCTCTTTCTTACTGAAGGAGCAGGTGGATGTCTGTACTATGCTGCTTGAACATCAACCACATTAAAGACACACAGTGCAAGGGTGACATGGTGTCAGCAGTTTCAGGTAGGTTTCAGTTTAACTCTATGGAGTTTCATCTTTTCTCTGTGTGCCTATGGATTTCTTCTTCCTGCCACAGTCTACAAAGTGTGACTCAGGCAACCTGATAAGTCTGTGTGCTGCCGTGTGCATGTGTATTTCTTTGCTCCCCTTTATAAATGGGAACGGATTGTGGGCACTTCAATGTAGCGTGTCTAGCCTTGGGCAAAGGTGTCAGCTGAATGCAGAGAAAAGTATCTGCTGACTAAATACAACTTTGTGTGATACACTAAATGACAATACATTTTGATGCTCCGAAAAAACATGACTAAGATCAGAGGAATAAAATACTTCCTCAGTACTAACTCACATGTGATGATGAAGACCCACTATCTGCAGCAACAGTCAGTCATTGTGAAGACAAAAGAACAACTGTGCTTCCATCAGACTTCTCATGATAGTGGGGCCTTGATATACATTTCTAGTTTATACATCGGGTTATATCACAACAAGGATGAACCTGTCAAACCGGTTGACAGAAACCACAATAGGGGCGCTTAAGTTAGCGCACGAAACTGCATCCTTTGGGTGTGTATGCAGTGAGAATGTTCTCAAGGCACACCCAGGTGAAAACATCTGTGATCCGTTCATCCTCATTCTGCTGACCAGACAAATGCTGGAGGTAAGTCTGACACTGAAATCAACTGTGGCACAAAATCGTAGCACCACAGCTGTGACTCCTACAGACCTGTGCCTAATACAGGAAGTTAATTTCCTCTTCCCTTGTGCACAACCTCTGTCATCCTAAGCATGAGGCCCTCAAAATGGATCTACCGTATACCATGTACTGTAGATAATACTTTGCCTAACGTTTGTGCATGGACTTTTGTGTTATGAAAAACTAAATTCCACCTGTGAATTCCAATAGCACTCATCACAAACGCAAGAAGGCACGTCAGGATATCTCAGTGGGACGATGTGAAATTGGGCAGACTGCCGTATTCTCAGACAGAAAGCCATGTAAACTCTCAAATATAACCGGGAAGGAAGTGGCTTTAAGTTATTCTTCTGAGCAGAGAATTGGCTTTTCGGCTGGGCTTTGTGCAGCGCCAGGTGCGCGCCCTCTCTGGAGGCGGAGCGAGAAGAGAGCTGAAGAAGAGATGCCGGCATCTAGCCATCGTCTTGGCATCTGGTGAGCAACGACGTCAGCCATCAAGTGTGTCACTTGGACATTTTTCCCCTCTTGGAACACATTGGACTCACGGAGGTGGACATGAGGCACGCCATGCGCTGCATCGTCTGGGGCAACGTGGTGGCCGTGCTGCTTGCAGGTGCGTCACATTTCCCCTCGCAACTCGCAGAGTTTTGAAGCGACGTTCAGCAACAGCGGTGTTAATAAAATGGGGCCAACGGAGAAAAGAAGCGGGAGGAGCTGGGCTGAAATGTTTCAGCCGACGCTGTTTTATTGTGGAGTTGATGCCTTTCCGTTGGAGGCGTAGCGATTCGTCAAGCTTTTGGTCCAAAAGATCACAAGTTCTTTCCTCAGGAGTCAGACGCGGTAGTTTTGCCTGAAGTTTGGGGGATGCGTGGCCCGTCACGCCCACCCATTCATTCTTTTCAATAGTTCATCGGTGGCTTGGGAGGTAAAGGAATCAACCAGTTTCTGTCGTACAGTAGCTCAGTTTTATACTCGTGTCCTCTGCATCAGTTAACTACCAGTGTGTCTTTAAGATGAAAATGGAGAATTTGGGCAGTTGTGTTTGGTGGTTTTAAGTTGATTTTACCTGCTTGACTCGTTCTGTGTTTATAGCTTGAGTGCAACCTGAAAATATCAAAAGGTGTTTATTCCCTTGGGAAATGTTTCACGCTTCTTTCTTAAATTCGTAAGTGGGTGTTTTTCACTTTTGCTAACGCTTTGCTAGCACCGCATATTCACCGACCGTCAGCATTCAGTTTATGCTGGAAAAAAACGTGCAGTCCTTTAATAGCTGCTGCACGCAAAAAAGAGCTCAGCTGCAAGTAGTTGCTGATCAATTGTGTACAAAGTTTTTTGGGCACCCTTGGCAAGTCCTCGTTAGAATTGCTTCAGTTCATTGCTGTTTGTCATGTGTCTTGTGCAAATAGTGTCAAGGTATTTCAGCTGGGCTAAAGTCAGGATTCAGGCTTGACATTGTAAAAAGAATGATTTTTGAAAAGATCTAATGCAGGACTTGTTTGTGTGTGGTTTTACTTGCCTTAATAGCAAGCTTCCCTGTTCTTTATGCTGAAGCACAGCCCCACTGCATGATGCTGCCACCACCACTGCACAGTTTCAATTATATTTGCTGGGTATTGGGCTGTGTTCGATTTTGTGATATCAGATTCAGGAAGCTAGGCGTGCGAAAAGGGACTTAAATGTGGTCTCTCTAGATCTGGCAAATGCCATTGGCTCTGTGCCACACAGTCTTATCTGGAGCACGTTTGACTTTTTTAGACTTGCACGCCAGATAGCGAATTTAGTAAAGGAGTATTTTTTGGGATGTTAGGATGTGTTTTACCACAGCGGATTATACAACAGCCTGGCAAAGGTTGGAAATAGGGAATATGGTGGGCTACACCATCTCCCCACTAGCATTCACTATGGCAAAGGAAATCGTAATTAGGGCTTGTCGTTGGGTAGGTATACATGGAGGCACAATCAGGTTTTGAAATGCCTAGCTGCAACCATTGAGAGGTGGAGAGTGCAGGTAAGGTCAGGATGTGAGACTGGAAATTTTATGATTCGGTTTATTAGGGAGGGGGAGGAAATTGGGGAAACGTTTAGGTAGACAAGAGACAGTCCCATGGGAGGATCTAATTGAAGATGCATGTGAGAGGAAAAAACTTGAGCTGGAAGCAGAGGTGGCGGGAGGAATGTAGAGTTTAAGAGTGAAGCCGGTAGAGGTGGAGTGTCATGGCTTTATACCCTGATTAACAACACTGCTGTTTCAAGAACTCTGAATCTTAGGAGAGAACCTACGGCAAGCGGTGAGGGAGATGGCGGAGGCTGTGGAGCAGGAAAGTCTGTGTATATGGAGGAAAAGGACCAGTGCGCGTGGAGGATGAGAGACGAAGTCATGAGGCATGGTAGGATTTAGCTGTTTAAGCGGTAGCGGTTAGCAGTTAGCAGGCTGCCAGGTTAATGGGCAGTGTAGCGTAGGTGTAGCAAAGTGGTAGGTTTAGTGGAGTTGTAAAGAAGATAGTGAGTAGCAGAATGGGCAGTAGCATGCAAAGTTGTTAGCGGGGGTGCTAAGGCAGATAGCATGTGTTGTGTTGTTGAGTAGTGCAGTGGTGTGCGCAGTTGTGGAGGGGAGCAGTTCTAGGACGCCAGAGTGGTGGTTGAGCCTTCCGGAAGTGTCATGGGCCTAACTCGACGAAACACTTGTGAAGGGAGGTGCCCATTTGACAACCACAATACTGCACCATCACTTCGCTATACCATGTGTGGGGTTGTAGGTGATTAACGTTGGGTGTTAAGAAAATACAAACCATTGCATAGTGGCTAGACAGGTTTGCTGTGGGTTTGGCTGTAAGGTTGCCGTAGTGTTTCAGTTACAATAAGGTAAGACGGGCGCTTAGGATGAAGGTAAGGGAGTGGGATCCTCTTTGAAGCGCAAGTCCTTTCATTAGCACTTTGTGTTTCATATGACTCAATCATAGCACTGTGTTTCCAGGACCAAGATATCATTTTTAATTTTATCAAAAAATCTGAAGTACCTGTATGCATGAGTTAATAGTTAAAAAACCAGAGAAAGCAAATGGTGTAGTGATGAAGAAATTGTTGATTTTTAGACAGTAAGCATTTGATAGAACAGTATGATGTTGATAGTGTTTGAGATGTGCCATATTTTACATTTTGTTATGGTGGACCTAACTATGCTCCTGGGAAGAAAACTTTGCCAAGCTTTCAGTACTGTGGTATCCCTTAGGCACTACCTCTGAAAGATGGTAAACCTGTAAACTGCCCTTCATTACCCCAGTACATGGCCATTCTTGGTCCATTCTTTAAAAAGAACCATTACAGTATTTTTTTGTGCTGCTTTAAACTTCACAGTGATCTAAATAACTACATCTACTCTGGTGCACAGTGTTGTAAGCCGGGCTATAAAAAGTATTTTCTAAATTAAAACATTTCTAGCTCATTTCTTAATGTTAGCGGAATTACAGTTTGATTAAATGTTTTCTGGTGCTTTGAAATCAACCCTTTTCACATTTATATGTAAACATGTAGTGCAACAAATATGAGCTCACCACTTCAAGTTTGACTATCATGTTAAACGTTTCACCTTATATAAATATGTAAATAATTGTTGTGCCATAAATAGTCTGCATATGCATCATTTTATTTGGTTCTAGGGTTGGTATGTGTTTATATTAATTGCCGTTTAATTGTTTCTTTTCTTTTTGTTTACTCCTTTTCTCATCCAAAGGTGTTGTGGACTGTGGCCTGATTATCAATGCCTACAGTCCTTCAGTTGTGAGTGCCTTGGCTGGCAGCAATGTGATCCTTAATGTGTCATTTACTGGAGCGGCAAATCCTGTAGTTGAATGGGCACAGAACAATATACCTGTTGTGATCTGGACCATTAATTCCACCACTGATCCAGTCATAAGTGACCAGAACAGTGTGTTGGGGATTGCCAGTAATGGGTCCCTCACATTCCAAAATGTGCAGACTGACTACAGTGGCAACTACACCATCACCATCATAAAGCCTGGGGTGGAATCTGTGTCACACACCTTCAGGCTCAGAGTTTTTGGTAAGCAAGCTGATACTGCATGTAATAAGAATGTCAACATTTTGTAGTTGAGGCTAACATGATGGTGTGACTGTAAACATGCTAGAAGCTGAGAACCTAAAGAAAGTACAGTAACATATCTGAAACTGTGAAAGGTTTTTGGTTCCATTTTTATTTGTTATGCTAGCAATAGCATATTGTATATGCACAGAAGTATTCCATTTATTTATTGATAAGTGTAATGCTGGCAACAGGACTCCTTAAGCAGGAGATGCAATAATAATTAAATTGGTTCTGAAGGATGTCATGCAGCAATTAGAAACTTTTTTAAAAGTTCATTTTTCCATTTTATGTTTACATATAAAATGTGGGTTGAATAGTTATGATAGTCTGAATGAAACGGAACAAAATCTACAAAAAAGGTATTAGTACATCTTCAGAAATTAAACAAAACAAGTATGACATAGACTATTGTTTTCTTTGACAGTTATTCAGTAGTTAATGTAAAACACTTTTCCAGTATACCACTGTAATGTTTTATTTCTTTAAAGGTTAAACGCAATGGTAGACAGGAGAAATATTAAAACTATATTTGCGCATGGTTAAGAAATGACATTCTTTCCTTTTTCTGTTCTTTTGTTATCAGGATACCCTGTGTGTTCAGTCATAGGACTAAATGGAAACCAGAATCTGCAGTATAGCTGTCAGATGATGGGTGGCAGCCCTGATGCCCTGCTGTCATTTCCAGACTTGAGCAACAACACCAGTACAAATGAAAATTTCAGTGTAACTGTGGCATCGTCTCAGAACCTGAATGGGAAACCCATTATTTGTCTTGTCAGCAACATTCCTTTTCAGTTAAGCTGCAACATAACTGCTCGTAGGTCTTTCATATTGATTTTGTTTTGCTAAACAAGTGTACTTTCTTTAACCATAATTTAAGAAGATATGCTTTACAGATTTATAATTTTAATGTCCTACAGTATGTAACAAGACTATTACAACAAAGCATGAAAATCTGTATGCATTGCATGAAATCTACTAAATCTTCCTCAGATACTTATATTTTTTGAGGAACCCCCCCCCCCCCATTTGTTACCTATGAAATGCAACACTCACCATTTGCCTGTTTTTTTGAGAAATGTCAGATCTCTGAATATTTTGTTGCATTCTTTTTAAAGGTGGTCCTGTGGCATTCTTGCCTGTGGTCACAACCACAGTGGACAGCAATGGGAATCTGTTGGTCACCATCAATTGCAACAGCAATTCTGTGCCAGCTACCAACCTCACTTGGTCCAAAGATGGGCAAGTTTTATCCAGTGGGGGGCAGTATCAGATCAGCAGTAACACCTCTCTCCTCACAATCCAGAACTTCAGTGTGAGCACAAACCTAGGCGTCTATGTGTCCGCTGGCCAGAATCCTCTTGGCAGCCAGAACACCAGCGTCCAGCTGCTGGGTACGGGTTTCAGCTCTACAGATAACAGCTCAGCATGTACAAGTTAAAGTGTTTTAATTTCTTGTCCCAGTCCAAGCTTTAAAGTGTAAAATATGGGAACAGCACAGTACTGGTCCTGGTAATACGGTGTACTTTGAGACTGAATGGAAAAATGGATAATAAATCATGCCTTACACACAACTCTGGTAGGTCATTTGAAAAGTGGCTCATCCCAGATGGGGTTTTTGGTCCCTCTCATTAACTTTCATAAGAGAGAGAACTTCTGTGTTTTTCTCTCCTGCTTTGAACTATCTTCTTCCCACAGGACCCATGATCTCCAATTTTAGTATTCTTTCAAACAAGGCAGGTACAGTGGTGACACTTCTCTGGGACTGCCCTCGCACTTCCATCATCACAGGTAAGGAATACAGTATACATTCCTTCAATACAGTGTTACCCATGAAAGTGTTTACGCTGTTGCAATGTCAAAATGGTGGAAGACAAACTTTGTTATTCAAAATCAAATTCTGGTTAGCACTGTGTGTCCTTTTGATGAAAGCTCAGCCTATAAAAAATGTCTTGTTTGTGAATACTGTACAAGGCATTGAACCTGATACCCTTTATATTGTACCACTCAGATCTCCAGCTTCTGAATTTATTTTTGTCACTGATTTTCCCCTCCTGTGTTTGGAAGGTTTTAATATCCAAATGATGGGGCCCAATGTCACAGTTGCTACTAATGGCACTAGAAGGAGAAAACGGGCAACTGAAGACTTCCGCACGATTTCTACAAAACCAGCCAGTGCCCGCAGCCAGGACATCTTGGTGCTGGACCCGAAATCTACATATTGGTTTACAGTAGTACCAGTGGCTGGCAAAACCAATGGTGCCCCTTCCACGGTGCTCAAAGTTGGACCAGGTAGG
Source organism: Heterotis niloticus (assembly GCA_018136845.1). NCBI lineage: Eukaryota > Metazoa > Chordata > Actinopteri > Osteoglossiformes > Osteoglossidae > Heterotis > Heterotis niloticus. The sequence goes on along the minus strand of CM030905.1, from coordinate 100,562 downwards.
CAGTCTTAGTCTTGTTTTTGAGTAAATCTTTAAAATGTGCCTCTACATTTTGGCAAACCTTAGTCTGCTAAATGATAGCTCTGGTGGCTGCAGAACTGATTCCACTGAGTACCAGAATCACCTTTTAAGCACTGCCACATTAACCTTTGCCTGTCTGTAGAGTTGTGGTAATCGTTCACAGTTCTTGTGGGCATAGCATGTCCTTTTACTGTATTTAGTAAAGGAGAATCAAATTTGTGGGATAAACTGATGAAACAAAGAACTGCATAGTGTGTAGCTGCTAGTGCCATGAATGAGTTCTATACTGTACACAGAGTTTGCGTGAAGGCATGTACTTAGGCATAAGACCGCGTCTTTCATCTTCTGCCTTGTAGCCCCTGGAGGTTTGAGTCAGGCAGCTATCATAGGTCTGGCTGTCGGAATCCCCTGCGGCTTCCTTCTGCTCCTTATCATTGCTCTCATTGTCATCTGTGTTATCTGCAGAAAGAGAAGACGTAAGACCCACATTCATTCTTATTGTGCTTTTGTTTTTTGTGCTTTTTCACGGTTTGTGAATACATTGCATCTTTTCTGTTTTGTAGGTCAACAGCCAGTGTATCCAGTGGCAAGAAGTGCTGGAATGGTGATTTTGAAAAATATTCTGAAAACTTGCTATATGCATTTATTCAATATACAGTGTACATATTGTGTTGTATTTTAAACAAGTTTTTTCAGAATAGTATGATTAAAAGTCACAATAAATTGAGAAGGGAAGTAAAATGATAATCAAAAAATATTTGTGTCTATATGTACTCAGGTGGAGAGAACTCAGCCAAACAGTCCACACACTTTGCTGACTGGAAGGATGAAAGACACAAACCAGCCCCCTCCTTATGACATGCAGGTATTTGATACAGCACATTAGATGTTTCAGAAACTTCAGCTTAACAGGACCTAAAATTTTCAGACCTAATGAGCTAATTTTAAAAATAAGCACCAATGGATAAAATTAAATCAATGTTGTTGACCCAAAAAGCTTTCAGTTAGCTTTAAAAGCCTTATCTTAAACTCATCATAAATGGAAACAAATTACAATTATTGTTTATTTCTTTAAGAAAAATGTGTAGCAAAACCTTGCAATACATTTATTTTTTCAATTTGTTGAAGAGTCTGTGATGTGAGACCAGTTTAGGCCAGACTTTCCAGTTTTGACCAGAGTTCTGCTCTGTTTTAAACTGTGCGTGAATATTTTCATAATGCTCCCCTCATGATATGTGTATGCCTTATAGTTTAGGGTGGTGCCTTTTATTTGCAGCTGCGGTGTCAGTACAGGCTAAATGCGAAAGATCATTGTTGTATGTAAGATTTGTGGCCCGGCATTGATTTATTTTGCCCGGCATGTTTGTGCTCCTCGTGCATAACAATCGCTACAATGAAGCAGTGGTTCAGTTCAACAGATTTAAAAACGTCTAACTTTACTGGTACAAGCACAAAGAGAGCATATTATCTGTGTACCTGCCCAGTGCACTTCAATGCTGTTCCAGTGATTTCTTTTCTTCTTTCAGGCTGCGTGGGAACCCTCTGAGCGGGGGAACCCTCTCCCGTCCATGCTCACGCCTGCACAAATGCGGCTGGCCACGACAGTCTGAGGATGTTTACCTGCAATATTGTTTATTCTAAGATATCTGAAAGGATGATACACTAAATGTAAGTGTGGATAAGCCATAATACAAATAGCTTTTATCTTTCAGCCAGCCAAAGAACAAGGACAAACTTCCCGATATGTCTGTATATGCAGTATGTTATTCCCTGTAATTTATCCTTTAAAAGTGGTGTTGCTTTGTTATGCACATTATTTTTTTTTTTTGCAATCAGCCCAGTTATACATGTCTGTTAATGAAGCTTTCATACATATAAATATTTAATATTTTAATTTATACAGAACTGCCAAAATATTAAAATGTTTTACTATATCTCTTAAAGAACTGATTTTGCATAGTGTCAAATATTCTGTCATTATAGTGTGTGTATGTGTGTGCGCGCGCATGTATTATTCTGAAATGACGCAAAAGATTTTTGCAAAGGAAATACTGCCATTCACATAGAGGGTCGTATGCCACATCTTGTTCACTGTGTGTTTTACTGGGCTGCATGCACACTCTAATGTCTTTATGCATATTAGTTTTCATTTGCTGTTTACTGCATTGCATTTTGTTGAGCTGTTTCACTCCATTTTCCACTGGCCTTCTTTGAAAGGTAGGTTACCGTGAAGGAGTGTCCCACTGAAATGAGCAGCTGAGTAAACACCCTGCAATATTCAAGCAGGTTCTTGTAGAAGTTGCTTCCACTGTGTCTTGCACTTTGCAAGCAGCTTTCTTTTTTAATTTAAAATGTAGACTTGAGCTTGTGTAGACAAAGTCCCAGTCTTCTGCAAAGTGTCCAGAACTTTTGCTGATTATCTCTGTGACATTCAGTGTGGTACCATTCCCTGCCACCATTATGTTCAACCTATATTTTTGTGTAAACAAAGCAATTTCAGAGTACAGCAATGTTTATTGCATGTGAAAAGATCAGAACTTTTTTTTCTCAGTATCTCTTCTTGACACAACGGAGATGCCTTGCATCAAGAATGCTCTCCTTGTAAACGGAAGGCCTTCAGCCCATGTCGGTTTGGGCAGGAAAGCTCAGAATTCCTGAACACGCACTTTGAGCTGAAGAGCTGCCTTGTCACATTTGGCATTTTTACGAGGGTTTTTGTTTTTTGTACTTGTCTCCCTGGTCTCCTTGCATTTTTTTTTTTTTGTGGTTTAGCATCTGGGATGCGTTGTGCCGCATGTTTTGTACGCTTCAACCTGTTTTAATAAGTGTGGCTACAATGTGCACCAGCCCCCTCGATAATCCATGCAGCTTTCAGTGCAGCTTAACTGCTGGGATTTACTTGTCATGCTTTGTATTCTCAGCAGGTACTCTTTGAGGGGTGTCACAGTGATGCCAATTTCACACATACAGCCATCATACTGACAGCTTGTGCTGATATAAGCTGGTGAATTCTCCCACATGAGATGCTGAACACTTCCTCTGATTTTGAGCCATGAGGGTGAAACAACCTCTGCAAAAAAAAAAAAAAAAAAAAATTTAAATGAGTAAGAAGAAATTTGATAATGCTTTAAGTAATTAAAAAAGACCTAAAAGTAACTTTTAGAAATCTTGCAACAGGTTCTTACTTGTATGTTGTTCATCTGTAATGTTTCTGTGGGTCATAGAAAATGTAACAAAGTTCTGGGGCAAAGGCGACTACAAATGTAAGATTCAAAGGCAATGCAACATGTTTAATTTTGTGTGATCCAGATTCAGCTGCAAAAATCTGAATGATGTACCTGGTTTGTTCATCTCCTTCAGATTCATGAAACCTTGATTTATTTCTGCAGCTGAAGAGACTTTTGTTGTGCGGCTTTAGGCCTGTAGAATCCTCAATTTTTAATTTTTCTTGCATACAATGAAAGCCTTTTGGCCTTTTTGCATCTCACTCCAGTTGAGGGACGAGTTCAGGAAGTTGGAGGTCTTGTTGACCAGTGATGGGGAAAAGGGGAACTGGAGATTTTAAGGAAGGTTGGCTGCAGTGTCAGCAGTTCCATGGTGCGAAAGAGGGTGATGAATATTAGGACAAAGCCCTTAGGTTACCTCTCATTCTACCTTACCATCCTCCCATTGAATCATAAACTCTGGTTCATGATAGAAAGAATCAAAGTGTGACTGCAAGGAGGAAAAATTAGGTTTCTTTACAAGATTGTTTGGCTCGCTGTCTGCAGTAAGGAAAAGACTTTGGTGATCCAGGAGAGTGCTGGAATGGAGCAACCTCTTCTATAGATTCAGAGAAGGCAGTTGAAGTGGTTCAGGGATGTTGTATAAATGCTCCTTGTTCATCTCCCACTAGAGCTCAACTGGGATGAGACCCTGCATCTCCAGGGCATGTTGGAGAGGTTTTGTGTATTGTCTCGTCTGGGAAAGCTTTCAGATTTATCAAGAATTGCTGGAGACTATGGCTGGGAAAATGAAAGTTTCGGCCTGTCTGATGAGCTTTTTATCAGAGCAGCTTTTTCCAGGAACAGTGGAAGAAAACTGAATGAAAACAGATTTGTCACTTCCGTGGGTCTGCGGTTCAGGTAGACAACATTTTTTAAGAACTGTTTATTGTACATCATAATGCACTGCACTGTGAAAGTGAAGAACAGGGGTGTAACTCCTACTCTTAGCAACAACCTAACCAGAAAAAGTGAAGATTTAAACTCCCTCAGCCCTCCATGGTCTTGTGGATGCAGCTGTAGCCACCTCTGTACCACACCATCACCTTCTACATATACTTTACACGTGTGAACAAAAGTTTGTAAACCATTTGGAACGATCAAGATGTCTGAACAAATGGCTCCTAAATATGATCTGACCTTCATCTAAGTCATAACAGTAAAGACAGCCTTACTTAAAAAGCAAAACGAGCAGTGTACTTTGTCATATCTCCACTGAAAAATGTTTTATACAGCCAAGGTTATTAATGGTGAAAAGTATGAACCTTAATATTTAGTAAATGGTGGAGCCTCCTGCACCAGCAATAACCTCAGTCAAATGCTTTCTGTAGCTGATGATCAGATTTGCACGTTGATAAGGAGGCATTTTGATCCATTCTTCTATAGAAAACTGCTTCAGTTTATGTATAGAGCCCGGATGTCTGGCTTGAAAACCTGCTTCAGAATACAGCACAGCATTCAACGAGACTGGGGTTAGGACTCTGACTTGGTCATTCCAAGGACACTCAGCAACCATTACCAACACATAATACTTGATTCCGGATGCTTTTCAGGACAGCTATCCATGGAGTCGCCATGAGTCGACACATACTTGATGGGCACTTACTACTTGATAACTTCTGAAATATAAATATCCATCTGTCTGTCTGTCCAGTTCATCTATCATCACTAACCTCTTTAATCTGGTTCAAGGTCATGATGGTCTGGAGCATATTCTGGAATCACAGAGCATTAAAGTATAAAACCATAAACTGGATGGGATGCCAGTCCATAACTGGAAATATAAAAAGCAATACTTTATTCATAATTAAGGTTTGCAAAGGATGAAACACTGAATAACAATCATATTTGTGTGTTTTGAGACAACATCATGGAAACATATCCTGTATTAAAAGTGGGCGATAGTCCCTTTGTTAAACTGCATGAAACCAGCATAGCTATAATGGTAAAAAGAAAAAAAAAAAAAACAAAGATGAAATGTGGAACAGTCAGTTGCACTGACATGTTCACATCCCATGTCCTACTGTAGTACCAATGAGCAAAAAACTTACCGTTTTGATAAAGTAAAAACTGCACTGCTGTATAAATGGGGAACTTAAGATAAGTGGCTCAACAGATGTGTTTATTGTTTACTTTAAGAGAAATGTACATCAAGCTGCCAAGTTTTCTTCTACAGTTCAAGGCAGTCAGCATTTGGTAAAAGTCTGTAGTGATGACTCTTTATCTGATGAGACAACTTTGAAATGCATGGTTTAAAACTAGGCATGCATTTAAACATCTAAATCATGTTGGTGAGAAGAAACAATAAAAGGTTCACAAATGAAGTATATAATCTTAATGATAGGTGTCACCTTTTACTACTTTACCCTGAACTACTCTAGAATAAATTTGTATACAAACTTTGTGTACACACATAAACTGGTGTGGGCAAACATATTGAAAATAAATAGCTCACAACTAACAGAAAAATGAATATTAAATTGTATAATCAACCCATTTAAACTCAAATGCTACATAAAACTAAACAAAAAACAAAAAGAACTGGTAAAATGCCTTGGGTCTACACAGCTACAACTGCAGAACAGCTGCAAAAGAGAATTAAGGAAATTAAGAACTATTCACTCAGGTGGACATGGCCACAATTAAGCTGAGCCACACTAAGTGCCACAGGAACACCGTCCTCTCCTTTTCTGTTTGCTATCTCTCCTCTGTTTAGGAAAGGCACAGCATGGTGGTGCTACAGCCAACATCTAAAGAGACCCCTATCTCTGTTGCTGCCTGGAGGCACGCTAAGAGTCTTCTTTTGCTTTGATGGCTGAAAGTGGACTAGGAAGACATACAGAAGAACACGTGTTTGTCTCAGCTACATACAGTCATTGTTTTCCCATGGTGCACAACCACAAAGAATTTAAAACAAAGCAATCAAGATGTGATTGAATTGTAGACTTTCAGCTTTAATTTAAGGGATTTAACAAAAGTATTGCATTAACCATTTATAAATTACAGTCATTCATATACATTGCCCCCATTTTCAGAGGCTCAAAAGTAACTGGACAAACTAAAATAATAAAAAAAATATAAGGATTATTTTTAATATTTGGATCCATATCCTTTGCAGTCAATGACTACCTGAAGTCTGGAACCCATGGACATGCTGAGTTTCCTCCCTTCAGATGCTTTGCTAGGCCTTTGCTGCAGCAATCTTCAGTTGCTGCTTGATTGTGGGTCTTTCTGCCTTCAGTTTTGTCTTCAGTAAGTGAAAAGAATCTTCACTTCAGTTGAGGTCAGGTGACTGACTTGGTCATTAAAGAATATTGCACTTCTTAGCCTTGAGAAGCTCTTGGGTTGCTTTCACTGTATGTTTTGGTTCATTATCCATCTGTAGCGTGAAGCGCCTTCCTATCAGTTTTGCAGCATTTGGCTGAATCTGAGTAGATAGCATAGTTCCATACACTTCAGAATTCATCCTGCTACTTCTATCAGCAATCACATCATCAAGAAACACCAGTGACCCAGTTCCATTGGTAGCCATACATGCCCATGCCATAACACTGTCTCCACCATGTTTGACAGGTGAAGTGGTATGCTTTGGGAGCCCTTTCTTTCTTTCTTTCTTTCTTTCTTTATTTCCATCATTCTGGTACAAGTTAATCTTGGTTTCATCTGTCCAAAGAATCTGGTTCTAGAACTGGACATGTGTCATTGTCCAAATACTTATGGACCTGACTGTATTCAGAGTTTAAAAACATCCATTTTTGAGCCCAATAATGCAAAATAGTGTGGGTCTTCATGTTAGCAACTATTCTGTAGCATATTCTGGTAAATGAGCTATTTTCTATTTGGAAATATCAGAGCTTTGATACTGATTGTCACTCCAAACATGCAGCAATGGATTTCAAAGTGTCAGTCACTGGAAATGCTGTAAATTACAAAAGCTGTTTTTATCCTTTTTGTTAGGCAACCAGGGTTGCTGTGTCTTGACTCTGCTTCATGGTGGAGACCCATGCTTACTCTGAGAACACAAGCAGTGGGTATGTTCAGAAGAGCAGAACTCAGCTGCTGCCTAATATCAGAGCTGACTGAAAAACAGAGGAAGGAAGCATCTTCACGATTGTGCAGGTGAGATACACAATATAAAATGTACTTTTCAAATCTGTCAATCTGTTCATGCAGCAGAAAATGTGTTTATTAAAAATGCACTCTAATTGATTTTTAGGTTTTTGCAAAAAAATACAAAATATAAGTTTCCTCATTATAGTTCAGTGAAAGGAGGATTTTCGTATTTGCCCTGGGTTTGTAAACATCCAAAAATGTTTTTGTCTCTCTCATGTTCAGCTGCTGAAAAGATGGGACTGTGTAAGAGCTACTTCTTTCACTTCTGCTTCTATTAGGGTAAATAGTGCACAGTGTCAGGATATCTTTCTTCTGTTATGACCTCCACACATGCTTTTCCTGCACACTCCAATTAATTTCAAATTTGCTTACTGCCTAACTGCTGGAGTTAATGCATGTATATTCATTTTGATATTAAAAAGACAGAAACAATAGGTGGAAAGTAAGAAAAAAGTTAAATCTGCTGAAAGAGCCCTGCTTTCTTGCCTTTTGAACTTCATAATTGCTATACAAAGATGAACCTCATCTATGTTTTATATGTCATTTATGAAAATACATGGTCTTCTTCTTCTTTCGGCCGCTCCCGTTAGGGGTCGCCACAGCGGATCAAAAGCTTCCACTTCCTCCTGTCCTCTGCATCTCTCTCCGTCACCCCCACCACTTGCATGTCCTCCTTCACCACATCCATAAATCTCCTCTTAGGCCTTCCTCTCTTCCTCTTGCCTGGCAGCTCCATCCCTAGCATCCTTCTCCCGATATATCCAGCATCTCTCCTCTGCACATGTCCAAACCAACGCAATCTCGCCTCTCTGACTTTGTCTCCACACCGTCTAACCTGTGCTGCCCCTCTAATATGCTCATTTCTAATCCTGTCCATCCTCGTCACACCCATTGCAAATCTTAACATCTTTAACTCGGCCACCTCTAGCTCTGCCTCCTGTCTTTTGGTCAGTGCCACCGTCTCCAACCCATAAAGCATAGCTGGTCTCACTACCGTCTTGTAGACCTTCCCTTTCACTCTTGCTGGTACCCTTCTGTCGCAGATCACTCCTGACACTCTTCTCCACCCACTCCACCCTGCCTGCACTCTCTTCTTCACCTCTCTTCCACACTCCCCATTACTCTGGACTGTTGATCCCAAGTATTTAAATTCACCCACCTTCGCTAACTCTATTCCCTGCATCCTCACCATTCCTCTGTCCGCCCTCTCATTTATGCACATGTATTCTGTCTTAGTCCTACTGATCTTCATTCTTCTTCTCTCTAGAGCATATCGCCACCTCTCCAGGGTCTCTTCAACCTGCTCCCTACTCTCACTACAGATCACAATGTCATCTGCAAACATCATAGTCTACGGTGCCTCCTGTCTGATCTCATCTGTCAACCTGTCCATTACCATTGCAAACAAGAAAGGACTCAAAGCTGATCCTTGATGTAATCCTACCCCCACCCTGAAAGCATCCGTCACTCCTACTGCAGACCTCACCACTGTCACACTGTCCTTGTACATATCCTGTACCACTCTTACATACTTTTCTGGCACCCCCGACTTCCTCATACAGTACCACAGCTCCTCTCTAGGTACCCTGTCATATGCTTTCTCTAAGTCCACGAAGACACAATGCAACTCCTTCTTACCTTCTCGGTACTTCTCCATCAACACCCTCAGAGCAAACAACGCATCTGTAGTACTCCTTCTTGGCATGAAGCCATACTGCTGCTCACTAATTGTCACCTCCCTTCTTAACCTAGCTTCCACTACTCTTTCCCATAACTTCATGCTATGGCTGATCAGTTTTATCCCTCTGTAGTTACTACAGCTCTGCACATCACCTTTATTCTTAAAAATAGGTACCAGTACACTTCTTCTCCACTCCTCAGGCATTGTCTCACTTTCCAAGATTCCATTAAACAATCTGGTTAAAAACTCCACTGCCATCTCTCCTAAACACGTCCATGCTTCCACAGGTATGTCATCTGGGCCAACACCCTTTCCATTCTTCATCCTCTTCATAGCTGTCCTAACTTCCTCTTTGCTAATCCATTGCACTCCCCTATTCATAGTCCCTACATCATCCAGTCTTCTCTCTCTCGTTCTCTTCATTCATCAACCCCTCAAAGTACTCTTTCCATCTGCTCAACACACTCTCCTCGCTTGTGAGTACGTTTCCATTGCTATCCTTTATCACCCTAACCTGCTGCACATCTTTCCCAGCTCGGTCCCTCTGCCTAGCTAATCGGTACAGGTTCTTTTCTCCCTCCTTAGTGTCCAACCTCTCATACAATTCACCATAAACCTTTTCTTTAGCCTTTGCCACCTCTCTCTTCGCCCTACGCCTCATCTCCTTGTACTCCTGTCTACATTCTTCATCTCTCTGTCTATCCCACTTCTGCTTCGCCAGCCTCTTCCTCTGTATACTCTCCTGTACTTCTTCATTCCACAACCAGGTTTCCTTGTCCTCCTTCCTCTGTCCCGATGCCACACCAACCACCTTTCTAGCTGTCTCCCTTACCATTTCTGCTGTAGATGTCCAGCTCACTGGTAACTTTTCACTGCCACCCAGTGCCTGTCTTAATTCCTCCCTGAACTCCACCTTATAGTTTTCCTTTTCCAACTTCCACCATTTGATCCTTGGTTCTGCCCTCACTCTCCTTCTCTTTTTGATCTCCAATGTCATCCTACAAACCACCATCCTATGCTGCCTAACTACGCTTTCCCCTGCTACCACTTTACAGTCTACAGTCTCCTTCAGTCTGGCCCTCCTGCATAAGATATAGTCCACCTGTGTGCATCTTCCTCCACTCTTGTACGTCACCCTGTGTTCCTCCCTCTTCTTAAAATACGTGTTTACCACAGCCATGTCCATCCTTTTTGCAAAATCCACTATCATCTGACCTTCTGCGTTCCTCTCCTTGACACCATACCTACCCATCACCTCTTCATCTCCTCTGTTTCCTTCCCCAACATGTCCATTGAAATGCGCTCCAATCACCACTCTCTCTCCCTCAGGTACACTCCTCGCCACTTCATCCATATCACTCCAGAATTCTTCTTTCTCATCCATCTCACACCCAACTTGCGGGGCATATGCACTAACAACATTCAGCATCACACCATCAATTTCCAGTTTCATAACCATCACTCTGTCAGACACTCGCTTCACCTCCAAGACACTCTTTACATACTGTTCCTTCAGGATAATCCCTACCCCGTTTCTCCTCCCATCCACACCATGATAAAACAGTTTAAACCCCCCTCCGATGCACCTAGCCTTACTCCCCTTCCACTTGGTCTCTTGCACACACAATATATCAACCTTCCTTCTCTCCATCATATCAGCAAGCTCTCTCCCTTTACCAGTCATACTACCAACATTCAAAGTTCCTATCCTCACGTCCACTCTCTTAACCTTCCTCCTCTCCTCCTTCCTCCAGACATGGCATCCTCCTCTCTTCCTCCTTCTTTGGCCAGCAGTAGCCCAATTTCCGCCAGCACCCTGTCGGCTAGCAGAGCTGGTGGCGGTCGTTGTTAACCCGGGCCTCGACCGATCCGGTTTGGAAATTTCTATTTTTGTCCGCATATTTAGTTTGGCAAAAATTTTTACGCCGGATGCATCCCCTTGCGGCTGCATTATGAAAATACATGGTAATCCACAAAATGGCGCAGTCACGTCCAGACGCCTACCTGATCGCTCCAGGAAGACTGTGCACCTTTTCCTTAATTTTCTACTTATTATTACCTTTCCCTCATACATCAACGGGACTGGTACTGTATGACAGCGCGACACTTTGGGAAATTGGGAATCAGATCCCTCACGTGGTTTCTGAATTGTTCAAACCCGATTTGTCGTGGCCGGCTGAGATACTTTGGACGGCGGATAGCGATAAAGGACGCGAGTGAGACCCCCTGCGGCGATGCACAAAGAAACATCAGGGGACCCACGCCGGAGTTCAGAACAGACTGCGGAAACGAGCTCATCGCCCTCCACTGCCCAGCATTCTGCTCGCAAACGTTCAGTCATTGGAAAATAACCTGGATGATTTGAGAGCAAGGGTGACCTTCCAACGGGACGTGAGGGACTGTAACATCAGTCTGCGCTGCTGCTGCCATGGGGTGCTAACCCATGCCAGCCCCGGTGGGGTCTATTCCCCCTGTCAGCTGTCTCTCCATGCCGTCACCAGGTCTTTCCGTAGTTGTCAGCTGTCCTTTTCACAGCAGTCACTAGCCAGGCTAGCTACCATGTTCATGTTACACATACAGTGCCAAATAACAGGAGCTTGGATTATAAAGGGGGTCCTATCGCCCATCTAAACCTGTCCTAACCCCATAGCATGCCTATAAATCCGCTACACAATGGCTACTTTATTAAAACTAGTGCCAACATTATTTAATCTTATGCAATATTTGTTCCATGAGACAAATTTCCCAGGATGACAGTGTTTAACTCCACTACCACATTTCTGAGCATGAAAAAGTTTCCAATGAACTTCCAGAAAACTTCCATTGGGCCCTAAAATTTACCTTTTGTGATTCTGTCATTGCACCAAAGTGTTGGCCAGTTCAGGCTGTGATCCACAGATAGCAGGTTTTTGGGCCACATGCAATAAGTGTGCCTTCATAAAGCAAAGCATCTCTTTAGATGTCTACAGTTCTTCTCAGTGTCTAGGAGTGTGATATGAAGACTAAGAATAAAGAAATAAAATGAGTGTGATACTGTGAGGAATTTATTTTAGTAAAGGCCAACCATTGTTAAAGACTGCTTTCAGGCATGCATGTACAGTACAGTTGGGCTGCTGTAGAGTTGAGAAGCAGAACTGAAGTTCACATCTGAGACGATAACGCTGAGGCGTTCAGAGGCGATTTTGATGTCAACTTTAATCTTGGCACCTGCTGGTGATCAGTGATGTGAATATTTCTGATCGCAGTTTTATCAGTTTTGAAAGTCTTTGAGTCAGTTCATCACTGACTTATTATACAGCAGTAAGGTGCAACCTTTTATTTTCTTTAAAAACAGTAAAATTTTGTTTTCTCCAGGTGTTTCAAGTAGGTTTTATCCTTGTCAATGAATGCAGGACACATACTCTGTAAAGGAACAAATTCACAAAAAACTATACACTAGTTTACAGCACTGTTTGTTATGGAGTTGACGGTCCATTGTAGCTTTGAAATTTATATTTCAAGAATATTTGCAGCCTGATCTTATTTATTTTTTTTCTTTCCAGCACCTCCATCAAATGTCTCTGTGATCCAGGACCCTGCCTGACCCCGTGAGGGGCAGCCAGTAACTCTGTCTTGTCTCAGTCACAGCTACCCTCCCGCAATGTCATATCAATTGCACAAGGTGCATGGGGGTCACAGGGTTCGGCAAGAGGAGGAAAAACAAAACCTTTACTTGGAAAACGTAACCAGAGACACTGGATACTACAGCTGTTCCGTCCACAATGAAATAGACGAGACAGCCTCCAAAATCACACTGGTAAATGTAGAATGTAAATTTGCTGTAAATACAACCTGCCTGTGATCTTACAGCTTTAAGGGGTGTGTTAAGTTCATAGTCTTCACTTCATTTGTGCCTCATCCAGATGCCCCAGTCATTCTGAAAGAATCAAGCTGCACTTTGAACAACAACTGGCTCAGGTGTGAGTGTGTGGTAGTGGCTAGCTAGTTATGTGTGCTACAGTAAAGCTAATTCACTTACTAAATTCAATATTCAAAATTCAAAGATTTATTGTCATATGTACAGAGTACATATCCAGCCGCAAGGGGATGCACAAACTAGTGCATGTCTTTGTGCCGGTCCCAAGCCCGGAAATGGAGAGGGTTGCGTCAGGAAGGGCATCCGGCGTAAAAATTTTTGCCAAACTAAATATGCGGACAAAAATAGAAATTTCCAAACCGGATCGGTCGAGGCCCGGGTTAACAACGACCGCGCACTGCTACAACCCGGGCAGAGTGCTGGCGGAGATGGGCTACTGCGGCCAAGAAAAGGAGGGAAGAGAGAGGAGGAAGGCATGTCAGGGAGGAAGGAGGAGGAGGAGGAAGGTTAAAGGGGTGGATGTGAGGATAGGAACTTTGAATGTTGGTAGTATGACTGGTAAAGGAGAGAGCTTTGCAGATATGATGGAAGAAAGGAAGGTTGATATATTGTGTGCAAAGACCAATGGAAGGGGAAGTGAGCTAGGTGCATAGGGCGGGGTTTAAACGCTGTTTACTGGTGTGGATGGGAGGAGAAATGGGGAGTGGGGATTATCCTGAAGGAATAGTATGTAAAGAGTGTCTTGGAGGTGAAGCGAGTGTCTGACAGAGTGGTGGTTATGAAACTGGAAATTGATGGTGTGATGCTGAATGTTGTTAGTGCATATGCCCATAAGTTGGGTGTGAATGGATGTGAAAGAAAATTCTGGAGTGATATGGATGAAGTGGCGAGGTGTACCTGAGGAGAGAGAGTGAGTGATTGGGCCAGTTCAATGAACATGTTGGGGAAGAGGAAACAGAGGAGATGGGGAGGTGATGGGTGAATATGGTGTCAGAGAGGAATGCAGAAGGTCAGATGATAGTGGATTTTGCCAAAAAGAGGATGGACATGGCTGTGGTAAACCATTATTTTAAGAAAGGGAGGAACACAGGGTGGCGTGCAAGAGTGGAGGAAAGTGCTGGGTGGACTATATCTTGCTCTGGGAGGAGCCAGACTGAAGGAGACTGTAGACTGTAAAAAAAGTGGTGGCAGAAGCGTAGTTAGGCAGCATAGGATGGTGGTTTGTAGGATGACATTGGAATCAAAAAGAGAAGAGTGAGGGCAGAACCAAGGAGATCAGAGAAATGGTGGAAGTTGGAAAGAAAGAAACTATAAGGTGGAGTTCAGGGAGGAATTAAGACAGGCACTGGGTGGCAGTGAAAAAAGTTACCAGTGAGCTGTGGACATCCCACAGCAGAAGTGATGAGGGGCAGCTAGAAAGGTGCTTGGTGTGGCATCAGGACAGAGGAAGGAGGACAAGGAAACCTGGTGGTGGAATGAAGAAGTACAGGAGAGTATACAGAGGGAAGAAGGCTGGCTGAAGAAGAAGTGGGATAGACAGAGATGAAAAGAATGTAGACAGGAGTACAAGGAGATGAGGCGTGGGGCGAAGAGAGAGAGGTGGCAAGGCTAAAGGAAGGCTTATGGTGAATTGTATGAGAGGTTGGACACTAAGGAGGGAGAAAAAGAACATATGCCGATTGGCTAAGCAGAGGGATGTGAAACTAGGAAAAAGTGTACAGCAGGTTAGAATTGTTGATAAAAGATAGCAATGGAAACATACTCCTGGCGAGAGAGTGTGTTGAGCAGATGGAAAGAGTACTTTGAGGGGTTGATGAATAAAAGAAGGCGAAGAAGACTGGATGATGTAGGGACTATGAATAGGGAGTGCAATATGGTTAGCAGAGAGGAAGTTAGGACAGCTATGAAGAGGATATGTGAAGAATGGAAAGGCTGTTGGCCCAGATGACATACCTGTGGAAGCATGGAAGGTGTTTAGGAGAGATGGCAGTGGAGTTTTTAACAGATTGTTTAATGGAATCTTGCTGGAAAGAATTGAGGCCGATGCCTGAGGAGTGGAGAAGAAGTGTACTGGTACCTATTTTTAAGAATAAAGGTGATGTGCAGAGCTGTAGTAACTACAGAGGGATAAAACTGATCAGCCATAGCATGAAGTTATATAGGAAAAGAGTAGTGGAAGCTAGGTTAGAAGGGAGGTGAAATCCATTGGTGAGCAGCAGTATGGCTTCATGCCGAGAAGAATTACTACAGATCGTTGTTTTGCTCTGAGGATGTTGATGGAATGCAGGAAGGTAGAAGGTTACATTATGCGTCTTCGTGGACTTAGAAACTTTATATATGACAGAATTTACCTAAGGAGAACTGTGGTGATAGCCCTTGAGGTCAGTTATGCCAGAAGAGTATCACCAGAAGTGGGTACAGGATGCTATTGCAAAAAGGGACAAGTGTGACAGTGGTGAGGGTCTGCAGTAGGGTGACGGATGCTTTCAGGGTGGGGTAGGATTACACCAGGATCCAGCTTTGAGTCCTTTCTTGTTTGCAATGGTAATGGACAGGTTGACAGATGAGATCAGACAGGAGGCACCGTGGACTATGATGTTTGCAGATGACATTGTGATCTGTAGTGAGAGTAGAGAGCAGGTTGAAGGAGACCCTGGAGAGGTGGCGATATGCTCTAGAGAGAGGAATGAAGGTCAGTAGGACTAAGACAGAATACATGTAGCATAAATATGAGAGGGAGGACAGAGGAATGGTGAGGATGCAGGGAATAGAGTTGGGGCAATTTAATCACTTAGGATCAACAGTCCAGGTAATGAGGGAGTGTGGAAGAGAGGTCCAAGAAGAAGAAATGCAGGCAGGAGGTGGAGTGGATGGAGAAGAGTGTCAGGAGGTGATCTGCGACAGAAGGGTACCAGCAAGAGTGAGGAAGGTCTACAAAGGCGGTAGTGAGACCAGCTAATGCTTATGGGTTGGAGAGCGGTGGCATGACCAAAAGACAGGAAGGCAGAGCTGGAGGTGGCAGAGTTAAAAGATGTTAAGGTTTGCATTGGTGTGGCGAGGGATGGACAGGATTAGAAATGGAAATGCTCAATGGAAGGATCAGCACAGGTTGAACCGGTTTGGAACAAAGTCAGAGGAAAGGCGGAGATGCGTTGGTTTGGACATGTACAGAGGAGAGATCCTGGATATATCGGGAGAAGGATGCTAGGGATGGAGCTGCCAGGCAAGAGGAAGAGAGGAAGGCCTAAGAGGGAGATTTATGGATGTGGTGAAGGAGGACATGTGCAATTGGTGGGGGGTGACGGAGAGAATGCAGAGGACAGGAGAGTGGAAGCTTTTGATCCGCTGTGGCGACTAATAGGGAAGCGGCGAGAAAAGAAAGAAGATGTACAGAGTACAGTGAACAGAGTACAATGAAATTCTTACTTGAATGTGGGTAAAAGTGTTACAATATCTGTGCTATTGTAACGGCACAGCCGTACATGTAAATACTGTAGTTGTCTGGGTGTTAATTGTTTATAGTCCTGGTTGTTTGCGTTGTGTGTCTTGGCAGGTGCACTTGGGGTGCATCCTGGGAGATGGTGCAGGGCATGCGCCATGAGCAGAACTCGAGGAATTTTGGTGGCATAGGCGGGTGTGAAGTGAAGGAGAGTGGTCGTTTCTTGATGTTGTTAATTGGGTTTTGGGGAGTTTGCTGCAAGATGGAAGAGCGAAATAAAGGACAGTTCCTGAACTCCTGACTCCCGAGCCTTTTGTGATGGCTACACTATATTACATTCTTAGACTGTACAATCTTTGTTTTTACTAATATGAGACACGATTATTTAACGATTTGCGATGTAAAAAGCAGGCAATTAACCTACAGAAAAATGGGGTCGAAGGCTAAAATGGCCTAATTGTGGTTTTAAACTTCTCTGAATACTCTAAACAATAGACCTGGAAACTTGTGTGTGTGTGTGGCTGGACTACAGTCCCCATAGTCAGCGTTAAGTTCTCCACGCCCATATCCCAGAAGTACATACAAACCGAGTTTTTCATTTATGTGAATTCTCTTGAACATTTCAGGGCGCCAACAACGTTAATGTGAAAAAGAAAAGGTAGCTTGTTACTTGTTATATGTCTGTGTATATGTATTTTTAATGACATGTTTAGTGCCGTTAAAGCATGCTAACGGCGTTGCTAACGAGATAGATAGCTTCGTTAGCATAGCCAGCGACAGGCTGCTGCTTTGCGAAGTTCTGTTTTCCCTCCAGTTTTGCAACTTTAAAATTGTTTCACTTGAACAAGAATGATTTTTATATGCGGAAAGTTCTGTAGTGAGTAGGATTTTCCGGTGATGTAATCATTCTGCCTGAATGCTGTTTGTAAGCTAGCTGACGCTCGGCAACCAGTTAAGATAATGAAGGCGTCGGTATATAGGAGTTAATCCGTCGCTTTGAGGACAAGTTGTCATGGCGGGGTGTGTAAGGTGGACTAACTGCGGGAACACTGCTTTCGTTAAAGGAGTTTTTAATGAACACAAAGTAGAGAGGGTGAGCTCAAACAGAAACAAGCAACGCAATACTAAGGCAGGGCTGTTCCCGGAGGACTTTCACTCCATTGGGAATCCAGCGAGCACGAGAGGAGGGACTCTGCTTTGCCCGAGTAACTAAGATGTGTTAGGCTCACACTCGCAATGGTGGCCAGTATGGATTTAACCATGCTTCGTGAAGCTGTTTGTGGTGAGGGCTGCTCACCAGATCACGCCTGCAGAGATAAGGGGGAGACACATAGAGAAGGCAAACAGTCACTGACACTTATGTGCGCCGAAGGGGTGCTTACACATTCTTGTAATTATCACATTGTGGGGGATACATGTCCTGCCAATGCTTTCTGGGGACACCACTTTCCTGAAGTCCTACAGCATTGAAAAAAATCATGTATGCATAAACTTAACCCCAAAATTCAATGGTCATCTCAGATTTTTGATTTGACTAAATAAAATTTTCAGGTTGGTTTTATTACACCTCCAGCGGACTTAACAAGCAGTAGTCATTCCTGAGGATGTAATTTGCATACACATGAAATTTCCAGGGTTACATTACATTGTGGGTACATTTTTTGGCATCTTATTAAATACCTAATTTACATACACACACAGATGTTTTCATATATTAAGGGGACATTTTTTAAACAAATGTCATTTGATTTTATAACCTGCAGCTGAACTGTGGATGTCTAAAAATAAATCATACAAACATGAATCTTAAAAGTATACTGATCTATCCAACACTGACATAAGATAATGAATAACCAATATATATTTGACACAAACAAAGCAAGCTATTTTATGGAAGTGATAATGTAACAGGGAGATGCTCCTGTGATTGGTAAAAGTACCACTGAGGTAAATGTGAGCAAGGTACTGCCCCAAGAACTGCTCCCCTGGGTGCTGCCATGTTACCTACCCACTGCACCTACAGAAGTGGTAAAATGCAAAAGGTCACAATGATAGTACTTGGAATTTATTTAACTGCAGTAAAAGTTATTTGACTTTCACTGTCAACTTTTACTAGCCTGGAGAACATAGTTTAAATTAACAAAAAGCGAAGCTCCTGCTAAATAAATAAATAAATAGAGTTCAAATGACAAAATAAAGTGGAACATTTATGCACTTGTGCTCTCAAGATACTTTATGAGGGTAAAAAGAAAAAAGCTTTTCACTCTTTCAGAATTGAATCTAGAAACATTACTTTTATATGCCTCTCTTGTAAAAAAGCCACGATGCAGTTGTGATCAACGCAGACACTTAACACTGAACATAAGAACACTGCCTGGTGGAGGGTAGGGTTGCAGATATTTGAAGAGAGAAACAGAATGCAGATGTTTGAAAGAGAGAAAGAATGCAGATGTTCGAAGAAATAGAAAAGAATGAAGATGTTTTTAAAGAGAAAGAGGCCCTTGTAGTTCCTCTTTTCAGGATTTAATCTAAACATTATTTCTTTAGGTCTCTCTTGTATGCCCACGATACAGTTGTGTGCTAACTTAACACTCTGCCAGTCTCTGTTCTTCAGAGCTGAAGGCTCAGCTCTTAAGCAGTTCTCGCAAGCTCTCTTCCCTGGAACACGGCAGGAAGTTATAAAGGTCTTCATGTGTCGTTCGACAGCCTGGACCTCCTCCATTTCCCAAGCTTTTCTTTTTCTTTGGAACCAGTTAAATAGCACTAACAACAAAACAAGAAGAAAAAAAAAAAAAAAACAGTTTTTTTTTTTGCAATTACTATTTACACTGATGCTACAAATAATAAGTAATGCATCGTATCCGCAACCTATCACTAGACTTAAAGTTTCTAAAAAATGACTGTTATATTAAAAAAATTAATACAATACCCTGACTTGTTACCTTAACCCTTTACAGATGGCCTGCTACAGGGTGGGCAGTGCACCAGTACCAGGTCATTACCGATGTAATTAAATGCAGCAGAACGTTTTATTTAGAAATGAAATTGCAAGTGTGAATCAAGATCATAGTTATTTTATGATTACTCACAGCCC
This sequence comes from Heterotis niloticus, assembly GCA_018136845.1. Taxonomy (NCBI): domain Eukaryota; kingdom Metazoa; phylum Chordata; class Actinopteri; order Osteoglossiformes; family Osteoglossidae; genus Heterotis; species Heterotis niloticus. Next base: position 81,098 of record CM030905.1, on the reverse strand, counting down.
TCATATGTTATTAAACATTACACCAACAAACATGACATACAAGTACCATTACGTTTCCAAGTACAAAATGGCAAAACTGTCTGAAAGAAATTCTGATTCTTGACCATGTCGTATTAACTAAATCTGATAAAATTAATGTATACAGGGTTTAAACGAACAATACCGCTAGAAGAGGAAATTTTGCCCAAATTCATCCATGTACTTCGTTGTTGCTCTCCCTCTGGTGCTGCGATCTCTGTTGAAAATCCAATATAGACATTTATAAGCCAAATTAGAAACCAAATTATTAAAATTAGCTGTTTTGGTTACACAAATGGAATAAAAACAAATTGAAAAAAGTAAGATTCAATTTAGCCCAGGCAAGAACTGATTTAACTTATGTAAATTCTTAGTTGATAACATCCTAATACACACTAGTCTCACAAAAGTTAGGGATATTGACTTTCAGGTGAAATGTCAGGATGAACCTAAAATTTTACTACAACCTTTACAGGTGAACCCAATGTGACCTTCCTTAAACGTTTGAATGCACATGTCCAACTGTTCAATGTTTTTGGTACTTTTTTACACAACTTGCTGTTCTCTGACAAGGAGCTTAATGAGCAAAATTCACAACAGGTGTTTGATCCATAAATGGAAACTGTCATTCCTAGTTCAATCAGAATTAGTATTTAAACAGTCCTCCTCATCATGCTGTTCACATTTTGACATCATGAGACCAAGATGACACCTAACAATTGCTCAACAGTACCCCTGCATTGCGAGGCTTCAAACAGGATGTTCTCAGGCGGAAGTGGCCACTGAGCAAGTGTCACAGAGTGTAGTCAGCAGGTTACAACAGAGATAGAAAGAAACTGGAAGAGTCACAGAAAGGCATAGAAGTGGACGTCCTTTGGCCACATCCCACACTGATGACCGCTTCATTGTGAACAGTGCCCTGTGGAACCGGATGATGAATGCCACTCAACTCCAGGCACATTTAAGGGAGGTCTTGAGAGGCAACCAAGTGTCACGTCAGACCATTCGAAACCGTTTACATCAGCGTGGTCTGCGTGCTAGACGACCTGCAAGGGTACCAGGCACAGGCGTCATTGTCTTGCATAGGCCAGGAGCATTCACGGCTGGATGAGGACCAGTGGGCCTCAGTGCTGTTCTCTGATGAAAATCGATTCCGCGTTGAAGAGCAGTAATGATGGCCGACAACGATGTTGGAGACGTCAAGGAGAGCGCTATGCATCAGCCACTGTTGTCACCAGATGAGCCTTTGGTGGTGGTGGTGTTACAGGGTGGGCAGGTGTGTCTAGTCAAAACAGAACTGCCCTACACTTTGTGGATGGTGCAGTGAGCCCATACTACCTGAATAACATCATTAATCGATCATTGTGCCCCTGCATGGACAACACAGGCCTAATTTCATCTTCTTGGACGATAATGCTCCAGCTCATCGAGGTCGCATCATTGGGGAACGGCTGCTGGAGACTGGGGAACTTGAATGTAGTGGCCTGCAGTTTCTCCAGACCTGAATCCCACAAGAAAGCCTATGGGATCAGCTGAGTTGCGTGTGAGGCTGCATGTTAACTCTATGACCTGAAGGCTGCCTTCAGAAGAATGGGATGCCATGCCTCAGCAGCCAATAAGTCGACTTGTGGACAGCATGAGACGTCGTTGTCAAGCTGTAATTGATGCTCAGGGGCACGACGCTATTGAGACACTGACATTTTTGTTGTGGTATACCTGCTCACCACTGTTGTTGGCTTTTGTTTTAATAAATTGAGATGAAATCACCATTGCATGCTTCTCTTAAATGCTCTCTACTTTCATGATATAATATCACAGTAGTGTGTGAACTTTTTACGTTTTCCATAAATTTCGCAGAAAGCCAAATATCTAACTTTGTGAGTAATGTATATAAATAAAACAAACATTTTAAAATAAATTATGAAATGAATACAGAAGTTCTGAATCAGAAGCAGCACCAGAATCTTCAACTTCATGTTTTGTTCATCACTTCTTTAAGTCAGGTTCAGCACAATCCTCCTCTACAGAAAGTATAAAATGCATTCACTGTATCAATCTTTGTGTACAATTTAAATATGAATTAAGCTAAAATACATTGATATAATGAATAAGCAGAAAAGTAAGAATGAGAGATAAAATTTATACAATTTGGTTTCTATGTCAGTCTCGTCCAAATTCTTGCCCTTGAACTGTCCAATTCGTCCTTGTTCTATCGCCATAAGAACTTTGCTGATTTTTGCAAGCTGCAGAGTCTTTTCTGGAAGACGATAGTACTCTCTATGTATCCGTATATCGTGACCAAGAAAGTTTGCCAATTGGTCCAAGGTCTGTATCTCTCAAATTTAACACGGTGGAAAGAGTTGCAACTTGTTTTCGGAGTTTTGTGGAAGTTAATGTCTCAGGATTCTTTGCCCCATAAGACTGTGCAAAACTGCAGATACAGTCTGAACCTCTGTAATGTGACAGTGCTGATGGCCGTGCAAAAAGATATGCATTGTCTTTCAACACACCACAACTGCTTCTCTTCTCTACAAGCAGCTCCAAGGCAGAGAAACATCTTGGGGGTCAGAAGAATGGGAACAGGTCATCCTCTTTTGCCTCTGATTACAATTCTGGTAAAGTGTCTGCACAGATTTTCTTCAACCTGAGACAGGGCCCAGTCTACATCATCGTGGTGTGCTGTGGTGTCTCTGGATAAAAATGAAGATAAAGGCATACTGGACACCTATTTCCTGGTCTAGGAAATCTTCCATATTCTTAAACTTTGCCATTTTTTTCCCACTGATCAGTAGTCTTCCTAATTCTCGCAACTTCTGCCGGACACATGCTTCATTCTTGGCGGACGGTCCTCCTTTGTTTAACAAATGCTCCCCCAGCTGAATGATGCAGCTGTCATTTTTGACAGCAGATGTGATTTCATCAGCTTTCATGAGGCTTGAAGTTTCCACAAGGTTTTTGCTTATGTTTGAAAGGCACTGGCTGAGTAAATGCTGAAGTGACTGGACACAATTTTTCAGGTTTTTTGAGTAAAATCTTTGAGACTTAGTTTACAAAGACCTTCACATATGCATACAGAACCTTCCTGGTGAATAAGCCTTGGCAATATGCAGTGCATAAAATCACTGCCTTTTACTTTATTTTTGGCTACTTGTTTGTATGGAACCAGTTCCTTCTTTTCTGATTTCGAAGCGGCAGCATTGTGCTAGAAGTTTCCTCTTGTGACGTATATCATCTAATGCATTTTCTCTGCTTAGAACCTTTTGGGAATCTGCATGCCTCAGCCACTTCTGTTTCATCGGAATGCACATATACCAGATGTCTTGCCATTTTACCAACCGGTTTCAAGCAATACAAACAATAATGTCTTTTATAAACTCTACCACCATCACACTTTTTTTTCACTGCACTGACCATTACTGCTCTTTGTTTTTGTGAATAGTCTCAGGAGTTGCTGGTGGCTCCATCTCATTCCATTATCTGAGAACTTGTGCTGGATTTCTCATTTTAGGTCAAGGCCCCTGAAAATCCCATTTATCTCAACATCCATGGCACCTGAGAGTAGTGCTATCTGGGGAAATGATCATGGGACTGAACAAGTGTTTGGTCTCTGCATGAGTTTTGGCTACCTGTTTGGCGATTGAGGAAGAGCTACTGTCAGAAAAACTGTCCTTCTATCATCAAGTTTGGAATATATTCCTCTCCACTTCCCTGATGCAGAATCAAGAGCTGTTCTGATTCTTCAGGAACTGACTCTACGCATCTAAAACCAACAATATTTAATCATTTTGTAAAATGTCTGTTGACACAATGTTTCAAATCACCATAGTACCATGCTTCAAGTGTTTGCCCCCTTATAATATAAGAGTGTGAGTTTTCCCTGTTGGAACTGGTTAAATTAATTACCATGACACTTTTTAGTCCTTCTAGTCTTAGGATGCACATTCTCTTAGTCACTGTCTTCGATAAGGGCTCTAAAACCAATGTTTAAAAATTCCAGTGCTAGTTGAAGGGTAATCTGCCAGTCAAGTAGGTTTACTCCCGCAAAGAAAGTGAAAAGAAATGGTTGCAACATATTACATCCACAGCTAACTGTGAGTGGGAGCCAGCTTTTAATTTCATTACGAGCTCTATGTAATCACTTGAATTTCTCTGTTGTACAGTCTATCTTAGACAGGTGTGAGAGAAATTCACTTGAAGTTAAACTCTTAATGCATGTTTCTCAGTATATTAAAGGTATTAATCAATAGTGTATTGAATGTTTATGACCATGTTATTCATTTATTGTACTACTATAGCTTAGTAGGACTTCCTCACTGCTGAATCTATTTAACAGAAGGTTCCCTGGAAAAACAAAAGAAGATTGCAAAGAGAAGGAAGCGTAAACTACAGATAGACAAAAGGTGAAAGAGTCAAGGGAATGGTCGGCGAAAATTTAGACCCCAGGTAGGAGCCCTGGTGGTATGTAAAGGAGTAATAAAACCCAAAAACTCTCCTGAACTTCAGGCACCGTCGAGGTTACTCCACCACATAGGATGGGAAAATGATTCCTTATAACAACAATGTTTTAAAGTCACTAACAAAGAGCAGATGTGAAACACTTGAAAGGGGTGTATACTTTGCAGCTGCCATATAAATGATCCCTGTGTCCTTTGTTAGGAATTTCTCTTTCTTTCAAGAGGCTCTCCGCACCGGTGTGTATTTCTATAGAAAATAAAGTGTAACTCTCTCTACACCCAAACTGTTACTTTATTTTTTCTTCCACACAGGTATTCAGTAAGTAGTTAGAAACGTACTTGGGTATGTTTAAGTTTTTCCATAATACTTTTCTTCCATCTTTTTCTATGTTTGTAATTTATATTTTCGAAGAATTCTAAAACAATGAAAAAAAATACTAACTTACACAAGCATGTTTGAGAAAAAAAATACATACATAAAGAAAAGAAAAAAATAAATAGGGTCAAGTATTTGGGTGTGTGGAATGTCCAAAAATGACATGAAAAACACTGACAAAAAAAAGCGAGTGCTACAAAAGATACAACGTAATTCTGCATGTTGATGTTAATGGTGTTAAGTTCACTTATAGAACAAAAATAAAATCAAATGGTGATCCAGAAATGCAAGGGCTTTATGCATAGAGCATCTTGAATTTGTAAAAAGGATTGTTTTTGCCAAAACAAAAAGAAAACAAATTACTGTTCAATGGACTCTAAACTTGCTGCATAATCCACAAGACGCTTCGGCTTTACCGATTGTTCGCTTACATGGACTGTCATCTTAGCAAAAGCTCCATATTTTATTACCTGAAAATATGAGATCCAAATTAATGCAATCAATAAACTATATTATTAATTTGCCTAAAACAACAATTTAACATATTTTAAAATAGCATCACAAATTCATGAACTAATAATACTTTACTAAAATGGTGAGCTTACATGGACAGACGCTTTACTAATACACTGGGCAATACATTTCAGCAAAGTATACTGTAAATGTCACCAGAGAAGATTATTTCTCACTGGAGTAGATAAGAAACAGGGGATCAAGATGGCTGCCGTCTTCCAGGCTCCTCTTATTTTTTTACCTCTTTGTTACCCTACTGGCACTTCTTCTTCTTCTTTCGGCCGCTCCCGTTAGGGGTCGCCACAGCGGATCAAAAGCTTCCACTTCCTCCTGTCCTCTGCATCTCTCTCCGTCACCCCCACCACTTGCATGTCCTCCTTCACCACATCCATAAATCTCCTCTTAGGCCTTCCTCTCTTCCTCTTGCCTGGCAGCTCCATCCCTAGCATCCTTCTCCCGATATATCCCGAATCTCTCCTCTGCACATGTCCAAACCAACGCAATCGCGCCTTTCTGACTTTGTCTCCAAACCGTCTAACCCGTGCTGCCCCTCTAATGTACTCATTTCTAATCCTGTCCATCCTCGTCACACCCAATGCAAACCTTAACATCTTTAACTGCCACCTCTAGCTCTGCCTCCTGTCTTTTGGTCAGTGCCACTGTCTTCAACCCATAAAGCATAGCTGGTCTCACTACCGTCTTATAGACCTTCCCTTTCACTCTTGCTGGTACCCTTCTATCACAAATCACTCCTGACACTCTTCTCCACCCATTCCACCCTGCCTGCACTCTCTTCTTCACCTCTCTTCCACACTCCCCATTACTCTGGACTGTTGATCCTAAGTATTGGTTTTTACGGAGACTTGGCTGGACCCCTCAATTCCAGACTTCGCCATTACACCCCAGGGTCTCTCAGCATACCTGCAAGACAGGACAACGGAGGTGAGAGGGGGAGGTGTCTGCTTCATGGTGAACAACTTGTGGTGCTCGGACGTGGAGAATATGTCTTCTGGATGTTCCCCTAATCTCGAGCACCTCACGATCAGATGCCAACCCTTCTACCTGCCCCGGGAATTCACATCGGTGATTTTAACAGCCGTGTACATTCCACCACAAGCCGACACCGCAGGGGCGATCGACGAACTGTATAGTGTTGTCGAACGGCCGGAGGCTGCTGTGATTGTGGCTGGCAATTTCAACAGCGCCAATTTGAGGAAAGCTATGCCGAAATTTCACCAGTACATCAGCTTCCCGACACATGGTGGGAACACGTTGGATCATGTCTACACTCCGTTCCGGGATGGCTATAAGGCCCTCCCCCGTCCTGCCTTCGGCAAGTCAAACCACGCCTCCATCCTGCTACTGCCCGCCTATAGGCAGAGGCTTAAGCAGGAGAAGCCGGTGACGAGGACCATCCAGCGCTGGACGGACGAATCCGACGTGGCTCTACGTCACTGCTTCAGCGAGACGGACTGGCTGATGTTCCGGGAGGCGGCGGAAAACCGGGTGGAGGAATTCGCCGAAACAGTCACGGGTTTTATCGCAAAATGCATCAACGATATTGTTCCGAGAGTCACTATACGGACTTTCCCAAACCAAAAACCGTGGGTGAGCGGCGAAATCCGTGCTTTACTCAAAGCGCGGACGTCAGCCTTTAACTCTGGTGATTGTGGAGGGCTACAGGCGCTCTCGTTGGATCCTCAGAAGAGCGATAAAATCCGCTAAGAGGCAGTACAGGGACAAAGTGGAGTCTCTCTACCGGGGCTCCAACATCAGGAACATGTGGAGAGGACTTAGAACAATAACGGACTATAAAGGGAAAGGCAGCGATGTCGTAGAAGCATCTGCTCCCCTCGCTGAGAAGCTTAACACCTTCTACGCACGGTTTGAAAAGAACCACCCACGCCTGGCCATGGACCTGAACCAGGATGCTTGCTCACTGCAGGTGTCCAGGGCGGACGTATGTCAGTCCTTTAAAAGGATAAGCATACACAAAGCTCCTGGACCAGACAACATCCCTGGTAGGGTTTTTAAGGCTTGTGCGGACCAGCTGGCGGGTGTGTTCACGCACATCTTCAACCTTTCCCTGCTGCAGTCTGTTGTCCCTACATGTTTCAAGAGAACCATCATTGTTCCTGTACCCAAGAAACCCCGAGTCCTCTGCCTAAATGACTACTGCCCTGTCGCACTTACGTCCGTCATCACGAAGTGCTTTGAGCAGTTGGTCAGGTCACACATCGTTGCCTCCCTGCCGGACACACTGGACCCGCTTCAGTTCACCTACAGACCAAACAGGTCTATGGATGACGCAATCGCCTTCACTCTCCACAAGGCTCTCTCCCACCTGGAACAGAGGAACACGTATGTGCGAATGCTCTTGTGGAAATAAAAATAAAGTAACAGTTTGGGTGTAGCGAGAGTTATACTTTATTTTGTATAGAAATACACACCGGTGCGGGAGAGCCTCTTCGGAAAGAGAGTCTCCCCGAACAAAGGATACAGGGATCATTTATACAGCAGCTCGCAAGGTATACACCCCTTTCAAGTGTTTCCCACATCTGCTTCTTTGTTAGTGTGACTTTAAACATTGTTGTTATAAGGAATCATTTTCCCATCCTAAGTGTGGTGGAGTAACTCCTGATTTATGTGCCTCAATTCAAGGAGTTTTGGTTTTATTACTCTTTTACATACCACCAGGGTCTGGCCTGGGTCTAAATTGACCATTCCCTTGACCCTTTCACCTTTGCCTTATCTGTAGTTTACGTTTCCCTTCTTTAAGTACCCTCTTTTGTTTTTCCAGGGAACCTTCTTAAGTACCTAACGTTCCAGCAAGGCAGAAGTCCCAATGCTTTATAGCAGTAAGCACAATATACTGAATAACATGGTCATAAAACATTCACTACACTATTGATTAATACGTTTAACATAACAGAAACATGCATTAAGAGCTTAACTTCAAGAATTTCTCTCACACTCTTCATCGATTACAGCTCGGCATTCAACACCATCGTGCCCTCTAAGCTGGTCACCAAGTTCAGGAACCTAGGACTTAACCCGGCTCTGTGCGGTTGGGTCATGGACTTCCTGACGGGCAGGCCCCAGGTGGTGAGATTGGGGAACACCATCTTCTCGGTGCTGACTCTCAGCACGGGGACCCCCCAGGGCTGCGTGCTCAGCCCTCTGCTGTACTCCCTGTTCACGCACGACTGCGTCGCCTCCCTCAGCTCCAACATCATAGTCAAGTTTGCTGACGACACCACGGTCATCGGCCTGATAACTGACAACGATGAACAGGCCTATAGAGAGGAGGTGAGAACCCTGACCTCATGGTGTCAGGACAATGACCTCCACCTCAATGTCAGCAAAACAAAAGAGCTGATCGTGGACTTCAGGAGACAGCAGGGGAATGGCCATGCGCCCATCTCTATAGCCGGCGCCCCAGTGGAGAGAGTGAACAGCTTCAGGTTCCTCGGCGTTACCATTACTGAGGACCTGTCCTGGTCACAGCACGCCAGTGTCGTCATTAAGACGGCAACACAACGCCTCTTCTTCCTCCGTCGGCTGAGGAGGTTCGGCATGGACAGCAGGATATTTGTCAACTTCTATAAATCTACGATCGAAAGTATCCTGACTGGCTGTTTCACGGCCTGGTATGGCAGCTGTAATGTGTCAGACCGTAAAGCTCTGCAGAGAGTGGTCAAGACAGCACAGACCATCACCAGGACTGATCTGCCAGCCCTGCAGGACCTCCACACCCAGCGCTGCAAGAAGAAGGCACTTACCATCCAGAGGGGCAGCAGTCACCCCAGCCACAAACTATTCTCCTTGCTCCCATCTGGAAGATGCTTTAGAAGCGTTCGGACAAGGACAAAACGGTTCCGGAACAGTTTTTTCCCCCCACACCGTAGGACTGCTAAACCACTGACCCCTCCCTAGGCAGTGGAACAGTCGATCGGGGTCTGTCTGTCTATCTGTATGCCTGTCCCACCCATTGTGGAAACCCATCTGGTTCACCCGTCTCTGGTACTTTTTGTTGTTGTAGGTTTAGTCTGTAGTTGTAGGTCTGGTTGCTGTGTGCTGTTGGTTTGGCTGCTGTGTCTTCTCCACCCCCCCCCCCCCCCCGCCAATCCCTGATGTATATCCGTTTCCCCACATACCTATCCCTATTTACTAACTGTTTGTTCTGCTCTTTATTTATTAATACTCTATTTATTATTATTTGTTGTTCTCCTGTCCCGACTATATGTGTTTATGTCCATATTTGCACTGAGGATGCCTGGAAACGAAACTTTTCATGGGGACAACACTGCTATGCTGTTTTGTTCACCCATGACAAATAAACCTTTGAATCCTTGAATGCTTTGAATCCTTTGAAACTGAATAATACATTCCATTTTCTGCAGTAATAGTTATAAATTAAAAAAAGGATTCAAAATTCTTCGTCACATACATTGTTATACAAGTACAACATGTAATGAAATGTTTCCTGATTCGGTCCTGAGATTGTGCAATAAACATTACAAATAAACTGGATAAAAAAAAGAGATAATGAGTAAAATTAGATAAAGACTGAATGCATTGTTGGATATTAAATGACTTCAGGGAGATACGAAATAGATACAAATTTTTTTCCACCTGGGTCTATTGGACACACTACTAAGCCACAGAATGGCCCATAATAAAATCCTAAATATAATAAATAAAACCTGATAATAAAAGTACTCATCTAAAGATCACACTCATGCTGCCTACATCACGCAGTCCTCGCACACACCTGGCTACACCTGCTTTGTGAGGAAGCCGTAAAGGCATTAAACAATTCAAGATAAATGTCAAGAAATAAAGGGCTTGGAACTTTCCCTCTTCACTCTTCAAATACTTGTGTACTCTGCTAATGTATAGCTAACATGTAGTTAGTGGGAAGGTCTTTCATCAGGTGGTGTAACACAACCTGTGGCTCATGTAGGTCCTTGTTAGCTTGACTTAACTTATATACTGATCAGCCACAACATTAAATCCACTGATGGGTGAAGTGAATAACATTGATTTTCTCATTACTATGGGATCTGTCAAAGGGTGAGAAGGGAGATATTAGGCAGCAAGTGAACAGTCAGTTCTTAAAGTTGATGTGTTGGAAGCAGGAAAAATGGGCAAGTGTAAGGATCTGAGCGGCTTTGAGACAGGCCAAATTGTGATGGCTAGATGACTGGGTCAGAGCATCTCCAAAACGACAAGTCTTGTGGGGTGGGTGTTCCCACTATGCAGTGGTTAGTCCCAAAAGCGGTCCAAGGGAGAACAACTGGTGAACCAGCGACAGGGTCATAAGTATTCAAGGCTCATTGATGCCCATCTGGTCTGATCCCACAGAAGAGCTACTGTAGCACAAATTGCTGAAAACCTTAATGCCAGCTGTGGAAGAAAAAATAAAGTAACACTTCAGGTGTAGAGAGAATTACACTTTATTTTTCTACAGAAATACACACCAGTGCGGGAGAGCCCCTTCGAAAAGAGAGTCTCCCGAACAAAGGACACAGGAGTTATTTATGCAGCAGTTTGCAAGGTATTCACGCCTCTTCAATAGTTTTACACTACATCTCTTTGTGAGTGTGGCCTTGGACGTTGTTGTGATAAGCTACTGCCTTCCTAGACGTGGTGGAGTAACTTCTGTTTTAGGGGGTCTCAGTTGAGTGAGTCCCACGTTGATAAAGAAAGGCACAGACTTCAGCCAACCTTGCAGATGGGCAGTGATTACATCCTAGAACAATTTCCCATTTGTACCTTGTTCAGCTCACAGGTTACAGGATACAAGAGTTGCAGCATAATATCTTAAACAACATAGTCATAATAAAATATTCATTCCACTATTGATTAATGCCTCTACCATAGTACTAGTACAAAACATGCAGTAAATGTTTCATGTTAAAAGCATAACTGTTATAAATTTCTCTCACACAGCTACGATAAAAAGGTGTCACAACACAAAGTGCATTGCAGCTTGATTCTTATGGGGCTGTGTTGCTGCAGATTGATCAGAGTGCCCATGCTGATCCCTGTCCACTCCCAAAAGTACAAAAACGTCTGAGCATCAGAACTGAACAATCAGAACTTTCGGGGCAGGGAACTGTGGTTTTTCCTGTTTGCGCAGTCTCTCCATAGGGGTTCGGCATTCGACAAGTCCTCCACAGCCAGTACGGAATAGGACCACTGGCTGATGACGTCACCCCTGCAAATGCTTATCTGCGCAGATCACCATGGAAGCAGCAGCAGCACCTTTGTGTTGGTCATGTTTTGTTGCGTTCTATGAAATTGAAAATAGTGGGGATTTTGCTGTTTGCCCTTACTGTAAAGTGATGGCACCGGGGAGTGTCCAACCCCTCGGTATGCCTGGTGCTAACACTGCGATCTTTTGTAAACATACAGTACGTTAGAAATACCGGGCGAAGTGGCAGTTTTCCCACCCCTGTATTGTTTGGCGAAGTCATTAGTGTTGGTCAGCGGGGCTTTCGTTTGTCTTCTGTTTTCTTTTCTTTTCGTGGCCCAGGCTAGGATGTCCGTTTTGTTCTGATTTGGTCTTTGAGTTGGGAACCGCCTATGTTATGTAAAACCGTTTGGTGCCTGGTTCTTTTGTTTGTTTGTGTGTGTATTCTGTATATAATTCCTTATTCAGTTTCATCACTCCTCACTGTAAATAAATTTCACTTTGTCACTGTTAAAAATTGGATAACTGTGCCGTGTATTGGGGTTCGTTGTTAAAGGGAGTTCTCTCCTAACACCTACATTTTTCTTTCTTTTACTTAAAATGCTACGATCCTTACTGCTGGTCCCCTAGCCAATGAGCCGGGTTGTAACACCATGGAGCAATGGAAGAAGGTGGCCTGGTCTGACAAATCAGTTTTATTTGAGATCTTGTGGACGGCCAGGTGTGTGTGCCTCATTTACCTGGGGAAGAGCTAGCAGCAGGATTGTTGTAGACCATGTATATCCCTTTATGGCAGTAGTATTCCCTACCATACTGCAAAATTTTTTTAGGAATGGTTTGAGGAACTTCACAAAGAGTCAAAGGTGTTGTCTTGGCCTCCAAATTCCCCAGATCTCAATGCGATCGAGCATCTGTGGGATGTGTTGGAAAAACAAGTCCAATTTGTGGAGGCCCCACCTCGCAACTTATAGGACTTAAAGGATCTGCTGCTAACATCTTGGTGTCAAATACCACAGGACACCTTCAGAGGTCTTGTGGAGTCCATGCCTCAATGGGTCAGAGCTGTTTGGGCAGCACAAGTGGAATCTAGGTTCATATTAAACACACAGTGCCAAAAAAAGACCTTGGATTATAAAGGGGATCCCATTACCCATCTAACCCCTGCTTTTTCAACTGCCTCCTCTCCATTACTAGCCTAACAATCTCCCTCTGTCTCCTTGACTTTACCCCCTGCTGGCCCTGCACCCTCCTAACCTGCTCTACCCCAAATCTATCCACCCCATATTGATAGATCACTTGACCCATCTTTTCTAATTTAGCCTGTGCACTCCCTTTCAAACCCTCCAACACTCCTACCAGATCCGCACTCACTGTCTGCCACAGTACCTTCTCACCTGTCCTAGGTCACTTAAGTCTAGGCTTCAACTCACAGCTCTTCTCCTTATCCCTTTGGACCCCATCTACACCACCATCTCCCATGCCTGCCCCTTCTTCCTCTGCGCCAGGGGTTCTACTGATATCCTGCGAGCTGTGGTTTTCAACCGGTCGCTAGACTTCAGTCGACTTATTTGACTGACTTCTCAGGAAGTATTGATCAATGCGACCCCTCTGCGCTCCTTCGCACAGGCATTTCTTCCTGTCTTGGTGTATCCTAAGGCCCCTAGCTGTAGTTATCCTCTGCCACCCACAACAACACACCTGCAATTTCTTACCCTTCTGTAACCCTCTAACCCCCCTTACTGCACCAGCCCCACTCGTTGTTGCTTTCGTTCCAGGGTCCTTAACCATGTTATTTGCCTCTGAGTCATCTTCCACCCTTGCTCTCGCAGACTCACAGGGTATCCATGTATTATTCACATTAGTAGCTTCCATTGGGTGCAGCGCAGCTGCTTGCAGTCTGCGCTGCTGCTGCCACAGGGTGCTAACCCATGCCAGCCCTGGTGGGGTCTATTAGGGGGAATAATAGACCCCTAATAGACCCCCCTGTCAGGTGTCTCTCCATGCCGTCACCAGGTCTTTCCCTAGTTGTCAGCTGTCCTTTTCACAGCAGTCACTAGCCAGGCTAGCTACCAGGTTCGTATTAAACACACAGTGCCAAAAAAGAGCTTGGATTATAAAGGGGATCCAATTACCCATCTATCCCCATCCTAACCCCCACGGCAATCCCACAGCACGCCTACAAAGCTGCTACACAATGACTAACTTATCAAAACTAGCGCCAACTAACTATAACTCCAAACATGGCGTGGCGCAGCAATCTCGCGGTATCTCATCGGGCTTGTCAAGTGGGCACCTTTCTTCGTCTGTGTTTTGTCGAATTAGGCCCATGACACCTCCAGAGGGCTCAACTGCGGCTCAGGTGTCCCGGAGCTGCTCCCCTCCACTACCGCAAGCACCACTGCGTCACTCCGCTGCTCCTCACATTACCTACCCTTTGCCTTAGCATCCTCACGCTCACCGCTCTTTCTACCCGCCGTCTCAAAGGAAGAAGCCCCTCGCCACCTACTTTACCTTTATCGTGCTTCGCAACAACTAACCACACCATCACCGCCGCCTGCTAACCGCCAGCTAACCGCCATCACAACTACGCGCTAACATTTCACTGGCACCCACCTGCTCACCGCTTCGCCGCCCCACTACCATCTGCACTGGTCCTCTTACTCCAAACCCAGAGACTTCCTTGCTCCGCAGCCTGTGACAACTCCTTCACTGCCCGTTGCAACTTTTGCCCCCGGATACCGAGCTCGCGGAATAATGCAAAAGTGGATCGGGCTATAAATCCACTGCATCCTACCTCGATTGGCCTCACTTTTGCGTTCCAGCCCCGCCCCTCTACTTCCGCCGCTAATTTGCTATATCTGAGCTTCTTCCTCTCATGAGCGTTGTCCACCAATCCTTCCCACGGAACCGTAAGTTCTATAAAATAAACTACTCGCTGGCTTGCTGACCACAGCACCATATCTGGTCTCATGCTTGTACTAACTATTTCCTGGGGCACCACTAACCTTCCTCTCAGGTGAACCTGCATCTCCAAGTCTCTAATCCCCCTTACTACACCTAACTCCTTCCTACCTCCTCATCTCCTACCCTCCCCCCCTTCCCTAATAAACTGTACTACTGTACCTTCAACCTCATGTCCCGACCGTACCTGCCTCCTCCAGTCTTCAATGGCCGCAGCCAGGCACCTTAGCACCTGGTTATGCCTCCATGTGTACCTACCCAGCGCTAAACTAACCCTACAACCAACTAGAATATGTTTCACCGTCCCAACCTCCAAGCACAGATTACAAGTTGAGTCCTCACCCCCCACTGTTTCAGGTTCTGAGGTGATGGCAGCACATCATAAACCGCTCCTAGCAGGAACCTCATTTGATATGCATCCATACTCCACAGTTTCCTCCAGCTCAGTCTCCTCCTCTCGACCCCCTCCCAATTTACCCACTGTCCCTGCTTCCCCTGTGAGACTGCCCTGACACACCTCTTTATTTCTTCCTGCCGACGCACCTGCTCTATCACCAACCTCCTTCTCTCTATCAGGCCTGCCTTACTCCACATAGGGTCTCTTAACCGACAACCAAGACTTTCCCTTCCTTGCTGTACCTTTCCGACCATCTCCAGCTGCCTTAAGTCTGCCTTAGGTTTCTCTACCGCCTGTCTCGCATCCCATTTCCTACCTGTTGCTATCCTGGGTACTAAACCCCTTACAACCTCATCCCTACTACCTGACAGCTGCAATTCTGACCACACCTTTGCACACTTAAATTCCTCTGTCAAGCTTGAGAGCAGCAGCTGCAGGACTCATTTCCCATACAGAGCCACATTGCTTAGACACCGAGGAACTCCCAGCCACTTTCTAATGTAGGAGCTGATAAACCTCTCCAGCTTCTCCACTTTTGTGACTGATACCTCATACATAGTTAGTGGCCACATCACCCTTGGGAATAGGCCAAACTGTAAGCACCAGAGCTTCAGTTTACCCGGCAGCCCTAAGTTCTCTATTCTCTGTAACCTATCTACTACACTTTCCTTAAGCTGCTCCACCTGATCCACATCAGTCAACTCCCTAGTGTACCACCTTCCTAAACTCTTTATTGGCTTCTCTAACACTGATGGGATCTCCTCACTATCCACCAGAAGACTAACTTTCTCTACCTACCCTTTAACCAGTGAGATGCTCCAGGACTTTGCTGGTTTAATCCTCAAACCAGCCCACTTCAGGTTCTCGTCCAGCTTTCCTAACAGCCGCCTTGCACAAGCCGCTGTTGTGGTCACCAGCATCATGTCATCCATATATGCCCTAACTGGGGGAAGACGGAGCCCATCTGGCCGTCTTTCTCCACCAACTATCCAACTGGATGCCCTAATTACTAATTCCAAAGCCATAGTGAATGCTAGCAGGGAAATGGTGCAGCCTGCCATGATCCCCATTCCCAGCCTCTGCCAGGCTGTTGTGTAACCTACCGTGGTAAAACACATCCTAATGTCCCGAAAGTACTCCTTCACCAAGCCAGCTATCTGGCTTGATACTCTAAAAAAGTCAAATGCACCCCAGATAAGACTGTGTGGCACAGAGCCAAAGGCGTTTGCTAGGTCTAAGAACACCACATGCAAGTCCCTTTTCTCCCGCTTGGCTTCCTGAATCTGATGCTATATCACACTAGTATGTTCTAAGCATCCCGAGAAACCTGGGACCCCCGCCTTCTGGACTGTTGTATCGATCAGTCTATTTTTCAATAAGTAATCTCTGTGCCACTATGCTAAAGAATATCTTACCTTCTACATTTAACAGACATATCGGCCTAAACTATTTCTATAGATACCCTCTCTTTTGGTAAAAATAATCCCCCTGCCCTACGCCAGGCCTCTGGAATAACCTGCTTTTTCCACACTATCCTAAACAACCTCCACAAAAACCTAAGTACACCCGGCGCACTTTTATATACCCGGTAAGGGACCCCATTCAGCCCTGGGGCGGATGAGGCCTTTGCACGCCTTACCACATCCTGCATCTCAATCCACTTCGGTGGACTAACATCAAACTCACAATCTATTTTTCCCAATGGTGGCATATCTAATGGGAGGCCCCTCTCCCCAACCTCCCTTGCGCTTGAATAAATACCCTCTAAGTACCTCTCCAACTCCTGTCTAGACACCTCTAGTTTTCCATTCCTCTCTTGACTAAACAACCCCTTCACAAACCTAAATGGATCTCTGTCAGCTGTCTTTCTATGCCGTCACCAGGTCTTTCCCTAGTTGTCAACTGTCCTTTTCACAGCAGTCACTAGCCAGGCTAGCTACCAGGTTCGTGTTAAACACACAGTGCCAAAAAAAAGAGCTTGGATTATAAAGGGGATCCCATTACCCATCTAACCCCGTCCTAACCCCCACGGCAATCCCACAGCACGCCTACAAAGCCGCTACACAATGGCTAACTTATCAAAACTAGCACCAACTAACTATAACTCCAAACATGACGTGACGCAGCAATATTAGGCAGGTAGGTTTAATATTGTGGCTGATCGATGTACAGCTGTACTGTAGTTATGATCCATAACCAAGATCTGACATCATATGGTATGGTTTAGGCTTGTAGTGTACGGCTGCTGCTGTTGCTGAACTTGCCTTTAAGCAGCATGAATGAGGTTGTCACGCCCGCGGGTGCTGTGAAACCGCCACGTGCATGGTCTCTCTGTCCCGCCTCCCGGACTGAGCACCTGCAGGTGGCACACTTAATTGGGGACACTTTAAAAGGGCCCTCCCGGGCCTTTACTGGTGGCTCAGTCTACTGTTCATTATCTACTACTGTTTACTATCTTTCGTTTCAATAACTGTTTATTCTCTCGCCAAGGCTTTGTGTTTCCCCATGCTTTTCAGCTCGCCTGCCGCGATGCTGGTTTTTGTTTTTCAAGCACCCTTGTTTTTGCCTGTATTTTTTGTTGTGTACCAGTAAAGCACTCCCGGTCTTTCTGTCCAGCTGCTTGTGTCAGTTGCCAGTTGCTTCCTTCACGACTCCCGGGCCCTCGAGCTCCGTGACAGAGGTTCATGTTCAGAAACTGATGGATGGGGCTTGACCTCAGAAATGCCAACATGAAGTAGATAACTACACAGCAAGAATGCTTGCAAACAAAAGTAACTGTGTTAAAGTGTAGTTTGCTGACAAATTAGGTTTACTGGAGAAACTTGTTGGCATGCATTTGAACAGTTTATCTCAGAGGGTTCATGTAAAGCTGTAATGTGCAGCTGGGCCATGTGTGCAGTTTAACAGTCAGCTAATCCATTTTCACAAAACTTGTCATCCCACTAAAGTTTGTTTTTGCTTTTTCAACGCCTAAAAAAAATGAGAAGAGGTGACTATCAAAAGCACCTGTTAAGTTTCCTACGAATATTTAAAAACAATGATTAAGCCCTACAGAATTATCTGCCTGAAGACATCTTTGAATAACCAGTTAAGACCAGAAGACACAAAGGATATTCTGTTACTTTTTCTGAAAAGTTTTTTTAGCTGCCTCTAAAAATGTAATTGAGGCCATCTGTCTCAGCTTGCTAGCTTCCGGCCAACAAAGTCACTGTTAACACTTTGCAGCTCTGATCCTCTGCAACAAATAAGCAAAAGTCAGGTTAACTACAGTGCAACAGTAATAAAGAAACAAAGTAATACAAAATTGCAATAAAGAAATAAGATTGTAATAAAGAAAGCCATCAAACTGTGTTCTTTTTATTCAATGTGTTCTTATTTTATCAGAGTATTTTTACCCTTCCCAGCTCTATTACAAATAATTGTTGCCAAATGTGAAATCTGAGGACTGCCAAGTGATTTTTTTCTTTGACATGTTTAGAACTTTTATGCAAAGGTCACAATTCTGAAATTCTTTTCTTTGTCTTATAGATAAATAAGGAGTCAAATGTGAATAAAAAAAAATACTGAGAAATTTACATACTATTAATGGGAAAATGAACTTTGAAGTCTGCAAGGGCATGAAAATAACAAATTTGCCATTTATGAAATGTACTGTAGCTACATGAATGTCTAGCATGCCTAAATGGCACCCGTGAATTTAGCTGGATGTCCCGGTAAAAGAACAAACAGTTCATCTGTAACCTAATGAAAGTGCTGTTTCTGGATTAAAAGCTCAATCTACCTTTTCTTCTAGATGAAACAGCTATGTTACTTCGGGGTCCTGTATGTTGCAGTGGCTGTTCATCTCTATTCATGGAGCTCTATTATAGGGAATGGTTGAGCTAAGCAAAAGACTCAGTTTGCAACAGACTGCAACTACCTAGCTGACAGGAAGCAGTGTGCAAAGAAAAACAATTTTGTGAAAACTTAGGTAAGTAAATATAATGTAACAACGCAGCCGTACATGTAAATAGTTCTCTGCATGTTAATTGTGTATAGTTCCGTATTTGTCTGTTCAGTTGTCTGTAGCTGTATTGTAGTTATGATCCATAACTAAGATCTGACATCATATGGGGTAGTTTAGGCTTGTAGTGTAGAAGGTTCATGTTCAGAAACTGATGGATGGGGCTTGACCTCAGAAATGCCAACATGAAGTAGATAACTACACAGCAAGAATGCTTGCAAACAAAAGTAACTGTGTTAAAGTGTAGTTTGCTGACAAATTAGGTTTACTGGAGAAACTTGTTGGCATGCATTTGAACAGTTTATCTCAGAGGGTTCATGTAAAGCTGTAATGTGCAGCTGGGCCATGTGTGCAGTTTAACAGTCAGCTAATTCATTTTCACAAAACTTGTCATCCCACTAAAGTTTGTTTTTGCTTTTTCAACGCCTAAAAAAAATGAGAAGAGGTGACTATCAAAAGCACCTGTTAAGTTTCCTACGAATATTTAAAAACAATGATTAAGCCCTACAGAATTATCTGCCTGAAGACATCTTTGAATAACCAGTTAAGACCAGAAGACACAAAGGATATTCTGTTACTTTTTCAGATACTTACTTTTTTAAGTTTTTTTAGCTGCCTCTAAAAATGTAATTGAGGCCATCTGTCTCAGCTTGCTAGCTTCCGGCCAACAAAGTCATTGCTAACACTTTGCAGCTCTGTCTGTATTAGTCTGTTCAGTTGTCTGTTCGTTGTGTGTGCGTGGCTGCCTAGGTGCATCCTGGGAGATAAAGCGGGAGGGTATGCCATGGGCAGGAACATCTGGCTGGGGGAATTCCAAGTTCTGAATGAGAGAGAGAGAGGTGTTATTTTTGCTGTAGGTGTTGGCGGTCTTTTTGGATAATTTTGTTCACTGACATGGACAGCCAAATAAAAAAAGAGTTTCCTGTACTCCTGACTCCCAAGTCTTTCTGTGGTGGCACCTCTGAGGGGCGCTACAATAATTTAATATATTTTAATACAATTTCAACTTTATTGGAAACATTGCAATTGATTGAAGGTTTGAGGGGTGAAAAAAGCTGTTTTAATATTTAAATGTTACATTTTTTTTTTATACTGATGATGTTGATTGATATTTTAAACATCTTCCTTTGCATTTTACGTGTCCAGCTGTGGAAGTGATGGGATCCTATGGCATGCACATTTTTTATGCTGCATCATTCAAGGTAAAGACAGTACTGGATAATGGCGTATGCTGAGCTTAACTGTCAATGCTGCTTGGGGGTTGAGTGGAGTGCTGACTGAAGTCTGAGAATGTTTGTTAAATTTGTTGCACTTTTGCTCTGGCTTTTATTTTTTTAACGTTTAACTTATTGTGATGTGGTCATTCATTTCCCAACATGGCCTTGTATGGTAGAATTTAACTGCATGGTAAACACCAGAGCATATATAAAATATATTAATGAAATTTCGTTACTTTTATGTGAATGAAAAATCACAAGAAAAGAAACAATTAAAAAATATGTTGCTGTTGTTTGGGACCAATGGACCACATCCCACAAAAAACCTGTCTAATTCTAATGAACCTACACTTCCTGCCCCTTCCAAGGAGACAAAAGTTCAATGGGCATAACATCCCAGTGCATTTCCCTTTGCTCAGCCTGACACTGACAAGTAGCTTAGTGATTTAAAACCAATACTAACAGCTCTGTGGTATCAGTCCTCACATCACAAGACAGGGATCATCCCACAGCAAGTCATATATTTTCACATTTAGTACATCTGGGTCTAAATGATGACATGTAGAAAAATTAGTGCTCTGTGCTGGTTACTTAACAATAGCATTGTGCAGTTAAGATTTTTAATTGTCATTATTTGTCATTGAAATGTCTTTATTTATACAGTTGTTAATACACTGATTATTTCTTACATGTTTTATTGATAGGGTCAAGGTCAATCTGACCTCGGGCTACCATCCCCAGGCCAAAGGACAAGTGGAACTGCTGAACCAGGAAATAGGTTGTTACCTCTGGATCTATTGCGGCCAACACCAGGCGGACTGGAGTTGCTTCCTGCCTTGGGCCGAATATGCTCAGAACTCCTTGATTCATTCATTCACTAATCTCACTCCCTTCCAGTATATTTTAGGGTACCAACCCCCCTTGTTTCTCTGTGACCCAACCATGAGCAACATCCCAGCGGTGGATGAGTGGTACTGGAAGAGTGGGCAGGTGTGAAAGTCGGCGAACGTCCATCTCCAGAGGGCAGTACAATCACAGAAACACCATGCTGACAAGAAACGAAGGTGTGTCTCCTTTTGGGTAGGACAACGAGTTTGGCTGTCCACGAGAGACCTCAAACTGAGGTTGCCCTTGAAGAAACTCAGCCCCCGATACATCGGCCCGTTCCAGATACTCAAGTGTGTCTCCCCAGTGTCTTACCACCTCCAGCTGCTTCCCCACTATAGGGTCTGCCCTACTTTCCATGTCTCCCTCCTAAAGCCCTATTACACGTTTCCATTGCAACGTGACCGATTGTCCACCTTGAAGCAGTACTACATTCTACTTTTTGCCTAAATGCAAGCAACCAGTGATTGTACAAAATAATGAATTTAGATGCTCAGTAAATCTAATACACAACACTCTCACTATCCAAAGACTTGTGTTTTTCATTAATTGGTGGGTCTCATTTGCCCACATTACATTATTGTGTAAATAAATGTATGTATATGTGGCCTCCTAATCCAGTGCCCAGTGATTCTGGGATTGTTTGTGAACCATAACACTGAAAATAGATAGTGATATTAAAAGTTCTGATAGGAAAGGATAAAACTTTCTTCATCTCTATAGGAAAACACAAATCCATGCCAAAAAACATTCCCAGTGCTGTAAAATCACCACCATCAGCCTATAACTTGGAGACACAGCATTTTCAAGATGCATGAGGCCAAATTCTGATACTATCATTTCATACAACAGATTTGTCTAGTGAGGCTCATTTGGTTTTCAGATTAGGTCAAGTGGCTACTGAGTTTCATTCTTGCTGAAATCTGATGTGGTCCTGTGTCACTGTAGCCCTTGTGTGGATGTTTTAGTGCTCACCGATGTTTTTTTGCAGTTGCAGACTTCCTGTTAGCTTTAGTAAGTCTGGCTGTTGTCTCCCTCTCACATTAGCAAGTTATTTTTGGCAAACAGAAATGCTACTAAGTGGAGTTTAAAATATGTAGTTGAACCATTCTCTGTGCAGTCCAGAGACTGGTTCTCAAAATTTTGTCTTGCCCATTGTTGTGCTTAGTGCTGCAGGAGCTGAGCCTCTCCAGCCTGTCCTGTATCAAATACATTTGTTTGCAGTATCATAATTTGCTGTTTGGCAGGCTTCAGCATGTAGGTGTACCTAATGAAAACAGCCTCTGACATTTCAGGGCTATTTGTAAAAATCCAGAGCAGGGAAACCCAAAAGAAAAAGCAGTACTCTGGGTATTGAGACCTACTGACAACTTTTTTTTTGCATGAATGAAAAAACAGAAAGAGAAACACGTGAAATGCCTATATTATTTAAACAGTGCACATGTAAAGTAAATGCAATCTCTCCAACTATTTTTTTTTTCTGCTGCATGCATGTTTTTTGCATTTTTATTTGAACTTATTTTAAGAAATGTTCAGAGACTTTAGCAGAATTTTAACATACATCAACTTTGGCACGTGATACTTGCAGCCTGACTTCTGCTTATTTCACTACTTTTGGTTTAACTGTTTTTAGTATTATCAATAGTCTCAAACAAAATGGGAAGAGCATTACAGCAGGAAGTTAATACTTATTAACATGCTGTAATTTTAAAATCACAATGATCCACCACAAACAAAATTTAGCCCAAACTTGCAAGTGTTACCCCCTATTAATCATGGCTGCTTAACCAATCACAGGGCCCCTGGGCAAGCAAATGCTAAGTGACCCCCCTGTCCAACTCCTACATTTTTGCGTTGATGCCAAACTATTGCACTTCCAAAATTGCATAAAATTGTTAGAAAGAAAATCTTATTTATTTATTTATTTATTTATTTGGTAACAACTGATGTGGAGATCAGGCATGCAGCACACGCTGACGCACTGTTGCGAACGCATCCCAGTAGGATGTCTTTAGTTTCATCAAACCATTACATAAGTGCCTGGGATTTGCTAGCCACTACTATAATCAACTCAATAGGTATGGTGTCATAGTCAAATCAGGAATAGAGCTCAGCCACGTTTTGTTCTGGTGGTGGGACCCCCCAGTGTGCTGGCCCATCTATACAGTGCAAAGCCCCTTTGCTGGGCCCTAGGCGGCTGGGCCCCTGAGCATTGGAGCTCTCGAGAACCAAGTGTCCCAAAAGACAAAGAGCCCCAGGGCACATGCTCATTGTGCATGATACGTAATCTGGCCAAGCTATTTCTATGCTCCAGGAAACTTGTAGCCATGTGGAGCATTCTTGTGAAACCTGTGGTTTCTATTTGGAAGCTTCAGTTACTGGCATTTTCATGGTTTCATGGGGAAATGAAAATATTACAGTATCATTTTCACACCGTTTAAAACCTAGTAAATTCTACTATGTAGCTGAAACAGTTACAAATCACATTTACAAGTTTGAGGTGGAATCTCATTAACCTTCTACCAATTGTTAAAAATTATATGAAATGTACTGCAGCTGCTCATTACTTATTAAATTGTAGCTCGCCTGGTATTTACCTTCTCATTACATGTATTTTTTTTTCTTAATAAATTTGAAAATGGTTTTGAAATAGAAGTGAATGCTGCAGTAAATTCTGACGTATTAAATTGATCCAGTTTTTCTGAGAACTGGTTTCAATTTTGCTATATGCTTGAACAACAGGAACTGTGGTATAAACCGCAGTCTAAAAATATAAAAAGAGAAGAGCAGGGTCGTTAAAAAAATCACTCTATTTAGGCTGTGTCAAGCTATAGAAACACTTTCTGACTACACTAGGTAAGTACATCTGACTGAAGAATATTTCAATACTGCATGTTTTATCATGATACTCTGCACAGAGGTTTTGGTTTGGCCATGAAGACTGCATGTTGGTGCTTGCTAAATGTAAGCATTTAAGTAGACACAACTTGATCTTTAAAAGCAGGTATGTCAGTAAAATATTTTTTGCATAATGTTTGTTCATTGTGTTGTTTTTGTGCTTGAAAAATAAAATAGATTTAAAAATTTAAAATTTGCATTTTTGTAGAATAAGCATAAGAACATGTATTTAACTATGTGCAGAAAATTATGCTTATGGAAAAATTTGTGGCATTTTTGTCCAGTTAATTATTTTCATAAGAAATAACATTTATTCAGTCCCCCCACAAAGCAAATTTGCTTCACAGGGTGATTTTACAAAATTAGTTAATTACGTTAGGTCAGGTATGGGTGTCCATTTTTTCCATGACAACCTTTTGTGTTTTTATAATCATCATGCTGGTTGGCATAACCACAGTCTCTTTGACTTTATTATTATCTACAGTATTGACAGAGTGCAGTGCTGTTGCTATTCATTACTTTTACTGGACCCCTGACCTATTCACATTTTTTTCTGGAGTATGAAGCCCCAAAAGATTTTATATCAAATGATTTCTAATTCCTTGTCCATTATCTTAAAACCTCAGTAACTGTGCAATAATTTCAATGTACTATACTGTATATGAAAAAGTAATTTTCCAAGAAAAAAAAAAAACATTTCTCACAACCAGTATCATAGTCAGTGTAATCTGAAAGAAATTAAAATTATTATTTTACACTAAGGATTTTGTTTCATTTTTTAAATAATTTATTGCTTGCAGAGTGTCTCTGGTCCCGAAGTGCCCTGAAATGCGACAGCATCTGGTGGGCTTACCAAGTTCTGTTATGACAAAAAGCAAACAAGGCAAGAACCACAACAAATACCAAAAGAGATTTTCATCTACAACAACCTATGGTCAACGTGTAGTTCTTTAGTGTATCAACCCATTATCCCTATCCCAACAGTCCTCTTAGGCACTCTAGCCACTTCTGACCCTTACCTCCTCATCAGATGCTGCTGATAATCCAGAATGTAGGATTTTCAAACTCAGACTCTGCCACTTATGTTATATGTTTAAATATTAGTACTATTTTACTGTCCATTCTGATGTCTGTGCTTCTCATATGCAGGTGTTGAATTCATGGGGTGCTGTGGAAGACCAGTGCTTTTATACTGCTTTGGAGGTAAATGGTAGTTTTTGGGTAAATCATTGTTAGATTATTGTGGAGAAAGCTAGAAAAGGTTGCAACATTTAATTCTAACTTGTAATCATGTTTATTATTGACAAAAAGCAAAAATATTAAAATGAATTACCCAAAGAAAGCAACTATGGCTTTCTTTGTGAACACATTGTGTGAAAGTATCTCCACGATTTGTAAGACAGCTGGCTAACATTTTGTCCCTAGAAAGTACTGGTTTATCTCCAACTTGGACTCCTTTTCTTGTACCTTTATTAAGCAAGGTGCATAGCTTGAGGAACAATTCTGTGCTGTATTAATGGGAATCTAAAGGTGCTTTGGATAAAGATGTCAGACATGCATAAGATTTATTTTAATTAATTTTGATTTTAGACTGTTTGCCATAGCCATGGTTTTAACGCAGAGTAGTGGTTAGGGACGTAAGTTTTCATTTTGAGGGATCTGAATCCCTGTTCCTGCTACAGTACAAATGATACTTATTCTGAAATGGTACATTCTGTATTGTCCCACTCCATAAAAGTACATTATTGTAAACAGCTTAATATACACACCAACTACTGTAAATTGCTCTAGGGACAAAGGTATCAGCTAAATAGTGGTTAAGTGTACCTAATAAGAGACTGTGAAAATTAAGATCATATAAGGAAAAAAGTATTTTCACTTTGTAAAAAAAAGAAAATTTGTGTTATTTGTTTTTCTTCATTTTTAATGAGAGCATACAATATTTGAAGAAGAAATATCATCTATGAGTGAAATGTATTTTTACTAATTTAGTTCATATATAACTCGCTCTCTGGCTTCTTTTACTCTAGTTCTAAGGACGATGATTCTGGCAAATGCTCAGTGGAGTGTGAAGATGCCACAGCAGATCACTGCCTTGACAGGGTCCTGCGTCGTCATTCCTTGTCACTTCACCAGACCCAGTGGTCACTGGCCCAAAGAGGCGGTGTGGTACCAGTATGTGAATCGCGGTTACCCCCTGGTGTACCATAAAAACTTGGCAGATACTGTTATAGCAAAATTCTTGGGTAAGACAGAACTAGTTGGGAATGTGGCAGAAAATAACTGCAGTCTGAAGATCAAGGATGTAGATTCTTCACAGAACGAGGAAAAGCTGTATGTGTGGATTGACCCTGATGAAACCTCCTACAGATTCTATGACACAACAGTGGTGTTGCATGTCCAAGGTACAAACAGGAGATAATGCTGAACATTTGGGTGGGGAGAGGGGACACGTTAAAGAGATTCTTTATGTCTCTATGTTCCAGATGTAGTGGCCTCACCTGAGCTGTCAGTGGGCGGAGAGCAGACAGAGGGCAAGACTATCAAGGTGTACTGCACAGCTGCGCACACCTGTCCTTCTTCTCCTCCTTCCCTCTCTTTTGGCGACCAGCAGGGTGAAATTGAGGTGAAACACAGTGAGGAAAAAGAGGGCCGATGGCATGTCACAGCACAGATCTCCTGGATGGCTCATGCTGCTGATCACGGGAAGAAGGTGGCATGTACTGTCACACACCCGCAGAACAAGAAGGCAACTGGGACAGTTAAACTCACCGTGACCTGTAAGTTGAACAGAAGCTGTCCCCGGGCCTAGACTGGGTATTGTGTACTGATGGGATTACAACAAGGCTCGAAGCAAAATCACAAGAAGCCCACATATTAGTTTATCAAAAAGTCTTTGTTACTGTAGTTACTGTGCAGTTTTGCATGATTAAGGCAGCTGGACTTTTTAAAGAGGCTGTGGATGACCAGGCTGGCAGGTTTTCCCCATCTTCCCTGACAACATGAATAGTTTGGAAAAAGGGTTAAATGGGTTTAGTGAAGACAGAGAAAATCATTCTTGTTGTTTATAGCCACTCAGTGGAAGACAAACATCTTAAACTTCACATGCAGCCAATTACTAGTCTTACAGAGTTCTGACAAGATTAATTCAAAGTAGTCTAATATTACAGACCAATAAGTAGCTTTATTACAACTGCACCCATATTTTTAAGAGACAATTTCACAAGGGCTCATAGCCCCAGGTGTTGTGGAGGAAGCAATCGCGGGACACAGGCAGCTGAACGGAAAGACCGGGAGCGCTTTAATGGCACAAAACTAAAACACAGGCAAAACAAGGGGTGCTTGGCAACCAGAATCAGCATCGCGGCAGGCGAGGCTGAAGAGCACCGAGAAACATAAAGCCTTAGCAAAAGAACAAACAATTACTGCACCGCAAAGTAATAGCCAGAACAGAAGCATTAACAGTGTAAGTAACAGTAGACTGAGCTGCCGGAAAAGGCCCAGGAAGGCCCTTTTAAAGTGTCCGCAATTAAGTGCGCCACCTGCAGGCGCTAAGTCCAGGAGGCGGGGCGGAGAGACCGTGTACCTGGCGGTCTCGCAGCACCCGCGGGCGTGACAGACAATTTGAGCTAGAAAAGTTCATTTAACATTGGCAACAGCGAAATTTATAACAGCCAGCTAACCAAACAGTTAATCAAAAACCAGCTAAATGTAGACAGCTGAGCAATATGTTACCTCAGTAATGTTTACTTTCATCTTTTTTTCTTTATCATTTTGTGTCCACATTGGATGTATTTCCCTTGAAGAAAATAATGAAAACAATGTTTATGCTTCCAAGTAGCACCTTCTTCCCATTTTTCAACTCTGTCCTAAGTATCCCAGCAGGTAGGTCTGCAGTTTACTGTGGTAAAGTGTTGTGAAAGCCCCAGAGTGGTAAGGTGCATAAATCTTTTAGTGGGAGTCCAATCCAAGGGAATATAGAAGTATTGTGGTGCAGCACTATTGCTACCTCACTGACCATCAACCTTCTATTAGAAATGTTTGTTCCTAGTTGGGTGGTATACCTCTCAGTATTCCACATCAGAGTGGACTACAAAGCAATTCTGATGGGATTTAATGCTGAGGCTGAAACTAACTGCTCTTTGATCCCAAAAAGTTTTTTGAATTTGTATTCTTGAAGGAATCTACATCTGTCATGCATCTTTTGTGTGTGTGTGTGTGTGTGTGTGTGTGTGTGTGTGTGTGTGTGTGTGTGTGTGTGTGTGTACTTTTATGACCACACCTTATGTGCAGGCAGCTTTTTACATGGCACTCTGATGCTCCACAATTGTCCTAAAATGGCTGCGCTTTTCTCTTTTAACAAATGGTTGGCATCATTGTTTTGCTTATTATTAGGTTTGGGTTGCTTATTTGGGATAAATGACTGTAGGTGCTGTTTGTTGTTGAAACAGACAAGTAGATGTGCATGGTTCAGAAGTGAATGCAGCTGTGCTTCCCCAAAATTTTTACATTCCATTTTTGTTTTTGCATTTCCACTTTATGTAACTAAAGGTGTGCAGTATTGATGCAATAACTTTTTAAAATAACTTTGTTGTCGCAGCATCAGTTCACATCATTCACAATATCTTGGCAATACAGTTTTAAGAACATAAAAAATAAAACCGTTTCAGTTGCGCCAACATGAATTGTATGGACATTTTCCACTGAATGATTGAAGGCTCTTTAAAATTAATGTAATAAAAAAGAATCAGAACAAGAGCTCAAAATACTTGAAAGCAACAAATGTATAAAATGTGTAATATTGATGCAAAAATTAATTTTAAACCCTGGTGAATCCACAAAAATATATAAACTTTAAAATTTGTCAAATAGTCCCAGAACTATTAAGCTGTCTAACTGCATATTGTGTGAAAAGGCCTCTCCAGTCAACAATTTGCTTATAATACAGCATCTTCAATCTGGGTGAAGGCAGATTCCCCAGGCTGACGTATTTACTTCAGTCAGTTTTGGCAAAAGAAAGCAGCCATAGTTATAATGCATAAACCTGTGCCTTACTTTCATTCTTATTATTGATGACCGTTATACCACCAGCCATGCAAAGTTTTTCACAGAAAGGAACAAAAATGGGTAACATCATCAAAGTACTACAATGGAAATTGTGAGTATAATGCATTTAGTAAGAAAATGGGAAGAGAAAGTAAAGTGAAGATGACAATGCGTCATGATAAACTTGTAATGATCATCTGTCCCACCAAAACAGAACAAAAAAAATCAAGCAAGATGAGGAACAAGCTGTAGCTGCTAGGACCGAGTTGCAGAAAGAATTCTCCTGATATGAGAATAATAATACAGTGGAAACTGTATGATTAGGGTTTTTTGAGAAAAAGAAAGCAGATTGTTGAAGGACATGACTAACAAGGAATTTAGTACAGAAATTAGAAAGGAAAAGACATGTTCTGCGTGAAAATGGCCGTGTGTTGATCGACTAGAAGAGGAAGTAGATAAGGAAATGCCTACAAAGGCACCATTCATACAGTATATGACATACATGTTTATCATAATCACAAACTCATTTTACATTATTGACACCCTTTTATTTCACAATTCAAGACAGGATTGTTGTACACCTGATGAGGACATCCTCCCATACTGTAATTTTTTCCTTCCCTCAGATGCTCCAGTGTCTGTGGAAGTCACTGCACAGAAAAACATGGTTCTGCAGGGCAGTGATGTCTTGTCCTGCAAGAGTAATGCTAATCCGCCTGTGACTGCCTTCCAGTGGTACCAGATCAAAGATGGCAGGGCCACATTGCTCAGTAACACTGAAAAGAGCATTACCATTGGTAATCTGGACCGAGATGAGAATCAGTTCCAGTGCACAACAATAAATCATCTTGGCAGCCAAAACTCTTTTAGACTTGAGGTCATCACACAATGTTGGTGATCTGGGGTGGGATTTCAGAGACATGGTTCCTTGCAGTTCCTATGTGAAAACGGCAATGTTATTGAAAAAATAAAGTGCAGTTTAAAATGGATTACTTGGACAAACTAATTATAAATTATGGTTGGAATTTGGACTTTGTTACTCATCATTCTTGACCCAGTAGTTGTGGACAGGTACTCAACTGAAAGCAACAAAACCTGTAGTATAAATCTGTGTAAAAAAACAACATTAAGTCTTCATGTGGAATTTTAAGCTGTTGAGCTGATTACTTAAAATATGATCACTCAGCACTTCCTTTACCAACCTTTCTGTAATTCATAGTATAAATTTTTTATAAGTTTATAAGTCTATGCTCACCTTTGTTTATTTCTTGTAATATATAAAAAAAAAAAAAAAAAAAAAGAATTTTTCTGCCTAGACCTTCTATATTAGCTGAGTCCCACTGCTCTTATCACCAAGGCTCACTGAGCTGTGAGTGCCTGGTCAAACCCAGACCTTTGGCCCCTGTCCAGTGGATGCTGGGTAAAGAGATGCAAGAATCAGGCTTCTTCCAAGATGCTGTGTCTCACAACAACCACACAGTGAGCTTCCAGTGGGCTGCCAGTGGTACCATGGACCAAGTATTTGTTTTATGTTCTGTACAAAACATCCATGGCAAGGATAAGCTCAGTCTCAAGATTTTTGTGAAAGGTAATGTGAGAGCTGCTCTGATGTGTATGATACATTCTGAAACAATAGAGAAGCTTTTATTGCCGTGATTTCACTTTATATTCTGTCTGGCTATAAGGACATTGTGTCTTGGAGAGTAAATATTAAAAATAATATGATGTTTTCAAGAGTGTTTGCTTGTGATGTGTAAGGGACAAATATAGAAGGTTTGTTGCTTTCAAAAGCAATAATTTATTTCAGTTACATTTCTAGAACTCAGTTTAAGATGTGGACTTTGTGTGGGGGAGATGGCACCATGAAAATAGGTGAAAAATATAGACTTGTTCACAGTTAAAATTTGTCTTTAACAAGGCATGTCTTTGCTTTACTTGCCAGCATATTAATCTGACACATACAGTATGATCTCTTGCCTTCAGTGTGTGCTTGTATTCTTTTGTATGATTTGTATAGAGAGAGTAGCCAGTTAGCCAGTTCAGATCAGCATAGTCAGTCAGGCACAAAAGACTTTGTTTTGGCTTTGCTGCCTTTTCTTTTTTCTTTTTCTTTCTTGGCTTAAGATAGACAACTGGTCTTTGATTTGCATAAAGCAGAATAATTGGTTTGTTTTTATTGTGACACCTTTGAGTACATTACTATTTTATGGCTATATTAGTTATGAATCACTAAACTTTCCCACAATAAAACCTTTCCACAGATATCCCTTGGTTTGGTTCCTGGTAAGTAAACGTTTTAAACCCCTTTTCCCTTCTCCCATTTATGTGCGGCCTCTTTTACCCCTAGACTTTACTAAGCCTCACTAAAGGGATCGTAGCAGAAACAAAAAAAAAAAAAAAAAAAAAAGGTTTTTATTGCATTATTGTTTTTACAAAATATTTTGCAAATAAGATCTGTTGGAAAGGTTTTGAACCTTTCCACTAAAGTTGTTACTTGAACTCAATGACAGATACCAAAGGCTGAGATGTGATGCTCACAGAAACTTACAGTAACAATTTGTGCACAAAGAGCAGATGTGAGGACTTCCTGTAGTGATCTGGTGTTGTCCAGAGGTGTGGGTCAGTCTGAATGGAGTAAAAGCTTGAAATACTCAAGTTGCCAGTAGATGCAGAGTGCCAACTGCAAAGCTGTTTGTAAATGTGCAAACTTATCAGGTGCTTAAGAGGTGAGCGATAGAAAAAAATATTTTCCATCAAGCAGAGTAATTAAAGCCTTGCACATTTGGTACAACCATTAGCAGCAGGTTCAAAGGGGTAATCCACTGAGTCTTTAAGTCTTGGTATTTCTAATTTTTCAGGTAAACCATCAATAGGACATAGATTATTTAAAACAGAAGGGCAGATTGTGAGACCATATAATGTAGACAGTCACACAAATTGTGCAAACTAGGAGCAGTAAGTTCCTGGGAAAGCTACAAGGTAAAAGAATGCAATATTTAAGAGTTTAATAAACAAAATATGTTTACCAGTTAGACAGTGATTTGAGGATTAAAAGAGAATTTAACTATAACATATCAGCTCATAGTTTTTTTCACAGGTAGAAACTGAAGAATTAAGAAAAAGACAGAAGAAGTAGGTGATGCAAAACAAAGGACAAGCATACAACTGTATTTTTTACCTTGGCCTACATTACATTCCTCAACCCATATAAGCCTATATGTACTATAGCAGATATGAGGTTTTACCCTGTGCAGTTCCCATGCATTTCCAAATAGTTTGAATGTACCGTGTGAAGAAATGTACATAAAGGAACCTTGTTGGAGACTGGGGCCTGTAAAATGAAGAAGACATACAGTCTATTTCAGTTGAACAATATATTTTAAAATTTAAGATGCATGCATATACTGTAGCACTGTACTCTACAAGAGTGCTGTTGCCTTACAGTGACTGGGCTGGTTGGGCATGTGTTCAGATGTCTCTTAGTCTGTGTGGAGTTTGCTTGTTTTCCCTATTTTGTTCTGCCTACCTCCCACAGTCTAAAGGTATGCATTTCAGGATAATTAGTCCCTGTAAACTGTCTGTATTGTGTATATGGTCACCTTGCAATGGACTGGTATCCCATCCAGGCAAAGTTTTGTCGCCTAGCGCTCATTTCTTCTGGGATTGGCTCCAAATTACCACAATTCTGCTCAGGACTAAGTGGTTAATGGTAATGGGTGACAATTTATATACTACTGTGTAGGTTTAATTTGTTGCTGTTTTAACCTGTGAGCTGTTTTCTCTCCAGCACCTCCATCAAATGTCTCTGTGACCCAGGACCCTGCCCGACCCCTTGAGGGGCAGCCAGTGAAGCTGTCTTGTCTCAGTCACAGCTACCCTCCTGCAATGTCGTACCAATGGTACAACGTGCAGGAGGGTCACAGGGTTCGGCAAGAGGAGGAAAAACAAAACCTTTACTTGGAAAACGTAACCAGAGACACTGGATACTACAGCTGCTCTGTCCGCAATAAAATAGGCGAGACTGTCTCCAAAATCACACTGGTAAATGTAGAATGTAAGTTTGCTGTAAATATGATCTTCCTGTGATCTTACAGCTTTAAGGGGTGTGTTAAGTTCATAGTCTTCACTTC
This sequence comes from Heterotis niloticus, assembly GCA_018136845.1. NCBI lineage: Eukaryota > Metazoa > Chordata > Actinopteri > Osteoglossiformes > Osteoglossidae > Heterotis > Heterotis niloticus. Next base: position 48,001 of record CM030905.1, on the reverse strand, counting down.
ATTTGTGCCTCATCCAGATGCCCCAGTCATTCTGAAAGAATCAAGCTGCACTTTGAACAACAACTGGCTCAGGTGTGAGTGTGTGGTAGTGGCTAGCTAGTTATGTGTGCTACAGTAAAGCTAATTCACTTACTAAATTCAATATTCAAAATTCAAAGATTTATTGTCATATGTACAGAGTACATATCCAGCCGCAAGGGGATGCACAAACTAGTGCATGTCTTTGTGCCGGTCCCAAGCCCGGAAATGGAGAGGGTTGCGTCAGGAAGGGCATCCGGCGTAAAAATTTTTGCCAAACTAAATATGCGGACAAAAATAGAAATTTCCAAACCGGATCGGTCGAGGCCCGGGTTAACAACGACCGCCACCAGCACTGCTAGCCGACAGGGTGCTGGCGGAAATTGGGCTACTGCCGGCCAAAGAAGGAGGAAGAGAGGAGGAAGGCATGTCAGGAGGAAGGAGGAGAGGAGGAAGGTTAAGAGAGTGGATGTGAGGATAGGAACTTTGAATGTTGGTAGTATGACTGGTAAAGGGAGAGAGCTTGCAGATATGATGGAGAGAAGGAAGGTTGATATATTGTGTGTGCAAGAGACCAAATGGAAGGGGAGTAAGGCTAGGTGCATCGGAGCGGGGTTTAAACTGTTTTACCATGGTGTGGATGGGAGGAGAAATGGGGTAGGGATTATCCTGAAGGAACAGTATGTAAAGAGTGTCTTGGA